>CM068298.1:54987204-55503107 GCA_034768395.1 Linum lewisii | reverse complement strand
ACAAACAATTTAAGGATAAACGGCTAGCTCACCGGCCACCCCATCTGCAAGTACAGGGGAAGCCATGTAGTGATTCTGAAGGTTACCCTCATGTCCATCCTTCATAGGACGACCCCACATTGGTAGGGCGATCCACCTGTTCATCATTTAAAGGGCGACCCCACATTGGCAGGACCACCCTCTTGCAACCACAACTGATAGCACAAGACATATATACAGTTTACAAGCATCACGTCCCATCCCTCCTACACTCCTTAATAAGTCTGATCCGTTTGGCAACATTGTTAATCATTTCCCCCAATCCAAGCACAACATAACATCTCACAACCATTAATCAATTCATCAATTAACAACCACACAACAAGCAACAATCATCATAACTCACATAACAATCAATTGCAGTACAGTTTCCCTTTTTATTCTCTTTCCATTTCATGCAATCCCTACATTCTTCTAAGTCAAGGTCGTAACTCCTCACACCGACCAATACTACCCTATCGTACGCTAAACCCTCACCTGACAAGAAGATGAGGCTCTAAACACTTCTAGGAACCCGAACGACCAATCTCTACAACTCCAAAATCGTAGTTCTTCTCCTCATCACTGACAGAAGCCTACTCCGAACCACCCAGAACCACAACATGCGATCTCTTTCTCTCGTCGCCACAAAGCGTAGCAACAAACAGATCGCAAATCGGAGCTCTACAACTCCTGGAATCAAGGATTAAAACTTGGGGAATTTTTGTTCGTCAAAAGGATTTCCGGGGAAAGAGAAAGAGGGGAAAATTTGTGAATTTCCGTGAAAATCCGTATTAAATAGTAAGATCATGATACACGGCGTGACGGTCGTGTATCACAGATACACGGCCGTGTATCACACTCTGCCCACCTTAGCGAATTTCCGCGTACTCGCTTGTAACTTCAACTCGACTCAATTATGAACGTCCCAGACTTCGATGGGGCCTCAAGAACATTGTTTCCAACGTCTCAACCATCCAAACTCGAGTTCCAAACCGTTCGGTTGGGCGGGGATGTTACAGTTTAACCCAACAGTCTTAAAGTGACACGGTCAAAAGTAGGAATCACCAAAATACTCATCAAGTATTCGTTCAATACTCGGCAAGTACGAGTCACCAAAATACTCATCAAGTATTCGTTCAATACTCACCAAAATTATCCCTACTGAACAATTTGACAAGTAGGAATCACAAGAATTTTCGCAGAAAAAAACAGCAAAGAAGAGATGTTGAGAAGTTTAGTGGACGAAGGTAAGGGTAAAGTGGAGAAAGTTTGGGTCATTAATGGTGTGGGAAAATACATGGGAAGAGGGATTTTGAAATCTTACCTAAGATTTCAGAATCCCTCTACCCATGTATTTGAGCATGCCAATAACATGTATTTGAGTCATAAGTTATGAACATAAAAACAGAGGAATTGGTGAAATGCATGGTATTGCAAATCCCTGGTTTAAAATCAGCCCATACCAAACATGGCCCAAGAGAAAACTACTCAGATTGAGAGAATGTCACGCGCGTCACGCGCTTGCTTTCCTCCCTTATTCGAACATTTCATTATAGACAAATTTTTTATCTTTAGAAAGATAAGTATAGCATCCAAACATTAAACCACTTTAAATGTATTTCAAAATAATTTAAGTAATAAACTAAATATAAATATTTAAAAACCCCGTTATAGTTAAAAAAAATTATCTTTGGAAAGACAATTATAATCTCTAGACAATAAACCCCTTCAACATTTTTTTGTGGCCAAATACATACCCTCACTAGAACTTGGAACTCAAATCAAAAACAAAAAACACAGAGTCTTTGCATAGCTTGTCAAGTGAGGTGAGCCTTTATTTCTGTTTGGTTTAGCACATTAAGAACACAACACAAAGAATATATTATTGTAGTCAAATCTTCTTCTTTAGATTTTGATATTTTCAGTGAATTGGTGTCTTGCTAATGTTATGTCTTTTGTTATTGTAAATACTACATAATATAGTCTTAATTTTTGTGTATCTTTGACAATTACACAGATATGAGATCAAGAGGACACATGTGGGCTATGCCACCACTAATTGGAGGTGAGATCTCACAAAATATTCTCATCTCATACCCATTTTCAAAATTTTCATCTTGAAATTTATTAGAATCTTGTTCATCAAATTTTGTTTTGGCCTTCATTTGTGTGTTCATGTTATTGCTTTTGTTTTTGTCGACTTTCACTATTTGACACTTCTTCTCCCCCCCCACCCTTTATTTTCACTACGTTTGGTTGAGATTTTCTTAGATCTACACTTTGTGGATGTTTTTAATATGTTCAAGTCATGGAACTAAGCTCTTGGTTAATTGTTTGTTGCATGTCTTTGATTTTATTATGTTTTCACAAATATTATGCAAAGATCTAAAAAATAATCATGTTTACAGAAAGGATAGAAATCTTATGAAAATATCAGGGTTAAATGGTTTCATATAGCTTTCAAAGAGGAGTAGTGTTCTGATTACCGATCATGACTTGTTCAAATTGTTTTTTTTTTCTTTTATATAAACGTGTTAAATGGTATCTAGCTTAAATGGAAGATGTGAACTTTATAACATACTGATTCGTATTTTTTCTTATTAGTTATTGACATAGCTTATTTTTAGGTTACGCACGAGTTGCCTATTTGATTCAATTACTATGATTAAATGATTTGGATAAAAATAAAAAATAAATAGGCACAATACGACATTCGTGTCTGTGTTCCCTTGATAAGTTATTGAGTAATTAATCTTTAAGCTTAGTAACCACAACCAAATTTTTTTTTTCAAAAATAAGCTTTAACTATTATTAATGCCTCAAATCAAAACAAGTAATGCTAAAAGCTTTCATACTCAGCAAGAGGCTTCACACCGACAATGGTGGATGCAATAAAAAGGGATTTACAAGCTAACTCGTGGGCAACCCCGCTTTGATTTCTCCTGATCCAAAAAACCTTGTAATGAGGTTTACTCTTAATGAAATTCTCCCTTGACTTTGCTAGCTTCTGAATAACAAAATGCAGGTTACTCGAACGATGACTCAAATAACACCACTTTGCTTAACAAACCATCGATTGTTCATAATCCTCCTACACCAGTAGTTGGAGAACAATCAAAACCACAACAACGTCGCCCCATTAAATCCAAGGTTGACTCATATGATGATGTTCAAAATCAGTTCCTTAATAATCTTCGAGCCTCTGCTGAAGCTAATCTTAAAGTAATTAACCTACCACCCCCATTACACTTATCAAGGCTATGTTTATATTACATGATTAGTTCTAATTGATCTAATGCTGTCTCTATGTACATATACAGAAGCACATTGATTCCATGGAATCCATTTGTTGGATTGGAAAATTCATCCTACAAAATAATCATTACTCAACGAGTATAGGTCAACCAGACATTGGTGGCATAGTCAATTACCTTCCTCAACAGAAGCTTTTCCAGGTTAAATAAGTTACAATAGAAGGAATTTTTTTTATTACTCTTTGGTCATCTATTACTTTTCATTAATGGATTTATTAAACTAGATTCGAGCTTTACATGAGTTGGGAGTCCAATCATATTTTGTTTCAAAAATTTTCCACGTCAAATGTTTTCTTTATTTGAGTTTGATCACTAAGTTTATGAAGATTCATAAATTAGTCATTCCACAACTCGAGTTATAATGTCCTTGTTAATCTAGTCACACTAGTCATTGATATTTTTGTCTTAGTTTGTCAAGTCATGTTTGTTGTTGATATTCTGTCATTTTTTAATGGATTCCCATATCCTTTAGATCTCAGTCTATATTGACTGCGTATTGATTTTCACATTGTTTAGTCCTTCATATTTTGAAGTCAGCTCATATATGTGTACCAACTATGGGTAAGCCAACAACTTGTATTTTCTTATTTGCTACTTGATACATAACTAAATTAAATAAATATATTTAGATACTGAAAGGGAGCACTGAGACCATGAACCTAGACAATTTCCTTGCACGTAGGTTCATCGCTCTTCCTGCAAGAAAGGACCAAGATGACATCAAGTTTGATCCTGAGTAAGTGCAAATGTTTTTAGACGAGCAATTAGATTGTGAGACATCTCTTTCTTACATGAAGATAATAATGTGAATGATTTTATATATGTATGTACAAGACTGGCATCATGGAGTAGAGGTGTTATTGATCAAAATGAGGAGGAAGATGATGATCAACAGGAGGAAGTAGAGCTCAAGTTTACAAGAAAGGGTGGTCCTATAACATCGTTTTCTACTTCTCTAATTAAGGGCAAAAGAAAGGGTGGTGCTATTGCATCAACTTCTTCTTCTTCTCAGCCTCATGAAAAACGAAAAGGTGTGAACATGATCATTTCTTCTAATCATCTACCTATTTCTTGTGCGACTATAAAGAAGCATAAGTTTATCAAGAAGGCCAGCAAGCGCAAGAAGCCCAGGGCCAAGCAGGAGGATCCTTCCACCTATCTGCCTCTTGCATTTCGTGAGACCAAAGCTGATGCTTACTATTGGTACAATGACTAACTAGCTAGCTACATGCCATTACTAGTAGAAGACTGGCTTTGATCGATCCAGTACTATTTGGTTATTGATACGACATTATTCTCGGATTTCAAACTATCTTTATTCATCTTACCGTTTACTGGCTACAACATTGATTGAGTTGTCTTTTATAATTATATCCATGTTATTGGAAACTTTATTTGATAATCCGACATTTTGGGACCTATGTATATTGTTTAGTTTATTTATGTGTTAACTAATTCCTAGTTTCCTACAATTTTTTTTGAAACTTACAATATCTACTAACTTTATTATCCTATATCCTTCTCACAAAGAATTTCAAGTTTGAAACCTAGTAAACTAGTACCCTTGCAAAATTATTAATTAGTCGGGCATAGTTCTATTGTCTTGTATGGTTAAAACGAAAGAATTTAAATTTATTATCTTATTGGTCTTTTGTGATGGTAGAGTGACAATTTGTAGCTATGCAGGATTCACAAACATGTTACATGACTTTATGCCTATTAGACTAGATAACTCATAATTAGTTTATATTATACCTAGGAACTTGATTACATATATCTAGTTCTACAATATAGTTATATATGTAGCTTATTAATGCTTGAATTATAGTTTGTTTGTATACAAGATTGTGAATACTCCAATGTGGTACCAATGTTATTTTCCATATGGTATTATTCTATTGTTGTATTTACAATAACTAGGTTATAGTAACTACATAATGCCGCAAGAATTTAAAGTGGAGCTAGAACGATATTGTTCACTTATACATACGTGTATCGTATTTTTCAATCTTACCCCATATGAGTTATCTCTAAAGTTCGCTCATAATTTTAATCCAATCACTAAGTTGAATAATTCAACAGTTTCAAAATGCAATTAGGATATACCTATTAGTGAACTTGAGAATTTGGTACTCTCCGGCATTTATAGAATGTCTTAACAATGTTTACAATTGGTCCATTGTAGACATTTTGTATCTTGTCTTGTTGCTTTTAGTGTGTGACATGGAACTGCATGAATGCTATTGATTTTCTCAATGATCATCAAATGTGAACTAAGACAATAACTTATAGGTAATAACCACCTCAAGGGTTGGTGTACCTACCAAGAAGCAATGTCTACAACATCCACAAATAAAACTGTCCATGAAGAAAGAGATATAGGCAAGCATGGAGAACTCAAAGTGTGACAACAAGAAAGTCAAGAAGAGAAAGACACTACAAGAAAATTGGGTTTTTGTCACGGTTTGTTAGTCACGGATTAATAAACCGTGACTAATCTGTCACGGTTTGTATAAAACCGTGACTAATTAGTCACGGTTTATAGGTAAACCGTGACAAACTACTAATCTGTCACGGTTTATATGAAAACCGTGACTAATTAGTCACGGTTTATATGAAAACCGTGACTAATTTAGTCACGGTTTATACAAACCGTGATAGATTAGTCACGATTTATATGAAAACCGTGACTAATTTAGCACGGTTTCTATGAAAACCGTGACTAATTTAGTCACGGTTTATACAAACCGTGACAGATAATAAATAATAAGATTGATTTAATTTCCCGTGAAAGATGGGTGGGTTAGTCCACCAATTAATAAATAAGGAAATAAAAATAATATGAAAGATAATAGTTACCATTTGAATGGTTCAACAAGGGAATATATGGGTTGTGGTGGTACTTTAATGCGGAATGATCTTTTGCCTTTGATTGAGGCAATATGAGCCGTTGATTGTGGCTCCACGCTGGCAGTCCGACCCTTCTGTTTCTTCTCCTTCTTCCCTCTTTCTTTTCTCTCTTCTCTTCTTTTCTTCTTCTCACTCCTCTTCCCCTACACCAGCCCTCCAACCAAACTCTTCCCATCCCTCCACCATTCCTCCTCTCGACGGCCACCACCAAGCCGTCTCCGTCCCTTCTTCTTCTTTCTTCACCCGCCGCTCCAGCCAAAAGCCTTTGAACGACCCCGCATCGTCCCTCCTATCGCCAGCCACCAACAAGTCGCCCTTTCTTCTTCTCCTCTCACCGTCCACCACCAAGACGTTGTCTAGTTTTGCGGTGGATTTCCAAATAAATGGGATTGGGCGAGGTCTTTGACCATATTTCTTAGATCTCGTCCGCGGATCTACTCGTCAAAAAGCGTTAGGGCTTCATACTACTGCTGCTGACGGATGTCGATGCTTCCGACGGTCTTCAAGTTGGTGGTTCTGAGGGTGGATGGTTAGTCTCCGCCGTATAACAAATCGCCGCCGTAAGAAATAGAAATCCACCAAGAATAAGCTACATCTTCGTCTGCCGCCACATAAAACTCCTCCTACTATTAGATCGGTGGAGTGGTTTGAGAATATAGAAAGGGAAATCCTTCTTCATTAAGGGAACAGATTGTTGGAAACGAAGGGGGATGAAAGCAGAAAGAATCAGAAATTTAATGACCAAACAACAACAATCATAAAGTTAAGTGACTGCCTAGAAAGGAAGGGGATGAAACAGAAAGAACCAGAAATTTAATGACCAGATAATAATAATCAAAAAGTTAAGTGACTGCCTGGAAATCATGTAATTAATGGTGACTATAATGGAACTTGGGGGATTTTTGTTAGTCACGGTTTTCTGGTAAACCGTGACCAATATTAGTCACGGTTTTCTGGTAAATCGTGACCAATATTAGTCACGGTTTTCTAGTAAACAGTGACTAATATTGGTCACGGTTCTTATAGAAACCGTGACAAAATTTGTTAGTCACGGTTTATTCAAAAACCGTGACAAAATTTGTTCAATATAGTCACGGTTTGTAAAACCGTGACTAATTTTTTTAGTCACAGTTAAAATCGTGACTAATGGGGTCAAAAAACTGTGACTAATAAACCTTTTTCTTGTAGTGAGAAGAGTAGATGCATGACCTATTCAAGGAAAATGAATTTTTTGCAAGTTTGTGCAACCTTGTAAACCAAATGTTACTTATAGGTCCATGAAAAGAGTTTAGCTCCCAAAAGTTGGGTTAGGTGGTAGATAATTTGATTGGAGCTTCTTAGAACTTCATTTTTGTTCATATGTGCAAGGCGTAAAGATAATCTAATTGGGTATACACTTACATAGCCCAAAGACTCCTTATAGAGTTTCACTATATTACTTAGAGACTATTAGACCAAACTGTAATATCTCGTTCCTACTAGACTTTAAAAAAAATATCAAGATATGGTTCAATATGTGATTAAGGTTTAAAGGAAGGTCTTGACCAAGCTTCAGATCAACTAAAGTTCGTTTGAGGCATGAACGGTAAGAGGAAGCACCAAGTAAGGCTACCAAGAAATGGCTAGCTCTAAGGGTTAATTAGTGCTCCTAATGTACTCAAATTAGAACCATGAGATGTCAGTGATGTATAAAGGAGTTTAAGAAAGGTTTATGCAAATTTTGAGACCGTTGGAGGACTTTTGGTTGAGGAATGATCGAGAGACGTCAAGGGGACTACCTATTCAATATGTTGTTTACCTTTTGGCAAAAAAATTTGCCACGGGAATTATGTACAACATGACAACAACGTTAACATGATGATTTACCCTTGGCCTTTGCATGTTCTTTGAGTACATTTGTCCACCATTTAGGGAATTTTTCCCAAAACTGTAAAACTCAGACTTTGAGTTGTTAGAAACTCGAACTTCAATATCATATCTAGAGAGGTATAATCGTTGGAATTAGCTCAAACTTTGGGATAAGTCTCTCCACGTTCATGAGAACAACTTTCAAGTGTCAAACAAGGCAAGTGGAGCTTTTTCTCTAAGTTTCATCTCAATATTTACAACATCATTCTTTTGAGCGTGCTTCATTCTTCTCTGGTTTATTCCTTTTTCTTATGGGATTTGGGCAAGAGAGTCCACTGAAGAGTTTTCAATGACTCTTATTAGAGTATTTTAATTTTTGCAAATCATAATTATTTGGTCATTGGTGAGAAGTTGAAAGAATCTGTCACCAACCTCTAGCTTTGAGATTAAATCCCAGAGTTCTAGAACTTTGATGAAGATGAAATTTGGAGGGAAGGTCTCCATGAGGTTAAGGAACACTTCAAATGGTTTGATTTAAGGTAATAGAGTTGTTAAACTAGCCATTCAGGATGGGTTCCTAAGTGACTTCCTCTTGTAAGGTTTTTGGGTTGTTATCTAGATATGATTTTCACCTTGGGGTTTTCTTTTAGGAATTTTGTGGGAATGGATGACAGAAGGTTAAAGGATAAAAAAGAAGAAAATATTTAAAATTATAGTGGAGAAAAGGAAATATCACCAGTCGGACTACTACATTTCTAGGTAAGGAGTTCAGCCTTTGTCTTTGGAGCATTTAAATTATGCTTAGTGGTGAATTTATAGTGGACGAAAGGAAGCCTCACCAGTTAGACTGCTACAGATCCAAGTGAGGGGTTTAAGCTTTCTTTGGAGCATTTACATTATACTTAGTGGTGAATTTATGTTAGAATATGGATATTGGTTACCATTTATTGGCAATTGGTTATGGAATTAGATGTTGCCTAGATATACATGTCGTTATGGTTAATATGTATGATGTTGACCATAAGCCAGTCTAGATTAGTCACTAACATTGGTTATGATTAGCCTAGTATAATGTTGGGAAAAACAGTGTTTGTAGCCCATAATGTTTTTTATAAGTATGCTTGTAGCCCATATTGGACCTATAGGAACTTATGAGATCACTATAGTCTTGATGACAAATCCAATGGGGGCTTTCAATACTTCTAACATATTAGGCCACATTATTGTTACTGTCTAGATAACATGTCATTTACAGTTACAATCTAGATGACAGGTCATAATAAAGTTAATGTCTAGATGACAAGCCACGTTCTAATTACTATCTAGATGACAAGCCAGGTTATGTGTCTTCCTAACACACCCCAATGATAAATTTATACCTTTTTCAAGTTTGAAGTTCTGACGTAAATACAACGAGACGCTAAGGAAAGGACCACACCTAGCATCCCGTCAGCGAGACCTGTCATGCAGCCAGCGTATAGATGACGTGAAAACGGCATGCACGCCAGTTACATGCCACTTACACACCCCAGATCTAGGCAGCTTCTATAAATAGGCTTTTGTAGAAACCTAATGCGAGACGACGACCAAACTTTGTTCCAGCTCGTTTTCGACGAACACCGTCGACCTCCAACAACTGGAAAACCCTCATGGAGTCCAAAAATCATCTATCTATCATCATCTTTTATCTCCCACATCCCAGAATCAGCAGGAGAAGATCAAGATTCATCCGGACACACAAGATTTAATCTATATATATTTGTCAAAACCAAGCAAAAACAGCAAACGCATTTTTGAAGAAGGTTTCGAAGAAGGGTATTGTGCACACTAGTTCGAAACCTCAATACTGTTCTTTGAGTACATTTTTCCGAAACCAAGCAAAAACAGCAAACGCATGAAAGGGATCGTGGAACTCTCACACATGAAGGAGCGCAATAAATTCAAGTGGAAGCATGCAAAGGAAGCCGGCATTGAACGTGTTGTCGAGGCTTCACGTCTTCAAGACAATTTGGCAACTATATTCGACAACAATGAAACAGTTACGTCCTTCCCGAGCTTCACCGAGCTCCTGCAGTCGCAGGAGAGTGTGAACCGACTCTTTTAGGCATTATGCCTTTCAGGGGATTCCATATTTTGTTGGGGGGATGCTAGTCTGCAAGCCATAACAGTGCTGAGTGCAATGTTAAGGGCTCCATACTAGTGTTATGCTAGGTTTACGTAGTCTGTATGAAACTTGTACTAGGCCAGACATTATTTTTTAAAGGGGGCATTCCATATTTTGTTGGGGGGGTGATAGTCTACAAGCCATAACAGTGCTGAGTGCAATGTTAAGGGTTCCAGACTAGTGTTATGTCAGGTTTACGTAGTCTGTATGAAGTTGTTAGGCCTGGTACTGTTATGAAACTACTATGGAAGTTGTTTTTGACTCAGTGTACATATGGCAGAAGTTATGACTAAATGTAATATGCGAAATATATGTGTGTTCCACGTCTGCTGTTGACAGCTTTCCGTATGGAATCCGTATTCATTTTGTATGGTAGTTGTAAGGGTTCACTGTCATAAACGCAGGTTGGTGGATTCCATTCACCTAATTGCTTTTTATGGCCACCTTCCCATTAATTATAGCTCAAACCTTTAAATAAACATCCCCATGAACCCATCCCCTTTCCATTCATCCCATCTGAAACCCCCTTCTCCATCCCGAACCCTCTCCCTTCTTCTGATGGCCTAGCTTGTCAAAGTAACCGCTGTCCAGCCGACGTACCCAACGCTACAGGAGCTTGAGGCCACCATGCCAGGTACGATGAAACCTAACATTTGTGAAAGGGGTTAAGTATATTTTTTCTGCTCTCCTCATATTTTCTTTCTTTGGCAGATAATTGGGGGATGGGAGTGATCCCGATGTGTGACAGTAGCCTTTCCACGAAGGTGTATCGTGTATACCCAAAGTTTGTCGGGACGCCCACCACTTACCCATACTTCTTAGGGTGCAGGAATACAGAAGCAGGTGTCGTATGGTGATGTGGTGTAAACTGAGGAACCGAAACGCGTCTAAAGAGGACGATGGGGTTGAGGTGTACGACCACCTGGTCCTCAAAAACATGGAACTCAAAGAATGCATCGAAGATATGGACAGAAAAATCTAGATTCTGAGGTCCCAGCTCGCAGAAGCTAAGGCAAACATTTATGTGTGGTGTGGGCATCGAGCTAAGGCTGATATGTGTTGTTTTTGTATCAAATATGCGTCTGTTATGAACTATAGTCCGCTATGACTGTTATGATCATTTTATGCAGCGTGTTATGATCGATCCTTTATCCGTTGTACTATGTGGTGTGTATGAGTCTGCAATTGTGTTATATGTCAGTTGGCTTGTATCACTTCCGTATGAGAGGTGTAAGGTTTGGCAGTCATAAATGTAGGTAGGTGGAGTCTCACCTAATAGCTTTGATAGCCACCTTTCCATTAATTAAGCATAGCTGGATATTTAAGAACCCATCCCCTCTCCATTCTTCCCATCCCAAACGGCATCACCATTTCGAACACCATAATTATTGCTGATTCTCCTCGGATGGCCTACCTTGTTGAAGCAACCGCCGTTCAGTCGACGTACCCAACGCTTCAAGAGCTTGAGGCCCCCATGCCAGGTACGATGAACCATAACATTTATGGATAAGTATGTGTTTTATGCTCTCCTCATATTTACTTTTTTCTGCTAAATAACCGGGGGATGGGAGTGATCCCGATGTGTGAGTGTGGCCTTCCCGCGAAGGTGCATCGTGTATACCCATCGTTTGTCGCCACGTGCACCCCTTACCCATACTTCTTAGGGTGTAAGAAGGAATCAACCAGGTGCTGTATGGCGATGTGGTGTAAACTGAGGAACTAAAACGCTCCTGAAGAGGATGACGGGGTTGAGGTGTACGACCACCTGGTTCTCAAAAACATGGAACTCAAAGAATGCATCAAAGATATGGACAAACAAATCCAGACTCTGAGGTTCCAAATTGCAGAAGATAAGGCTTACTTGTATGCGTAGTGAGAGCATCGAGGTTTTATTGAAGTCTGTTCCTTTCTGACTATGTTATGCGTCTTTTATATTACTGTTATGACTTTGTTATGCGTCTAGTCTGTTTTTCATTACTCTTTTATGATTAGCGTATGATGCTTATATGAACTATTATGATTAGCATATGATGCTTATATGAACTATTATGATTAGCGTAAGATGGTTATCTAAACTTAGAGTTATGTTTCTAATTCCAGAAATAAACTTAAGCATGAATAAACCATTCTAAATCCAGAAATAAACTTAAGCCCAAACTCAGTCATGCGACACATATAGTACATAAAATATACCCTAAATAACATAGTTATAACAGCGACATAAGAAACACATAAAATCCATCATTTAGCATTCTTCTTGGCAGCTCGGGCCTTCTTCCTTGATTGTGACCGTGCTCGGGACCGTGCTAGTGAGTTCGTGGCTCTTGCCTCCTCATGTAAAGCATCATTATACTTGTTGGTTGCAACCACTACCTCATGTTGGACTTGGTTCCACCTGTCCTTCACCAGCCGGCACAAGTACCGAAGCCGATGCACCTTTATGATGTTGATTGTGTGCCAATTTGCTTCATTCCTAAATCTTCCCACATAGTGCTCCATGAAGCGGGCCGCATACAATCCACAGCTGCTCGTGTCCGGCTGCATTGGGGATGATGGGACCCTCCAAGGAAAGGCGTTGATATCAACACCAACCCTTTCCTACAAGTACGACCCTGCATACATCATTAAATGTGTGCCCGTTGGCTTGAAGACCACGTCTATTTCAAAAGCTTTTCCACAGGGAAAACTATTGAGAATGAACTTCTCCCTCTTTTCAAAGTCAACGCCAAACACATAGTAGTGTACATATTCCTTTCCACCGTGGGTGGGGAAAAAACCTGCCACACATATAACACATGTAACGGTTCTGTATTAGTAACTAATGCGAAATAAAACATGCATACATATGGTCAGTGTGCATATGTATTTAATCTTGTCCCAAGCAACATCCATCAGGCACGGTGCGAATTCTTCATTCGTGCAGTACATCATTCACTTGACCACATCTGAGGTGGCCAACGCAAATTCCACATTGCCTTCAACCTCCTCACGAGCACCAACTAACAAACTTCGGCAAATAGCACCAGAACCTATGAATATAACCTAAAATTGTAGGTGAACAAAGAATGTAACACCTCATAAATACAGTGTAATATTTATGTCGCTTACCCCAATAGAGACCGGGAAACACATGCGTGTCAGCATTCCACTTCCTTGTATGCCATCCCTGTTCAGGTAGTAGCCTATAGAATCCAGGACACTGGTACATATCCGCTAATTGTAAGCCAAAGTGCAGGCTTCCATCCTCACCAGTGTGTTCCGTTTCTCAGGGAATACACAGATATGCTCACCTCTTTTTGAGTGACATGGTCAATCTCCATATAACCCACATAACGAAATCATACCAGAAGATACAAGTAATACTTACACTCTGTCGTCGTCCCGTAACACGTACTTCACAATGATATGCTTATCCATGGTAAGTTCCTTCTTTACTCATTCTTCCACCACCTACGGGCTCCCAATGATCTTAGAACCAGTCTTCGGTCTATCGTAGAATACTGGCGTCTGCACTGATTTGACCTTCACAAGTCTCTTCTCTCTTACTACAAGTGCAGATAGTGTCCCCTCACTAGCCTCATTCTCTGTGGGAATGTCCTTCTCTGCTTTTGCAACCACTTCCTTGCATATATCCCCTACATTGGGGACCTCCTCACCACTGTCTTCACTATACTACGTAGTACTGTCCGATGTCATTTCCTCGGATGTGCGAGGAGACGGCATGGGCACCACCACTGTCTCCCCTAAAGGTGTAGTATGTCTGCTGCTCTGACCCTGTCCTGATGTGGGAGCCTTGTCCTTGTACACCTCCTCATCCTCTTCGTCGTCATCGTCGTCATCAGAAGATGATGACGATGAATCTTCCTTTCTGTCACCGACTGGTTTGTCTTTAACGGCATCGTCACTACCGTCATCCTTATCATCATCATCCTCACTGCCGTCATCCTCATCATCATCATCCTCACTGCCACCATGCCCATCCTTATCATGCTCATTGCCGTCATCCCCATCCTTATCATGCTCTCTGCCGCCATCATCATCCTCACTACCGTCAGTCTCATCGTCGCCATCATCCTTTTTCCCGTCATCCTCATCCTCACTACCGCCATCTTTCTCCTTCTCCTCAGTTTTTTCCATCTCAACATGATCCTTCTCCTCGACCTTGTTCTCAGAATCAACATCATCGGTCTTCTCCTCAACAATAACTGTCTTCATTTTAATGTTGTTCTCAATTACAGTCAGTCTAGCTTCCCACAACTGGCAATGTGACTCCATTCCCCGAAGTTCCTCTCTCCTGTATTTCACTTCGGCCTCAGCAATTTGCCTCATCAGTGCAAGCTACAATTTATAGAAATGTTTCAGCTACATATCACAATCGTAATGTATTCATAACGGTCTGATGGTAAATAGTGCTCACATGTCCAACATCAACAGAAGATACATCCACTAACTCTGCCCAACCGTCCCTAGGACCAGTGAACGTGGTTTGGATAGGACGAACTGAAGAGGATGCAAAATCTTGTGTTGGCTGAGTGGGGATTGTCTCGAACAGCTCGTCTAGCCAGGGAGCCTCTGACAGGAACAAACCCTTCAGCTGTTCTCTACGCATCAACTTGAAATCCCAAACACCATCGTTGTTCTTCATCATATGCACGCCTCGGTCACCCTGCCATCATCCCAATAAGCACATGTAGGGGATTTGGGGCCTGATAAACCATCCACCTAAACTATATCAAGGAAATGGAGCTACAAATCCGTATGTACGATATATGTTAGAAAACAATTGATGTATTTAGCGTACAAGTGATGAATCGTCAAATAAACTACCAAGCTTAGAAAGCTAGGGTAGATCGTATTCCACGGGTCTTCTAATGATCGTTTACTCAAATATAAAGGCAAGTTACTCAAATTTAAACACTTCGTACGTGGTGTGAGTACCACGACTTCTAATTCTAAGAAATGCACAGAAATTAAAAATTAAAACTGAAAACAGATTGATAGATTGGTTGATTAAAACAAAGATGACAGACAAACTTAGACTTTGAATCCCCCTTCGTTCACCAGAGCATTGGCAATCAACAGATCAGCGGATTCCGATTCTCGTTCAATCAATTCTAAGACACCACCATAACTCCTGACCCTTAGGTTTAAGACTGGCGAACGTTCGCTCTATCCGATCTAGCTACCAAGATTAATTAGCCGCCCAGGTACGGTCGCCTCTCGTAACGACTTAACTTAACTGGTGCAATTACTAATGATTTATGAGTTACTCTCGCAGTGGATTAACCCTAACTGGTTCCTACGAAAGGCACACTCCAATGATTAGGTTAATTGTTCGATTTGATGTTTTCAAGTAAAGCGAGCGTTCGCTTCTATCCTTAGCTTAACCAGAATCTAATCTAGGTGATCAATCCAGACAAGAAACATGAACAATGAAGAACAAATCAAACATGAAAGAGAAACTGATTGAACTTCGAATCTAATCACCGCCGATTCATGACCGCTTTAAAGCCCTGGGTCACTTAGGGTTCATCTAGTCTAAGCTCTAAGAGTTTAGCTACTCATGTTTTTCACAAAAGAATCAAAGACAAAGATAGAGTTCATCATACAGAGGAAAAACAGAAAAGGATCTGAAAAACCTAATTAAGACGACTCCGGCAGAACTTCGATCTTCCGGTAAACTGCAATCCTAGCTCCAAGTCTTCGAGATGAAAGGGATGGCGTCACGATCTCTTCCCGACTCTTCGAACTCTAACTCTCTGCTCCAAAACTCGGGAGAGTTCTGAAGTATTTGATATTAGTTGAAAATTATTGTCTTTCTTCTGTTGGGCTGCCGGTTAAGTATTTATACTTAACCCTAATACTGCCGATTTTGCCTGGTATTTTCGCCGAAAATATGAAGAGATTTTCAGCGAAAATCTCTTTGTAAATTGACTGATCGCCGGCTGAATTCTCCTATGATTTTCAGACGCCGGGTTCTCGGCGAAAACTTAGTGTTTTCACCGAAAAGTTGCTTTGGTGAGCTCTGCCGATTTGTTCTTTGGTTTTTGCCGAAAACTCCAAGGGTTTCTCGTCGAAAACTTCAGTGTAAATGGAGCAGGAATTTGGTTCGACTTGATTGACTCCTTGGATCGACTCTGGTGCGATTCCTCGAGGTTCCAACGCCTTAGACACGTCCTTGGCTACTTATTTGACGGCAAAAACCTGTGCTAACATAGAAACACTAGAAAACCATCAAATAGACCCAAAGCGGGCCAAAGTAACAAAAATGGCACGAAATAGAGCAATTGATTGAATATTCACTATTCTACCCTAAAAACCATGTCTTAAGCAAGGAAATGTGGCTTAAATGATGCTGATAATCACGTCAAATCAAGTGTCATCAAAATACCCACACTTAAGCTTTTACTTGTCCGCAAGCAAACTGAATAGAAACGCTCATGTTCACAAATGATAAGATTTATCAAATTGGAGTTCAATCAAACACAATGAATTATTAGACAAATAATTCCCAGAACAAGAAACCTAACATGCATACTGATTAGCCAAACAACCTGGTCTCACTAATAAACTGCACACGACGAGTAATCGCAACCAATTATGCATGAATTTAACCTGACCGACCAGACTCCTCACACAGGAAATATTTAGTAAACGGGGAACTCTCACTCTCTGTGTTTAAGGACGTGTTTCTGCTCTCAATCATTTTCTGTTACTGAATTCTGTCATAAGTTTGCAATTCGACCACATCTCCACCACTGTGACAACACGAGTAGCTAGTCAAGAAGGACTTCCTTGCTAGGACTGTAACGAATTCTACACTACAAGGGTTTATAATGAGATGGATGATGGGGATGTATGATGATGGCTTTGGTGCGGTGTAGCTTTTGACTAACTTCCCTCGAATCTAGCCTATGGCTTCCTACCGTCTAACCAGACACGGGTGGAATAGTGAACGCTCGTCCTATGATACCCTCAAGCAACCTAGCACTTTATTTTCTTTACATTTTTTTCTTTATCTTTTGACTTTTTCTTTTTGACTTCGTTCTTCCATTTGTAGGGAGAAGAACGTTTTATTGAACTAAACTTGAAACTTTTCTGATTTTTCTGCTTTTTCTTCTTTCTCTTTTTTTTTCGAAATTTGCTTCTTTTCTTCTAAATATTTTTTTTCTTTTGTGCCGATTCTTTCTTTTAGTTGCTAGAGGGGTTTACACGTTTGGACATAATAGCTAAGACCACCTGTTTAATAGCTAAAGGCAGGTTACCACAAACCGACTTCCGGTAGGTCAATCTAGAACTACAGCCATAGGGGATCAATGGGGAACGAAGGAATGGGAAATGGTTGTAATGTATTATCGAACCGAAAGAACAGGCCAAGCTCAAGGGTTTAAACCTAATGGATTTATCGTTTGGTAGGCTATCTGGCTTAGTAGCTGAATCTAGGTGCCCCTATCATTCTAGAACTCGTGTCATCGTGTGGTCTCGAGTAGGTCTCATGCAAATTCTAACTCATTCAAGCAAATAGAAAATCACTCAAAAAGAATTGAAATTGCAAGTTACGTGCAATGGATCAAAAGCTCACAGTTGGTTTGCTAGTCGGATTCGGTCATTTTCATGCAATCAGGGCTACAAACTACAAGTGTGATTTTCAAAATTCTGTTCTGACCAGGCAATTTAGCATCAAAGTAAACACGTTGGTTCTCAAGTTCTAGGTTAAGCAGTCTAAGCATCATTATGAAGGATTGAACAACAACTTAACATCAAAAATCAAGAACTGAGCCATTCTAATGCTAGAGAGACTGGACAGGAATCACGAGGCACACAAAAATGCAATCAAGGGCAATCAAGTTCATGCAAGGTTCTCTAGCATCCTACCCCACACTTAAATCGGACTGTGTCCTCACAGGCCCAAATCTAGAGTTTAGAGTGAAGTATAAGAACCTGGACCGAGATGGTTGGCGTAGGGGATGAGCATGGATCCTCGGAGCGGAGGGAATCTACCCAAGAGAAGCAAAGGAAATCTACTGATTGCCTACAAAACAAAAACAAATGAAAGATAAAAAGGAAACTGGGACAAGCGTCCCGGATCCACACAGAAAAAAGTTGGATCAAAATCCGAAAAGAAGAAATAAAAAGAAAGGACAAGGAAAAGGACACCACCCGATCATGGCTGGTCAGGGGCGTCGGGGGGTGGAAGGTGTAGGGCGTCGCCGACTCGACGTTGCCACGCCAGCTGTGCCTCATACCGCTCGTCGGAGCGGTGCATGTGTTGCTGCATAATAATCCATCTCACCTCTTGAGCGGCGTTGTCTATGATGCGCCACTCCTGGAGACGCTCATACAGCTTTCCAACATCCGCGGGATGGTGTCGAGGCTGAGGATGAGGCGCCTGATATGGCTCTGGAATGGCTGGCGGTGACTGGCGTGCATACCCTGCCTGATGCTGTGGCGAGGGTATATGATCATGGTATCTCGCCTCTGGCTGGGGCTGCTGCTCCTCAGCTTCATCTTCTTCCTCCGACTCGTCCATATGCTGGAGGGGAGGATCTGCTGCTACCTGGGGACTGAGGTCCAGCTCGAGGTTGTACTCGACTGCCAAATCACCTCCGACGGTTTGGACTCTGCGTTGTGGGACGTCCGAGCCATATTCTTGGCTAAGACCGAAGGAGATGATGAGTCGGCCGATAAAGTTGCTTCCCAGGAATGAGCGAGGTGGCCTCGACCTCTGAGTCTTCTGGCGGAATAAGCGTGCAAGCACCCATCCGGGATGAAGAGGATGACTCTCCTAGATGGCGCGATGAAGAAGAAGCTCATCTCGGCTGATATGGTGGCGGTCCTTCTCTGGAGCATACAAAAGAGAACGACGCCAAACCATGTGAATGAATTTATAGAGAGGGTGAGAGAGAGACTTAACTGAATTATGCTTCGTGGTTTGATTGCCGGGCACTCCAGTCATGTGGCTCTAGAGCGCATCGTACTCCTCTCCGTCGCCATCGTTGTTCTCCTAGCCGAGGTGATGACCCTCGTCGCGCTCGTGGGGAATCCCGAGATGAGCTGCAAACTCATCATAGGTGAGTGTCCTGTGCACCCCGCCCAGATAGAAGGTGACAACCTTCTTGTGCTGCCTCCTCTTGTGCTCGTCCAGATCGAACGTCGCCCAAAACTCCTGGAGAGCGACATCTGGGAAGTCGGTGGCTAGCGTGGTCAGCTCCAGCAGTCCTGCAGGTACCAATGCATTGAGCACGTTCTGGTGCCAGTCCTCATCGTGCTTGAAGAGTGAGTCCATGGATAATGGACGAACATCAGCTCCAGGAATATGCTCGAGCCGTTGGTAGCGCTCGAAGTAGTACTGGGGTAGGCGAGCAACAGTGGGGTGGTACCCAACACGGTCAGGGAAGGCTGGTGGAGGACCGTGGACAGCTGGAGTGACGAGAGCAGGAACTCGGGAGCTGGAGGCGGTGTCAAGTCTCTGCTTGGTCCTGCGCTCATGAGTTACATTCCTAAGCAAGAAAACAAACCAAATTAGTCAAACTAAAATCCTACCCCACACTTAGTAGAAAAACTCAATCTCACAAAGAAACGAGGAAAACCGAGTGGGGGTAAGCAAAGCAGATTAACCAGTAATCACAAACAATTAAAACACATGCTTAGGAACAGCTAGAATGGAATCATCATAATGAGAGTTCGGAAGTCAAACCGACATTCAAAAAGTCAACATAATAGTACATTGAACCCTAATCATGGCAATACTAGCACAAATCGGGAAATGACGGAAAAATCAATAACTCATATGGCAAACACAATAATATGATCGTGAATGAACACATATGGCAGCCAAATGAACATAGACAAGTCATGGTCAAACCGACATTCCTCAAAAGTCAACACCGCAAAGAATAGGTCTTAAGCATAGCAACACATGATCAATCAACATTAAAATTCAGCACAATTCTCCCTAAGCACGCTAGATCAATCCAAAGAGTTCAGCTAACCTAGTTCACACGAAATCAGTCGGCACGCAAATCGAGGTAAACCGAAAAGTCAACCGAAAGTCAACCCCAATGAAATTCTGCATTCAACATGTAAAAAGATTCGGAATGAAAAGTTCTACAACTTACCTTGAAGCCATGAGTGCTGAAAACGAACGGAGAGAGAGAAATCAAGAAAAAAACTCGAAAAACTAGGGTTTGGGTGAACTAGAGCTCTAGAGCTCCGATTCGGACGATCTATGTCTCAAAATGACCGGAAGAGAGAGAGGAAGTGTGTGGCGGCGGTGGCGGCGGCGGGTTTGGTCGGCGGCAACGAAGGAATAGTGGCGGCGGTGAGTTTTCGAAACAGGGGAGAGTTTTTTGAGAAAATTTTCGAAAATGAAAGTGGGGGAGAGAGAGAGTGGAACCGAGAATTAAAAGGGAAAAGTTGTTGATTTTCACTCAAAATTTTGGCGAAAATATGTGCAATTTTCGCCGAAAACTCAAGGCAAAATGGTCTGCCGGTTTTCAAAAGCATTTTCGCCAAAAACTCTAGTTAAAATTGTCTGGAAAACACAGTGGGATTTCAAAGGAAGTTTTCGCCGAAAATATGGGGCATTTTCGTTAAAATTTTGACATGTACGATTGAAAATATTTTCACAATCCCGGCAAACTTCAGAAAATCACAGTTAAATCCACAAAAATCGGAACAACCTCAAACAACTTGCGAAAGACACTATGACACACAGACTACACAAGAAAAAAATAAGAAATCAACAAACTGACACTTTTGGCTCCCCCGAACCGATTCTAAAACACTAAGGTTGACACAAATGAAAAACTGACTCCAGCCGTGGGTTGCCTCCCACGAAGCGCTCTTTTATTAACGTCCTTGAGCTGGACGATACCTGTTCGGTATTAGGAGACATCCCAACTCAAGTTCTCCTTAATGCTAGCATCGGAGTTCATGAAGTAGAGCTTCGGGGCATCTCCGTTAAGCATAAATTTCTTCCCGTTAGCGTGTAAGAGCTTGGTACGTCCGTCGAAGGTGATCAATGATCTCGAACGGACCAAATAGCTCTGTCAAGGGATCATCTTCTACAAGGAAGACGGTGGGAGGGATGAGAATGATCGGCTTCGTCTTCTCTTTATCCTCCGGCTTTGTATCACCAGGATCGATGATCGTAGGTATTTCCTTAGGAGATGCTTTCGGCTTCTCCTTCAATACTTGTTCCGGCCGGTAGCTCAGAACGAATTGGTGGTGCAGCTGGCTCGGATGAAGGTGGCGGCACAACTGGTCTCCAGACCATTTGAGTCTTCGTCTTCTTGTTCTTCCCCCGGGGCCTGCTAGAATCTTTGCTTGGCTGTTTAGAAGAGGCTTTCAGTTCCTTCTTCTTTAGCAGCTTCTGAGAAACAGATTTTGGTCTCTGCTTGGTAATCTGTCCAGCACCTGCAACAACAGTTGATCTAGGAACATAGAAGAGATGTCAGTAACCTAGTTGACCGGAGTCAACTCCACAGTTTCAACAGCTAGACAATGAGATTCTTCATTCCTAGGAGCATATTTCATACCGTCCTTAAGACGGAATGTTATCGTTTCCTTACCAACCCTCAAAGTCAAAGAACCATTCAGAACATTGATTTGCATTCCGGATGTTGCCATGAAGGGTCGACCTATAAGAATGGTAGAATCCTCTTCACTAGTATCAATGATCACATAGTCAGCTAAGAACGTGAAAGGACCACATTTAGTAACAACGTCTTTTATCTCTCCTCTAGGGGTTTTCAACGATCTATCAGCAAAGACAAGTTGAATGCTAGTCGGTTTAAGTTCACCTAAATTCAATTTCTCATACAGACTCATAGGCATAACATTAACAAATGCACCCAGATCAACCAAACAACGTTCTATCTCAACATCATTAATGACAAGAGGTAAAGTGAAAGAACCAGGATCAGAGCACTTAGCTGGATATGGAGAGGAAGGTTTCTTGCTATAGAAAGAAGGATATCCTTCTTTATTTCCCTTCATGCTAGTTCGATCCTTGCATTTGGTAACAGTGCTCTTGGAAAAGGGGGCTTCACATTGTACCGAGCAAGAGGAGGATCATACTCCTTAGGCGCCACTTTCTGTGCTTCCTTCTTCTACGGAGTTTTAGAGATCCTGCATAAATCAGAAGAAGCATTAGTAGATGAGTTTATAAAATCTTGAACAGTTACCGTTTTGGCTTGTTCCTCTCTCGGATTCGGCTCACTCTGGCTCGGAAGTTGGCCAAATGGTCGACCAGATGCTAGCATGCTCGAAATGTGGTTTATTGCCTGCTCAATTCTTTGACCGGATGCGATCTATTCTTGGTTGGGAAGAGCTTGAGCCTTGAACTGACTGTCGTGATCGTCAAGTCTGGTAATGATCTAACTGAGCTTCTTGTCAAGGTCACTGACGTTGTTCTCCTTCTAGTGCTGCTGCCCTGTGTAGGTATTATTCAAATATTGATTCTGGCGATTGCCAGGAGCAGTTCCATAGTTACCCAGATTACGGTGTGGCGGCTGGTAAACACCTCCCGACGGATGGTTTGGCTTCTGATTCTGAGCTGGACCAGCTGGTCGGTTATTCTGGTTCTGGTTATGGTTGGCGCCAGCATTGTAGGGAGGTCGGTATTGATAATTCCCTTGCTGCATGAAGTTGCGGTAGCCAACATAACCATTCTGATTGTTGTTGAAGCCTTGTTGAACAAAATTGACTTCTTCGGCAGACCAGACTTCTGTCTTACCAAAATTCTGGCATCGGCCCCCATTATGCGCACAAGCTCCACACCATTCGCAATCAGCAACATAGATGGAAGCTGTTGGCGGCTTGATTGGTGTGGTAGACTTCTTCAGATGCTTCTCTACTTCTGCCTTGATAGTAGCTTCAAGATCGAGCTTGCTTTTTGATCCTTTAGATTGTTGTTCCCAGTTCCTCGACTTGGAAGCACAGTTCACGAAATGAAGAAGAGCAGCTTCAGGTGTAAGTGTAGTGCAATCCCCTTCAGCTAGGGAATTGACCCACTTGGCAGATTCTTCTCGAAGACCTCGAGCAAAGATTTCAGCTAACTGCCTCTGCTCGAATCCGTGATGCGGGCAGTTGTAGAGAAGTTCTTGGAATTGATTCCAAGTATCATATAAGCTTACGTCTTCCTTCTGGGAGAATCTGGCGATGCTGTCCTTGACAGCTGTTGTTCTAGCAGGAGGGAAGTTCTCTTCGATGAAGTCCTGAGCAAGAGTATCCCAGTCGGTATAGTAGCCAGGTGGTTTGCCAGTAAGCCACCTCTTAGCTGCGCCCTTCAGAGAGAACGGGAAAGCTCTCAAGCAAAGAGTGTTCTTGTCAAGATTTCCGTTCTTGAAAGTGCTGCAGAGATCAAGGAAATCCGCCAGATGTGTGCACGGATTGTCTAGTGGCCTGCCTTCAAACTGTAGATCCCTAGAGATCATAGTCAAGAATGGAATCTTGATCTCATAGTCAGGATTCCCCGGCAACGGCGCCAATTTGATGAATCGTATGTACGATATATGTTAGAAAACAATTGATGTATTTAGCGTACAAGTGATGAATCATCAAATAAACTACCAAGCTTAGAAAGCTAGGGTAGATCGTATTCCACGGGTCTTCTAATGATCGTTTACTCAAATATAAAGGCAAGTTACTCAGATTTAAACACTTCGTGCGTGGTGTGAGTTCCACGACTTCTAATTCTAAGAAACGCACGGAAATTAAAAATTAAAACTGAAAACAGATTGACAGATTGGTTGATTAAAACAAAGATGACAGACAAACTTAGACTTTGAATCCCCCTTCGTTCACCAGAGCATTGGCAATCAACAGATCAGCGGATTTCAATTCTCGTTCAATCAATTCTAAGACACCACCATAACTCCTGACCCTTAGGTTTAAGACTGGCGAACGTTCGCTCAATCTAGCTACCAAGATTAATTAGCCGCCCGGGTACGGTCGCCTCTCGTAACGACTTAACTTAACTGGTGCAATTACTAATGATTTATGAGTTACTCTCGCAGTGGATTAACCCTAACTGGTTCCTACGAAAGGCACACTCCAATGATCAGGTTAATTGTTCGATTTGATGTTTTAAAGTAAAGCGAGCGTTCGCTTCTATCCTTAGCTTAACCAGAATCTAATCTAGGTGATCAATCCAGACAAGAAACATGAACAATGAAGAACAAATCAAACATGAAAGAGAAACTGATTGAACTTCGAATCTAATCACCGCCGATCCGTGACCGCTTTCACTACACGAAGCATTTAACGGCGGCATAAATTGAATTTAAAAGTGGCCGCACCCGCTGTTAAATTGTCCAATGTAAAATTTAAATAACAGCGGCAAAAAGCAGCCGCGGTTAAACCTAATATTTTAACAGCGGCTTCAGGCCGCTGTTAAATTAGTTCGTCGGTTAGAAGTAAAAGCCGGAGCTCTGGCGAGGCAGTGAGTGTGCGCTCCGAATCTTCATCATCATCCTCTGGTTCCCTCCCAAGCACAACACAAACATTTAATCGTCACAAACAATCGATTCAGAAGAAAAAAAGTCTCTCCAAATAAACTTAATACAAAGAAGAAAAGAAGAAGCTAATCTATTACAAAGAAGAAGCTTCATCGTCGAATCATCTGCTCAACCCCCGCCTCTGCTTCATCGTCACAGGATCGCCTCTGCTTCATCGCCACAGGTTGTTAAATTGCCTCTGCTTCATTGCCTCTTTCTCTTCAAGATGTTAAACTTCATGCTCCAAATCGGAGCTTAGATTTGAGGCTGTTAAACTGGTGGTCGGTGGTGGAATGAGAGGAAGAAGAAGAGGCGCATGTAGGGTTTGTTGAGTCGGGAGAGAGAAGAAAAGAGGAGGTAGAAGAAGGGGTCGGCGGCGGAAAAAGAGGAGGAAGAAGAAGGGGTCGGCGGCGGCGAAATAAGGAAGAAGAATGAAAAGAGAATAAGAAAGGGGTCGTCGGTGGCTTATGGTTTGTTGAACGGAGAGAGAGAGAAGGGAAGAGGAAGAAGAAGAGGGGTCGGCGGCTGTAGGGTTTGTTGAACGGGGAGAGAGAGAAGAGAAGAGGAAGAAGAAGGGGCGGCGGCTGTAGGGTTTGTTTAATGGAGAGAGAGAGAAGAAAAGAGAATAAGAAAGGGGTTTTATCCTCAGCCATTCAGATCAATAATCGGACGTTTGGGATGGCGATCCGCGTGTTTTAATTTAACGGCGGCCACTTGGCCGCTGTTAAATTGTCTATTTTAGTAGCGGCCGGTGGCCGCCGTTAATTTTCCAATGTTAAACAAATTTAACAGCGGCCACATAGGTGGCCGCTGTTAAACTGTCGCCGTTAAATGGTCCTTTTTTGTAGTGTTTAAAGCCCTGGGTCACTTAGGGTTCATCTAGTCTAAGCTCTAAGAGTTTAGCTACTCATGTTTTTCACAAAAGAATCAAAGACAAAGATAGAGTTCATCATACAGAGGAAAAACAGAAAAGTATCCGAAAAACCTAATTAAGACGACTCCGGCAGAACTTCGATCTTTCGGTAAACTACAATCCTAGCTCCAAGTCTTCGAGATGAAAGGGATGGCATCATGACTCTTCCCGGCTCTTCGAACTCTAACTCTCTGCTCCAAAACTCGGGAGAGTTCTGAAGTATTTGGTATTAGTTGAAAATTATTGTCTTTCTTCTGTTGGGCCGCCGGTTAAGTATTTATACTTAACCCTAATACTGCCAATTTTGCCTAGTATTTTCGCCGAAAATATGAAGAGATTTTCGGCGAAAATCTCTTTGTAAATTTACTGATAGCCGGCTGAATTCTTCTGTGATTTTTGGACGCCGGGTTCTCGACGAAAACTTAGTGTTTTCGCCGAAAAGTTGCTTTGGTGAACTCTGCCGATTTGTTCTTTGGTTTTCGTCGAAAACTCCAAGGGTTTCTCGGTGAAAACTTCAGTGTAAATGGAGCAGGAATTTGGTTCGACTTGATTGACTCCTTGGATCGACTCCGGTGCGATTCCTCGAGGTTCCAACGCCTTAGACACGTCCTTGGCTACTTATTTGATGGCAAAAACTTGTGCTAACATAGAAACGCTAGAAAATCATCAAATAGACCCGAAACGGGCAAAAGTAACACAAATGGCACGAGATAGAGCAATTGATTGAATATTCGCTATTCTACCCTAAAAACCATGTCTTAAGCAAGGAAATGTCGCTTAAATGAGGCTGATAATCACGTCAAATTGAGTGTCATCAACAAGTAAAACAGATGTCATGTGACTATCATAACTGAATGCAATATTGATATATATTAACCATAAACACCATGATAATTTGAGGGAAATAAGGCAGGAACTAACCACGAGGAAATTGAAATCCCTAGATGGATAAGAAGACTTTGTTTGGAAAGCATCCAACCCCTTTAGCAACGTATTGACCCCAGTTCAGTGATCCAAGTTTAGATAAGTCCTCATTGAGGTACTTCGCATAATTCAAAGTGATCTTCCATGAATTCCCTGGCACCAATAATGTTCCAAGGCTGTGCAGAATGTACATCCTGTAGAAAGCATTACCGTCCATACACTCTTCAATCCTTGTTTTCAGGACTGCCAGTTTGATATTGTTGTGCCTAAGTGAGACATGGCCACACAATAGAACATGTCATATAACAGATGTAAAGATATCATAGCAGTACATAAATTAGACATGTAGCATGCATAGAACATATCATATATGATACATATAACATGCACAAAATATTATACTTGTTCCCTGTCATCCCGGTTGATGCCTCCAATTTCCTTCGTTCGGCGGCTGCGCAACTCTGGACTGTGATTGGGTCCCCACTTGAAACTAATCCATACACACGAGCCACGTCCGAGGCCTCAACAGTGAGACCTCTCCATCGGGGAAGACAAATCGACGGGCATCTGGCTCGTATGGGCTAATCAAGAGCTGAGTGAGCTCCTTGTTGATTAGCTCGACCTGCATTTCGAGCAGGCCGTGGAAGTTTGCATCAATGAGTCCATGGCGTATCGTGTTGCGTCTTGGGTGATGGACAATTTTTCCATTCAAGTCCATTATAGGTCGCGTTTTGCACCTAAATTGGACCATCTTATCTTTCTTTTCTACCGCCGAGGGTGCCTTACTCGGTGGCGCATCGGGAGATATCGGCGGTTTTTCTCTGGGCGTCCTTTTCTGCCGTCGAACATGATACAAAAAAGGACAGATAATGGTAAACATATAGGGTACGTGTGGCATACAGAACATATCACATATAAGTTGCATACCGGAGATTCATAATTTAAGTATAGTAGATGCATAATTACAATATAACAGATGCATAACAGATCACCATCTCGTGTAATATGTTTAATCACTACTCGTAACACTAATATATCATTCTTGTAAATACCCATAACCCTAATCGGCAATTAGTATTTTGTAATCAGACATTCACTTACCACAGGCATCTGAAAGTCGGAGTCGGAATCCTCATGTCTATGGTTCTGTTTGCGTTTGGACGGAGTGGCCGTGGTCGGCGTTTTAGGGTTCGAAGAACCCTTTATTCTCGACGATAACCGGCTCCTTTTTCCCTTTTTGTTATCAGCAGTATGTTTGAGAAACCCGAGCTTTCAGCTCCTTTCGACAAAGGTGGTGCTTTCTGCTTCCCTTCCGTCTTCTTTCTCGATTGTTTCTTTCCTTCCGACTTCGCCATTGCTTACCTAAGTAGAGAAAATAGTCAGAACAGAGTGAGACGACTTAACAACCACATCCCCATACTTATACTACGCGTGTAAGAAGGGGGTAACCTCTGTAAGAAGATAAGAACGTGGTTAACCGCCGGTTACCCTTATAAACCATCAATAAACCGCCGATAACCCTTTCTAACCATCAATAAACTGCCGATAACCCTTCCAAACCATCACTAAACCGCCTGGAGCCTTCAAAACCGTCAATAAACCGCCGACACCCTTCGAAACCGCCACCCTAAACCGCTTATAAACTGTTCGTATGCCCAAGGTCTCAACGATGGAGAAGAAAGAGAAAAGAGAGAGTGAGGAGAGAGGCAAATGGATGTGATTGATCAGAGAGAGGGTTGTGGCGGGATTGGGGAAAGAGATTTCAAAAAATCTATCTGACACCATTTTCATTAAACATTTCTTTATTTTTTCGGACAAAATTTCCGCCACTGCCCCCAGTTATACCCCAGCCGTCAGATTGCCCAACTCTCCGAAATTCATCTACGACCGTCGGATCTGTCTCTCAGATCAATCTGAGAGAATGGACTCTTAGAACCATAGCGAAATTGGTTTGCTACGCCTTGCCAATTCCAACCCAATTTCAACATTTTCAGACAACTTTTACATTCTCGATATCAAAGTTTTCAATTTATTACCTATCGGTAAAAAACAAAATTTACTAAACCCACTTTTGGCTAGTGGCGGATTTCTTCATGTGCTCGAAGGGGTTTGTTCATCAGCTAGAGGAGACAACGAAAGTTTTAATGGATAAACCATATAACATATAACACATATAATATGTTATATTATTATGTTTATAGTTTATATACATGTTATATATTCAAGTTTGTTTTTGTCAAATTTTATTTTATATTTTTATGTTTTTATCAAGTATGTTAACCTTAATTTTATTTTGGGTAAAGTTTTGATTTACTTGTTTATAGTTTTTTTTCTCTGAGAGTTTGATCTCGGGTGATTATTGTTCATCTTTATTCATGCTATCCTCCTTGAACAACATTTCGCCGTTTTTTTTTTAATGAATTGATCATTTTTATTCATCAAAATAAAAAAACTTGTTCTTATTTTCACTCTCCGTGGATTCCTTTAATTAATAAATTGAATTTTTTTATGTTGCCTATATACCTACCGAATTACACCCTGCTTTGTTTTGTTGATTTAGTCTTCAGAGTCTGCTTTGTTGAACTTAGCTCGTGAATCAGTTAGAGATTTCTAACCATTGAGATTGATTCTTTGCTTGAGGATAAACAAAAACACTAGAGTACGGTTATTTGATTATACTAGATTAACCATGTTCATGTCCCTCTTCTTACTTATATGAATTTTACAATTTAGAATTTACAATAGTTTTTTTATATTATATGAATAATGAAATAAAGAACAATGAGATTCAAAGTATTATAAATTGTGAATAAGAGAGGCCAATTTTCATAATAAGATTTTTATTGTAGTCTTTCAAATTATTTATCCTTTTCTCTAACTGAAATTCATAATTATATATTTCACAAGTTGCGACCCGCCAACGGGCGGGGGCAAAACTAGTTCCTTATTACTATATTACATATATTCCTAACTTTAACAACTCTTGAGAGCTTATACAAATTACTTCACATAAAAACGCTACAAACCCGAAACATTTCATTACACACCACAACCATTCCCACTGTCGATGACGGCGATCGAGTGCCGACAGTTCAGACCACTTATCAATGCACGACACGTGGAACTCATGATTATACTTGGGCATAACCCGAACTCTCTCCCCATCCAACACCTCCCCCAAACAGATGGAGCATTTCGGGTAACCCGGCCGGAACCCGACTTGTGAACAACGACCAGGATCTGGCTCATACACCGCTTTTTCATCCCCTTCTTAAAGCAGTGGTCTACCCAGAACAAGCTGAGAGCAAACACAGAAAATTTGAGCAGCAATGCCAGCGCTACCCCCTAGTTTCTCCTAATCTCGTCTACTAATATATATAAACATTTATATAACACCCCACTTATTCTTCTTCTCCTTGAGTATAGGGATTCAACCAATAATTTTTTATTTATCATTTTATTTTTCTCAACTCTCCTTTAACCCCACTCTCTTACAAAGAGGAACCATATTCACTGGAGATCAAGCTCTCGGAAAAAAACAAGCAAATCAAAACTTTACCCAAAGTAAAATCAAGGTAACATACTTGAATATACAAAATGTATATAAGGTATAAACAAATTATATATAAAATATTATACGGGTAACGCTCTGGTGCCCCACTAAAAGTATGGGTAATGGTTATCCCACTAACATTTTGATAGATAAACATGCTTTTAATAACTTATGTTCCGAGGATAAGAATCTACATATCATTAATAGGTGGATAGGAGAATTTGAACTAAAAATTTATTTAATAGAGATGATGATCTATCATATCGAGAAAAATGCAGCTATAGAAGGAAACCTGCGGAACATTGGGTGTAATCTTATATCATGATGACTAAAAATTTAGACCTTCTGAGACACCACAACTTCAATTTGTTATATAGTCTATAGTTTTTTTTTTCGAAAGTGATATCTCAAATATTATTAATGACTCATGTCCGTACAAATCGTGTTATTCAAATTATGACACTAGTAAGGAGGCATTGTATCATTAGATACCGACGCCAAGAAACGTGATCGACGAGCAAGCTCATGTGCTACCTCATTCATAGATCTCCTAACCCACTTAACTCTAAACTGTGGTCGTTCTGTGATGATACGTCAACACCTCTCCGCCATTCTACCAAACTCTGATATATCCGAGTCGCTCCTTTGAATAGCCAAAGTAGTTGTTTGGGTGTCCGTCTCAAAGATTGCTTTTTCGTAGCCCATGTCTCTCACCCATTCCATTGCGGTGTTGATAGCCGCCATCTCCTCTTCTCTAACTTCAGCACACCCACTAAGTTTCTGCATGGCATACTACAGAGTACGGCCGACATCGTCTCGTATAATCATCCCCACTCCATGGCACCGTAGCTCGTAAAAAATTGCAATATCAACGTTGCATTTAACAAAGCTTGTTTAGGTACGTGCATTTTGGATAGTAGCTTACTTGTCTCCGTGGAGGCTTCATCTTAACTTCTGTGCCGCCTTCCACTCCTTAAGCTCCTCTAAGCTTTTAGCGACGATCACTGTTGGCGTTGTGGACGTTCGTTGCCACACTCGCTAATTCCTCTCTCGCCACAACGCCCAAACAACAAAGAGTGTTTGTTGAATATTAAACTCATCACCTAAATTTATTAGGGAGAACAGCCACTATCGAGCATCAGTTTCATAGCCATCCAAACTTCGCACCCACTGAAAAAGACCGTCAGCTACCCAACAGTCCTATGCCCTTACACACCCAAATAGCACATGCTCCAGTGTTTCATCATCATCAGCAAACAACCCACGCTCCACACTCAGCTAAATTCCTCTCCTTTGCAGTCTACATCTTGTTGGAATCATATCTCTCGCAACCCGCCAGCTCAAGTGTTTAATTTTTGCTGGCACCTCCATATTCCATAATTATGTCCAAGGACCTTCTTCCCGCAATGCCATCAAACTCTCTTGCCCCTCCATAATTGCCCGATACGCAGATCGCACTGAATAGTGACCTCGCTTCTCATGCCTCTGGACTCACTCATCACATCTGTCTCCCGTAGGCGGCACCATATTACGGATGACTTGTAAGTCTCTATCACAAAACAAATGGGTGAGTAAATTCTCATCCCAAATCGGAGATTCGGGATGGTTAAATCTTTAACCATCAATTCATTTAGTTACAAGCTAGGGATCGACTCCACATAGCAATTATTATCATCCCTTAACCATGGCTATGACCACACATTAATCCCAACTCCATCTTCCACCCTCCAACGATAACCACCTCGCACTACATTTTGGGCCCCAAAATACTCCTCCAAACATAGCTTGGTCGAAGCCAGAGCTTAGATGATAAAAAATCCCTTTTGAAAAATATTTTCCCTTGAACACTCTAGAAACAAGAGCATCACGATCAGTTAGAAACTCCATCACTGCTTACCCAACATGGCCAGGCTGAAACCTGACAGATTCCGGAACCCCATACCTCCAAACTCCTTCCTCAGGCACATCCTCTCCCACCGCATCCACGCAATACCTCCACTACCTCCGTCACGCCTCGTACCCCACCATAAGCTGTTTAAATTTCTTTCCAGCTCCTCTGCCATCATTAGTGGGATGCAGAAGACTTTCATACAGTACACTAGTATTGCTTGCGCAACTGTCTTTACGAGAAACTCCCTACTACTGTTCGTCGTAAAATGTTCACTCCAATTATGAATATGCGTTTGCAACTTGTCTTTCGGAAATTTGAGTGTTCTTTTTTTCTTACGTTCGACAATGGAATGAAGTCTGAGATATTTACCCGAATCAAGTCGTTGTGTGACCCCCAGCACCGATGCCACTGCTTCTTATAACATTCCATTTGTACTTCGAGTAAAGTAGATCCCTGACTTGCCATAGTTGATGAATTGTCTGGACGTCGTAGCATAAGTATCGAACACCCTTCTCATCATTCAAACCTGAAAGAAGAATAAACTATTATCTGTGCAAAGCAGATGGGTCAATAGTGGCACTTTGCTGATAACTCTCATTCCTTTAATCCTTCCTCTTGCTTCCTCTCGTCGTAAAAGTGAGGAGAGCCCATGCGCACATAACAAGAACAAAAAAGGGACAAAGGGCAGCCCTGCCTCAACCCTCTGCTCGGTTCAAATAGCTCCCCCAACTCGTTATTCAAGAGCACCTGTTATTTCACTGAGCGAATACAGATCATCATCCATTCAATCCATTTGTCAGATAAACCCAACTTCTCCATCATACCTTGCATATAATTCCACTCCACTCTATCATAAGCCTTTGAGATATCCACTTTCAATGCCGCAAACTCTTGCTTAGTTTTCTGTATAATTTTCATCACGTGAAGCGTCTCAAAGGTAATGAGAACATTATCAATAATACTTTTCCCTTTGATAAACGCCGATTGTTCCTCACCAATGATACCCGGCATCACCTTCCTCAAACTATTTGCAAGCACTTTGGAAATGAGTCTATACAACACATTGCAAAGCGAAATTGGCCGCAGCTCCTTCATACCTTACTTGTTTGATACCTTTGGCGATAAAACAATTATTGTGTCTTGTATATCCTGTGGGATACGCCCTGAATCCAGTCACTTCCGACCCTCATCGCAAACTTCATCTATGATGTCGATCCATATTCTTTGATAAAACCCCATGTTAAACGGTTTAACTTAAACCCATCCGGACCCGAGGCTTTATCTGGGTTCATATCAAATAACGCCGTCTGGAACTTGTCGTTTGAAAAAGGAGTAGTTAGCATTTGATTTTCCTCATCCTTCACCTGTCGTTCCACCACTTCTATCACCGGCCGAATATTGCCCCCTCCTGATGTAAACAAGTCTTGAAAGTATTCGTCAGCGACACCCAACATGCCGGCTTGCGTGTCATGCCACACTCCGTCGTCTGTCAGAAGTCGATTTATTTGATTTTTCTTCCTCCTCCTGTTAGCCACCGCATGAAAATACTTGGTGTTATGCTCTCCATCTGATGAGCTGCAGAATAGCGGTCAATCAAATAACTACCAAGCTGTGAAGCTAGGGTAGATCGTATTCCACGGGTCTCCTCTACTTCCTTACTCAAATGTGTTGGCAAAGAAATTCGAGGGTAAACACTTAGTGCGTGGTGTGGGTTCCACAACTTCTATACTAAAAGAACAAAGACAGGTTGAAATGAAATTAAAGCGAATTAACGATTGATTGATTGACTAAGACAGAAGACAGACAAACTTAGATTTTGAATCCCCCTTTGATCACCAAGGCATAGGCAATCAACAGATCAGCGATTTTCAATTCTAGTTCATTCAGCTCTCAGACACCACCATAACTCCTGACCTTTAGGTTTAAGACTGGCGAACGTTCACTCTATCCGATCTAGCTACCACGATTAATTAGTCGCCCGGGTACGGTCGCCTCTCGCAGCGACTTAACTTAACTGGTGAAAATTCTAACGATTTGTGAGTTACTCTTGCAGTGGATTAACCCTAATCGGTTCCTACGAAAGGCACACTCCAATTATAAGGTTAATTGTTCAACTTGATGTTCTAAAGTAAGGCGAGCGTTCGCTTCTATCCTTAGCTTAACAAGAATCTAATCTAGGTGGCCAAACCAGACAAGAAACACAAAGAACAAAGAACAAGTCAAACATGAAGAAGAACTGAATGAATTTTGAATCTAATCACCGCCGATCTGTGACCGCTTTAAAGCCCTGGGTCACTTAGGGTACATCTAATCTAAGCTACACGAGTTTAGCTACTCATTTTCAATACAGAAGAATCGAAAACCAACAAAGAATACATCTCAGGTAGGGAAGACAGAGAAGAACTGTAAAACCTAATTTCGACGACTCCTTGCAGCTTCAATCTACTGGATCTTCAACTCCTAGCACCGGCTCTCCGAGATGGATGGATGGCGTCCCGATCCGTTCCTGGCTCCTTGAACTCTATCCACTCGTTCTCTCTATTTCTCCGTCTTGGGATTTTTCGTCCCGTGTGTGTTTTTGTGCAAAATTTCCTCCTATCTATTTAGCCGCGCGTTTCAGTATTTATACCTAACCGGTGATTTCTGCTTTTCCACTGGGATTTTCGCCGAAAATCCAAGGATATTTTTGGCGAAAATATCTGTTCAAATGTCACTCGATCCCGTCTATTTCTCCTGGTTGATTTGGCTTTAGGGTTTTCGACCGAAAATCCCAATCTTTTCGCCAAAAATTTCTTCTTGATCGGGACAGTGGATTTTTTTTAGATACTTTTTTTTAGATACTGGATTTCTTCTTCCATTTTCGGCGAAAACCCAAGGGTATTTTCGCCGAAAATATATGTGTAAATGGGGCAGGAATTCTTTTGGGTTGAATGACTTTTCTGGCTGATGCGGGTGTGATTCCTCGGGGTTCCAGTGCCTTAGACACGTCCTTGGCTACCACATTTGATGGCGAACACCTGTGCTAACATGAAAATACTAGAAAACCATCAAATAGACCCGAAACGGGCCAAGGTAACACAAATGGCACGAGATAGGGCAATCGATTGAATATTCGTTATTCTACCCTAAAAACTATGTCTTAAGCAAAGAAATGTCGCTTAAATGAGGCTGATAATCTCGTCAAATCTAGTGTCATCAAAATACCCCACACTTAAGCTTTTGCTTGTCCTCAAGCAAACTGAATAGAAACGCTCATGTTCACAAATGATAAGATCGATTAAATTGGAGCTCAATCAAACACAATGAATTATTAGACAGATAAATCCTAGAACAAGAAACCTAACATGCATACAGATCAGCCAAATTACCTAGTCTCACTAATAATCTGCACACGACAAGTAGCAGCAACCAATTATGCACGAATTTGACCTGACCGACCAGACTCCTCACACAGGATATATTTAGTATAATGGAAACTCTCACTCTCTGTGTTTAAGGACGTGTTTCTGCTCTCAATCATTTTCTGTTACTGAATTCTGTCATAAGTTTGCATTTCGACCACATCTCCACCACTGTGATAACACGAGTATCCAGTCAAGAAGGACTTCCCTGCTAGGACTGTAACGAATTCTACACTACTTGGGTTTATGATGCGATGGATGATGGGAATGTATGATGATGGCTTTGTGCGGTGTAGTTTTCGACTAACTTCCCTCGAATCTAATCTGCGGCTTCCTACCGTCTAACCAGACACGGGTGGAATAATGAACGCTCATCCTATGACACCCTCAAGCAACCTAACACTTTTTATTTTTCTTTACACACTTTTCTTAAGACTTCGTTCTTCCATTTGTAGGGAGAAGAACGTTTTATTGAACTAAAACTTTGAAACCTTTTTGGCTTTTCTGATTTTTCTTCTTTTCGTTTTTTTTTTCGAAACTTGCTTCTTTTCTTCTTTTTAATTTTTTTTTCTTTTGTGCCGATTTTTCTTTTAGTTGCTAGAGGGGTTTACACGTCTGGACATAATAGCTAAGACCACCTGTTTAATGGCTATAAGCAGGTTACCACAAACCGACTTCCTGTAGGTCAATCTAGAACTACAACCACAGGGGATCAACAGGGAATGAAAGAATGGGAAATGGCTGTAATGTATATCAAACCGAAAGAACAGGCCAAGCTCAAGGGTCTACACCTAATGGATTTTATCGTTTAGGTAGGCTATCTGGCATAGTAGCTGAATCTAGGTGCCCCTATCATTCTAGAACTCGTGTCATCGTGTGGTCTCGAGTAGGTTTCATGCAAATTCTAACTCATTCAAGCAAACAGAAAACCACTCAAAAATAATTAAAATTGCAAGTTACGTGCAATGGATCAAAAGCTCACAGTTGGTTTGCTAGTCGGATTCGGTCATTTTCATGCAATCAAGGCTACAAACTACAAGTGTGATTTAAAAATTATATTCTGACCATGCAATTTAGAATCAAAGTATACAAGTTGGTTCTCAAGTTCTAGGTTAAGCAGTCTAAGCATCATTATGAAAGTTTCAACAACAACTTAACATCAAGAATCAAGAACTGAGCCATTCTAATGCTAGAGAGACTGAAATGGAATCACGAGGCACACAAAGATATAGGCAATCCAGATCATGCATGGTTCACTAACATCCTACCCCACACTTAGACTGTTCTGTGTCCTCACAGGACCAAACTAAAGGAGAGAGATACGAGGAACCTGAAAGGTGATGGGCGGTGTAGTGGTCGAGCATGAAGAGTCCGGGGCGGAGCAGAGCAGCTACTCAAAATCCTACAAAACACAAACAACAAATAGAACAAAAAAAAGATACCGGGACAAGTGCCCCGGATCCACACAGAATAAAAGTGGATCGAGATCCGAGAAGAAGAAAGAAAAGAAATGGAAAGGATAGGAACAACCTGATCACTGTTCTGAGGGTGGGGGTGGAGGCGGGGTCGGGAGAGGTGAAATGCCAAGCCGCTGCTCCAGCTACTGTCGCCATGCGATATCATCCGTGTGTCTGGCAGACTGGTCGGCCATGAATTGCTGGAGAATGGACCAACGCTCATTCTGAGTCTCTTCATGTGCTACTCGGTCCTTCTGCCATTGAAGCGAACCAGCCGAGTAGTCTAGCTGCCACTTCTCAATACGCGCCAGCCTCTCATTCATCTCTGCGGTGATTTGCGTTCGCGACAGCGGCCGTTCAATTGACTGGGGAATGCGGTGAGGGAGCAACGTGCAATGCTCAAAATCCGCTGAAAGGTCGATGCCCCGTGCTATGGCGAGTTCAGCACCTATATGCTCAACCGGGACACGAGGGATGTCGGGGCCCCATTTGTCACCGAGCTGGAGATTGTCCATCAGAATTGAAATGAAAGGTCCTCCTAGAAGCTCAGAAGGAAGTTTCTTGGCGGTAGTGCGCTTGTGAAAGAATCGCGCAAGCCACCATCCGGGATGCAGGTTGGCATCCTCGTCTACAGCACGGAATAATACGAGCTCCTCCAAAGAAACATGGTGACGGCTCGTCTTGCTGCAATAACACAGAGATTGCACCCAAACATAATGCAAGAATTTAAGAATAGGGTGAAAGATGTCACCGACCGTGGGGTTGCCGATAGGTGAGATCTCATCTTCGGAGGAGGCCCATCTCCACATGTCTGGGTAAGGAGCACTCGTGATGGAGTATGTGTCCTTGAAGCCAGGTAACGTTGTATCGAGGTTGACGTGCGAATCCAGTAGGCGGCTGAACTCTTGAATGGACTTCTCGTGGAGAACACCACCGAGGCGAAATGATACGAATTTCTGCTCACGTATGGGCTTCGGGGTGAGGCACCGGAATGAACTCCAGAACTCTTGAAGAACGAAAAGCGGGTATGGGGAGCCATGAGCGGTCAGCACTCATAAACCGGCTTTATGAAGGGCGGTGTCGATGGTGGAGTGCCAAGCCGGATTGTGCGCCTTGAGACTGTCTAGAGAAAGAACTGCCACCTTAGCCGGAGGAATGTCTTTGATCTTCTGAAATACTTCTAGCTGGTGTGGCTACAGGGCTGCGATGAAAGGATGTAGGGCCTCATTGGCAGGTGCAGGAATAGATGAGATAGGAGTCACAGGGGTTGGTGCATCCTCGGGGATGATGGCCACAGCTCTCGATGTTTGTGCAGCTGGTGCAGTTGGTCGGGAGGGTGGTGTCCTGTTCTGGCGAGCTGAGGATCGCTGCGCTCTATCTACACTGGTGGTCTTAAAACATTTGGGAGCCCTGTAAAACACAACTCAGGAAAGACCAGCATCAGAAGACAAGAATCCTACCCCACACTTAGGTTGACCAGCGGGGGCAAGCAAATAAAATCGAGAGATCACCGAATCGAGATATAGCAGTGAAGGACTGTCAATCAATTAAGCAAGCATGCGGAATGGAATGATTCATTAACACGACCGCACAGACAACAAGTCACGAGCCTTAAAAGGGGCACAAAGAAATGCCAGAACCTAGCCAATGACACCGACATAGCAATCATGAAAATTGAGGGAGAACCAAAAAGTCAACCAAAGTCAACCATGCCGAAAACCAAAAGTCAAAAAGCCAAAAGATTCACAATCAAGGGCTGAACAACTAACCGTGAAGACATGACTCGAGAAAACGATTGGAAATCCGGGAAAATGACGAAAAGAGCTTGAAAACTAGGTCGGGAGGAACCGGAGCTGTGGAGCTCCGATTCTAGGGTTTGATCCGAGGGCTAGGCAAGGGAGAAGGGCGCGCGGCGATTGATTAATGTAGCGGCGGCGGCCGGTCGGCTGACAAGGAGGCGGCGGCGGTCTGGACGGTGACTGGCGAACAGAGAGGAAGAGGGTTTGATTTCGTGTGAAATTTTTTGGATGGGGGCGAAAATCAGTTCTCGAAACTGGTATAAATAGTCGGCGAAAAACACAAGATTTTCGGTGAAAATAATTTAAAATTTTCGGCGAAAATCTCTTGTATAATCAAAATCCGGTTCGGCGAAAAGTGAGGGAGTTTTCGGTCGTGAAGTTGAAACAGGGGAAACAGGTTGAAAATACACATGAATTTTTGGCGAAAATAATGGGGAATTTTCGCCGAAAATAACACTTCAAAACAGTCGGCAGTGTTATTTTTTTTATTTATTTATTTTTAAAAGGGGGGTTTTTAAACAGAACGACTCAACATGAAAACAACTGACTCCAGCCGTGGGTTGCCTCCCACGAAGCGCTCTTGTTTAACGTCCGTGAGCCAGACAATACCTGGATTTGCGTCATGATTCTAAAGCAAAGTAGTGCACGTCGATGGAGGAGACAGCTAGTTCTTGCAGATACTTCTTAAGCCTATGCCCGGTGACCATAAACGGCTTTTGATCATGCAATTTGATTAGGACACTGCCTAAAGATGCCTGTCGTACCACGGTATAAGGGCCGGACCAACGAGACTTCAGTTTACCCGGGAAGAGCTTCAATCGAGAGTTATATAAGAGGACTTCATCTCCGGGGTAGAACTGCTTGATCGTCTTCAATTGAGAGTCATGAATTTTCTTTTTGCGCTCTTTGTATAACTTCGTGCTCTCATATGCGTGGAGTCGGTGCTCTTCAAGCTCAGCGATCTGGTCGTGACGCATATTACCTGCTACTGCATAGCTCATGTTCAACTCTTTGTTAGCCCAGAATGCCTTGTGCTCAAGCTCAACTGGCAAATGGCATGCCTTGCCATAGACCAGCTGATACGGTGAGTTACCGATGGGAGTCTTGTAGGCAGTTCGATAAGCCCATAATGCATCATTGAGCTTAGATGACCAGTCCTTGCGGGACCGGCCAACTGTCCTATCAAGAAGCCGCTTGAGATCACGGTTCGTCACTTCCGCTTGACCATTCGCTTGAGGATGATAAGTTGTGGACATACGGTGGGTGACGCCAAAGCGTTTGCACACCCGGTCGAATTGTCCATGGAAGTGGGTACCCCTATCGCTTATGATGAAGCGCGGTGAACCAAAACGCGTGAAAAGACGGGTAAGGAACCGACCCACCACTCTTGAATCATTAGTGGGTAGAGCTTCAGCTTCGGCCCACTTGGAAACATAATCAACGGCTACAAGGATGTACTTGTTTCCATTGGAGGGTGTGAAATCAATTCCCCAAACATAAAAAATTTCAACAGTTAAAGAAACAATTTGGGGCATCTCATTACGGTTAGAGATGTTACCTGATCACTGGCACGCATCACAACGTCGAGCAAAAGCATCACAATCACTAAAGATCGAAGGCCAATAAAAACCTGTTTTGAGTACCTTTCTCGCAGTGTGGTTGCCTCCGAAGTGTCCTCCAAACTGTCCTTCATGGCATTTACGCATAATGTCGGCTGCTTCGATGTAAGAGACACATCTCTGGATCATTCCGTCAATACTGATGTGGTATAAGAAGTGCTCATCCCAGAAGTTTGACTTGGCTTCTTTAAAGAGCTTCTTGCGTGCATTGAAATCCAGCTCAGGAGGTACAATGCCGTGAGAGAGGAAATTAGCCAGAGTTGCAAACCATGGTTCTTCCGAGTCGGTCGCATTACTCAGATCTTGAGCGTGAGGGATTGCCCAGGGCTCGATAGCTATGCAGTTAACCTGGTCATATGTTCAACACGCAACAGCTCGTCAGGGAAAGAATCATTGATAGGGGTCGTAGTCTTACCTGTTTGTGATTCCTTCAGTCGAGAAAGATGATCCGCCGCTAAGTTCTCTGCTCCTTTCTTATCTTTAATTTCTATGTCAAACTCTTGGAGGAGAAGGATCCATCGGATGAGACGTGGCTTTGAGTCCTGCTCGGCTAATAGATGGCGCAGGGCAGCATGATATGTGTAGACAATGGTATGTGAAAGAACCAGGTACTGTCTGAACTTGTCAAAGAGAAAACGATGGCTAGAAGCTCTTTCTCCGTGGTAGTGTAGTTTCTCTGAGCATCATTGAGTGTCTTGCTAGCAAAGTAGATAGGATGGAATCGCTTCTCCTTTCTCTGACCAAGAACCGCGCCAACGGCGAAGTCACTAGCATCGCACATAATCTCGAATGGAAGATTCCAATCTGGTGCTGTAAGAATCGGTGCGGTGGTGAGTTGAGTCTTCAATGTCTCAAAGGCTTCAAGACAAGCTTTATCAAATACGAAAGGAACATCTTTCTCAAGAAGCTTCATCATCGGAAGAGTGATCTTGGAGAAGTCTCTGATGAATCTTCGGTAGAATCCAGCATGACCGAGGAAACTTCGCACTGTCTTAACTGAGGTCGGCGGTGGTAAGCTAGCGATGGTCTCAAGCTTGGCGCGATCAACTTCTATACCGGTCTTAGAGATCCTATGGCCCAGAACAATACCTTCGGTAACCATGAAGTGACATTTCTCCCAACTAAGAGCTAGGTTGGTTTCCTCACATCGAGCTAGCACCTTGTCCAGATTAGCCAGGCACTTGGAAAATGAATCTCCATAGACGGAGAAGTCGTCCATGAAAACCTCCACCACATTCTCTACCAGATCTCCAAATATAGCAAGCATGCATCTCTGAAAGGTAGCAGGAGCATTACATAAACCAAAAGGAATACGACGATAAGCAAACGTACCAAACGGGCAGGTGAAGGTCGTCTTCTCTTGATCATCAAGCTCGATGGGAATCTGGAAGTAACCGGACATCCCGTCTAAGAAACAGTAGTATTCATGACCAGCCAATCGTTCAAGCATCTGATCAATGAACGGCAGTGGAAAGTGGTCCTTCTTCGTGGCATCATTGAGTCGTCGGTAATCGATACAGACTCTCCATCCGGTAACCGTACGAGTCGGGATGAGCTCACCCTTTGGATTAGGGATGACGGTGATTCCTCCTTTCTTCGGAATGACTTGAGTCAGACTAACCCAAGGATTGTCGGCAATAGGATAAATGATACCGGCATCTAGAAGCTTGAGTACTTCCTTCTTTACAACTTCCCGCATCAGAGGGTTAAGTCGGCGTTGTGGTTGTCTGACTGGTTTGAATTCTTCATCAACGACTATCCGATGTTTGAAGAAGATTTCAGAGATGCCTCTGATGTCTGCTAACTGCCAGGCAATAGCTCTGACATGCTTCTTGAGTAGCCTGATCAGTTGCTCTTTCTGCTCGGGAGATAGATTCGAATTAATGATGACTGGTAACTGGCAGTCCTTCCCCAGAATTGCGTACTCTAGGTGGTCAGGCAGCTCCCTCAAAGTGAGTTCTGGCGGATTCTCGTATGAGGTAGTAATCCAGCTCGATGTGTGTAGGCGCAGTGATGGGTGTGAATGTCGCCTTCTGCTCGTCTAACTCATCCTGCCATAGGCGCTGCTCTGGATCTTCTAATGCATTGTCAATCCCTGAAATCAAACACAACTCTAGCGGATCATTAGATAAGGCATTAGTAACGAAGTTGGCCGAGGCCAACTCTAAGGGATCAACAGTATAACAGTTATCATCTTGAACAACAGAGTATCTCATGCTATCTTTAATGCGGAATGCAACACTCTCCTGTCCTAGACTCAAAGTTAACAGGCCTTGTTTACAGTTAATATTTGCACCAGCAGTTGCTAAGAAAGGTCGACCTGGGATGAGTGTTCCATCTGACTCGCGAGTATCTAGAACAACAAAATCTGCAATTATAGTAAACGGACCACAGCAGACAGCTACATCTTCTATTATTCCCCTAGGTAGTTTAACAGACCTATCGGCTAACACTAGATGCAGAGTAATCGGTTTTAACTGCCCTAGATTCAGCTTCTCATATAGATAAACAGGCATAACATTAATAGAAGCACCAGAATCAGCCAGACTGCGATCAATTTTAATGCCATTAATAGTGCAAGGTAATGTAAAAGAACCGGGATCAGAACACTTAGCTGGGGGTGGTGGCGGCTGTCTTATGGGAGATGGCGCACCGAGAATAGAAGCGCATTCATTAGTAAGCGTGATAGAGTACGCCTCTCCGTTCTTCACTTTCTTCACTAGGTCTTTAAAGAACTTCCCAAGTGGTGGTATAATCTCTACAGCTTCTGTCACTGGTATCTTGATCTCTGCGGTCTTAAAAACATTGTACCACTTCTTATATTGCGTGTCATGATCCTTGGCTTTGCTCATTGCAGCCTTTGGGAAAGGGATCCGAGGTACATATGGCGCCAAGACAGGCTCAGGAGCTGTCTTGGGAGGAGGAGGAGGAGCAGCAGATGCTTCTTCTTCCTCTTCTGTGATATCCTCAATTTCTGGCATATCCATGGCAGCACTGGTATCTGGTATTACGTCAGGTTCTGGAACCTTTGGATCAGTTGTTTGCTTGACGCTCCTGGTGGTAATAGTTTGAGCATGTTCGCTCTTTGCACCAGGGTCTGCTTGAAATGCTGCTGGATTAAGGAGAGGATTGCTAGTAAAGAGTTTAGTCATATTGCTTATAGCATCCTCTATCCTCTGGCTTTGAGCTCTCTGTCCTTGATTGAGTGCAGCTTGAGCTTTTAATTGAATGTCATGGTCTTCAAGTCTGCTCATAATCTGATCGAACTTCTTCTCATAGTCTATGTCTCTATTGTAGTAGGGCTTTGCTTGAAACTGGTGTTGTCCTCCGATGAATCCCGGAGGTCTATGATAAGGATCTACTAACCGGTTGCTCTGGTTCCGTGGCACGTAGTTTCTGTAACCGGCATAGCCTTTCTGATTGTTAGCGAAGCCCTGATCAATGAAGTTTATCTCTTCTGTAGACCAGACTTCTGTTGTGCCGAAGTTGTGGCAGCTTCCACCGTTATGAGCACAGGATCCACACCATCCACAGTCAACCGAAAAGATGGTAGCTGACGAGGGATCGAGAGGAATACCAACCGCTTGTAGATGTTTCTGAACCTCCGTTTTGATCTGCTCTGCAACACTCATATGACTCTGACTCTTGGTTCCTTCTCTTTGTCTCTCCCAATTTCTAGATTTTGAAGCATAGCTAGCGAAATGCAAAAGAGCATCCTGAGGAGTAAGGGCGGTGCAATCTCCGCCAGCTAGGGAGTTGACCCAATTTGCATATTCTTCGCGCATACCACGAGCAAAGAATTCTGCCAGCTGTCTTTGTTCATACCCATGGTGAGGACAGTTGAAGAGAAGAGATTGGAATTCATTCCAAGTGTCATACAGGCTTGCATCTTCTCTCTGAGTGAATCTAGAGATGCGGTCTTTATAAGCAGTTGTCCTAGCGGGAGGAAAGTATTCCTCAACAAAATCTTGAGCTAATGCCTCCCAGTTAGTGTAATGGCTGGTGGTTTGCTTCCAAGCCAATGCTTAGCTGCACCTTGGAGAGAGAAAGGAAAAGCCCGGAGATATAAAGTGTTCTTGTTGAGGTTCCCAGACTTGAAAGTGTCACAGACAGCCAGAAAGTCATCTATATGTGTGCAGGGGTTATCATCCGGCCTTCCCTCGAATTGTATGTCCCTAGAGATTAGTTCTAGGAGAGGGATCTTAATCTCATAATCAGGATCATCGTCATTAGAAAGTACGGTGATGGAAGATCGAAAGTTGGATGCACGCGGCTTACTGTAGTCCGCTGATGACACTCAATTTGACGTGATTATCAGCCTCATTTAAGCGACATTTTCTTGCTTAAGACATGGTTTTTAGGGTAGAATAGCGAATATTCAATCGATTTCCCTATCTCGTGCCATTTGTGTTACCTTGGCCCGTTTCGGGTCTAGTTGATGGTTTTCTAGTGTTTTTGTGTTAGCACAGGTTTTTGCCGTCAAATAAAGTAGCCAAGGACGTGTCTAAGGCGTTGGAACCTCGACGAATAGCACCAGAATCGATCCAAGGAGCCAATCAAGTTAAAACAATTCCTGCCCCGATCTACAAAGGAATTTTCGCCTAAAATCCTTGAGTATTTTCGGCGAAAATATCAGCACAAATCGGCGATGCTCATCAACAGAAGTTTTCGGCGAAAATAGGAAGTTTTTGACCGAGAACTATGGGACCGAAATTTACAGGAGATATCAGCCGGCGGACCATCCAATTACAAAGGAATTTTCGCCGAAAATTCCTCAATATTTTCGGCGAAAATATTAGTTAAATCCGGCTGAATTAGGGTTAAGTATAAATACTTAACCGGCGGCCCAATACTTCGATACACCTCACAATACATCAGAATTTAGAGAATCCTCTCAAGTTCTGGAGCAAGGAGTTTAGAGTTCGAAGAGCCTTAAAGAGATCGTAACGCCATCCCTTCCATCTCGAGGACTCGGAGCTAAGATTGCAGTCTACCGGAAGATCGAAGTTCTGTCGGAGTCGTCTTAATTAGGTTTTTTAGATTCTTTTCTGTTCTTCATTTGTATGATGAACTCTTTCATTGTCTTTGATTCTTTTGTAATGAATATGCGTAGCTAAACTCTTAGAGCTTAGACTAGATGAACCCTAAGTGACCCAGGGCTTTAAAGCAGTCACGGATCGGCGGTGATTAGATTCGAAGTTCAATCAGTTTCTCTTTCATGTTTGATTTGTTCTTCATTGTTCATGTTTCTTGTATGGATTGATCACCTAGATTAGATTCTTGTTAAGCTAAGGATAGAAGCGAACGCTCGCCTTACTTTAGAACATCAAATTGAACAATTAACCTTATAATTGGAGCGTGCCTTTCGTAGGAACCGGTTAGGGTTAATCCACTACAAGAGTAACTCAATAATCGTTAGTAATTCCACCAGTTAAGTTAAGTCGTTGCGAGAGGCGATCGTACCCGGGCGACTAATTAATCTTGGTAGCTAGAACGGATAGAGCGAACGTTCGCCGGTCTTACACCTAAGGGTAAGGAGTTATGGTGGTGTCTTAGAATTGATTGAATGAAAATTGAAATCCACTGATCTGTTGATTGCCTATGCTCTGGTGAACGAAGGGGGATTCAAAGTCTAAGTTCGCCGGTCATCTCTGTTTTAATCAACCAATTTCCAATCTGTTTTTAGTTTCAATTTTTAATTTCTCTGCATTTCTTAGATTTAGAAGTCGTGGAACTCACACCACGCACGAAGGGCTTAAGCCCGAATATTTTGCTAGCTTATTTGAGTAGTCAATCATAGAAGACCCATGGAATACGATCTACCCTAGCTTTTGTTAGCTTTGTTAGTTATTTGTTTGAACGCACATACAACGATACGTTCATCAAATTGGCGCCGTTGCCGGGGATTTTCTTTTGATTGTTTGAAAGAAGAACTGGCAATTTATTCTTCTACTTTCCATCTTTCATTTTCCACCCACTTCGATTTTACGCCGGTATGTTTGCTTTTCTTGCTTGTAGGTTGTTCTACAGGTTTATGAACCGCTCGATCGCTCATTCTCAGTTTAAGCCGGATAATTCTACTCCGCCGAAGAAACCGGGAGCTCAAAAGCAAGTCATAATCATTCCGCCTACATTACCTATCCTAATAAGATTGAGGAGTTGAAGGAGAACTCCTCATCTTCATCCGCTCCATCCACTACTTCAGATTCACCACCACCTTCTCCGCCCACAGAGGCTGCTCAACGCACCATGGCGGATTACTGTAGACCAAGTGCGGCTAACTTTCGACCTAGCGTTGTTGTGCCACACATCGATGACGACCCTGACTATGAGATCACAATTTCCTTCCTGAACATGGTCTCTAGGGATCTTCAATTCGAAGGGAAGCCGCAAGAAAACCCCTGTACACATTTGGTGAACTTCCTTGACATGTGCAAGACGTTTAAGAGCGGGAATCTCGGTAAGAACAATCTCTGCTTACGAGTATTCCCATTCTCTCTTAAAGGCAACGCCAAGATATGGCTCAACTCAAAACCACCTGGCTACTACACCAACTGGGATAAGCTAGCTCAGGACTTCATAGAGGAATACTATCCCCCTTCAAGAACGACATTCTACAAGGATAGCATCGCTAGATTCTCTCAGAAGGAAGGAGTAAGCTTATACGATGCTTGGAACGAATTCCAAGAACTTCTCTCTGAATGCCCTCATCATGGATTCAACCAGGGACAGCTAGCCGAAATCTTTGCCCAAGGTATGAATGAAGAAATGAGCCAACCAAGTGAAAAGCAGATCAAGATCGAAGTACAGAAACACATGGAGAAGATCTTCGGTACAGCTAATAACTGGTCTAGAGAGGAAGTTAATTTCATTGATCAAGGCTTCACCAATGATCAAAGAGGCTACCCCGACTACCGTCAGTTCAGAACACCTCCTCAACAACAGGGAAGCATCCTTGAGCGTCCTCTTTCCAACTTCGGATTCAACCGGAGTCAGAATCAATGTTGGGACAATAGTTATCAAGATCCTCTCAGATTCGCCGGAGCACAGCAACCTCAGAATTTTACGTCTGAGAACACTTGGAAGAGGAGAATGGCCCAGAAGTTTGACCTGATTGCAGCAAGGCTCGATGATCACGAAGAAAGGTTTAAAGCCCAAGATGCTTTTAACCAAGGACAGATCGCACAAGGACAGAGAATAGAGAGTATGGTAAATAAAGTTGCTAACATGTTGGCCAACCTTCCTCTCTTAAAACAGGCACCGTCTCAAACCAACTCCACCATGAAGAACGAGCATGCGAAAGTCATCACAACCAGGAGCATCGAGCAAAACAGCATGGAGAAAAATAAGGAAGCATCTTCTACTCCCTCTACAGGAGAATGCTCAGCTATTGATTCTCGATCACCGCCCATACCTATCCCAGCTAAGTGCTCTGATCCTGGCCCTTTTACGTTACCTATAATCATTAATGGCATCGAAATTGAGCGAAGTTTGGCTGATCTAGGTGCATCTATCAATGTTATGCCTATGTGTTTATATAAGAAACTGAACTTAGGTAAACTACAACCTGCTAGCATGCATTTAGTGTTCGCTGACAAAACTTTAAAAGAGCCTAGAGGAATAATCAAGGATGTAATCACTTATTGTGGCCCTTTCCGGGTTTTCGCTGATTATGTAGTGATGGATACTCAAGAGACATATTCTACCTTATCCTAGGTCGACCATTCATGGCGACAGCCGGCATTAACATTAATGTTCCAAATGGTTCATTAACATTAAGGGTTGGAAAGGATACTGCAACATTCCGTCTCAAGGACAATATGAAATACATTCCTAAGGGAGAATTACATTACTTAACTGTAGAAACTGTGGAGTTGGCCTCGGTCAACTTCATTACTAATGTTTCTTCTAGTGTTCCTAGCTCAATTGCTACTGCAAGTGCTGAACAGATTACCGTGAAGAAACCGATATTTGTTTCTCTAAAACCGCCAAAGAAGAAGGAACTGAAAGCCTCTTCTAAGCCACCGAGCACAAAACCTAGCTAACCTCGAGGAAAGAACAAGAAGACAAAGACTCACATAGTCTGGAGACCAGTCGTGCCGCCACCTTCTACCGAGCCAGCTGCACCACCAATTCGTTCCAAGCTACCGGCACTGGAACAAGTATGGAAGGAGAAGCCGAAAGCATCTCCTAAGGAAATACTGACGATCACCGATCCTGGTGATACCAAGCCGGAGGTTAAAGAAAAGAAGGAGCCGATCGTTCTCATTCCGTCCACTGTCTTCCTTGTGGAAGATGATCCCTTGACAGAACTGTTCGGACCATTCAAGATCACCGACCACCTTCCCGACGGACGTACCAAGCTCTTACACGCGAACGGGAAGAAATTCTTGCTCACCGGAGAAGCCCCGAAGCCCTACTTTATGAACTCGGATGCTAGCATTAAGGAGAACCTGAGTTGGGATGTCTCCTAATACCGTCCAGGTATCGTCCAAATCAAGGACGTTAATAAAAGAGCGCTTCGTGGGAGGCAACCCACGGCTGGAGTCAGTTTTTCATTTGTGTCAACCTTAGTATTTTAGAGTCGGTTCGGGGGAGCCAAAAGTGTCAGTTTGTTTGATTTCATATTTTTCGTGTGCAGTCTATGTGTCATAGTGTCAGTTTCAAGTCGTTTGAGGTCTTTCCGATTTTTGTGGATTTAACTGTGATTTTCTGAAGTCTGCCGGGATTGCGAAAATATTTTCAATCGTAGAGTTCAATATTTTCGGCGAAAATAACCCATATTTTCCGCGAAAATTCTCTTTGAAATCCCACAGAGTTTTCCAAACGTTCCTGTTTCATATTTTCGGCGAAAAAGCACAAATATTTTCGGCGAAAATTTCTTTTGAAAACCGGCAGTACTTTTTAACTAGAATTTTCGGCGAAAACTTGCACTTATTTTCGCCGAAAATTTCTTTGAAAATCAACCAACTATTCACTTTAAAATCCGGATTTCAACCTCTCTCTTTCCTCACTTCATTTTCGAAACACAAACCCGAAAATAGCCTCCCCCCTGTTTCCCAAAAACCCAATCGCCGACGCCACCTTCCCTCGCCGCCGCCGACCAAAGCCGACCGCCGCCGCCGCCACCACACCCTCCCCTTCCCTTTTCCGATCAATCCAAGCCCTAGAACAGCCGAATCGGAGCTCTACAGCTCTAGTTCACCCAAACCCTAAAAATCTTCATTTTTCACCGATTTCTCCCAAACCTTTCGTTGTTAGCATCCATGGCTTCAAGGTAAGTTGTAGAACTTTTTATTGCGAATCTTTTGACATATTGGATGCTGAATTTCGTCGGGCTTGACTTTCGGTTGACTTTTCGGTTTGCCTCGATTTGCGTGCCGACTGATTTCGTGTGAACTAGGTTAGCTGAACTTGTTGAGCTGTTCTAGCATGCTTAGGGAGTATCGTGCTTAGTTGTTATATCGTTTGATCATGTGTTGCTATGCTTGAGTCCTATTATCTGTGATGTTGACTTTTGAGAAATGTCGGTTTGACTTCTGAACTCTGATTGTGCTAATTCCATTCTGGCTGTTCCTGAGCATGTATTTTATTGTTCGTGATTACCGGTTAATCTGCTTTGCTTACCCCCACTCGGTTTTCCTCATTTCTTTGTGAAATTGAGTTTTTCGACTAAGTGTGGGGTAGGGTTTTAGTTTGACTAATCGGGTTTGTTTTCTTGAGCGCAGGACCAAGGCACGACTTGATGGTGCCTCGAGCTCCGGAGCCCCCGCTCCCGTCACACCCGCCGTTCAGGGCCCTCCACCAGCTTTCCCTGACCGTACTGGGTACCACCGCACCGTTGCTCGCCTACCCCCGCACTACTTTGCACGCTACCAGCGGTTTGAGCACACCCGTGGAGCTGATGTTCGCCCTCTTTCCATGAAGTCGCTCTCAGAGCACGATGATGACTGGTACCGGAACGTGCTCAATGCACTGACCCAAGTCGGTTTGCTGGAGCTGACCACGCTCACCGCCGACTTCCCAGACGTCGCTCTCCAGGAGTTTTGGGCGACATTCGAGCTGGACGAGCACGAGAGGAGGCAGCACAGGAAGGTTGTCACCTTCTATCTAGGCGGGGTGCACAGGGAGCTCACATATGATGAGTTTGCTGCTCATCTAGGCATCCCCTACGAGCATTACCACGACCATCACTTCGGCTGGGGGGACGCAGACGACGACGAGGAGTACCAGGCGCTCTGGAGCCACATGACTGGAGTGCCCGGCGATCGCCTCGGGGACCATAACTCAGTTAAGTCGCTCTCTCACCCGTTCTTTAAATACATTCATATGGTTTGGCGTAGATCGTTATTATATGCTCCAGACAAGGATCGCCACCATATAAGCAAGGACGAGCTTCTTCTTCTTCGCGCCATCCGGGAGAGATATCCTCTTCATCACGGATGGGTACTTGCTCGCCTACTCCGCAAGAAGACTCAGAGGTCAGGTCGTCCCCGCGCACTCTTAGGAGGCAACTTTGTAGGCCGTCTCCTCATTTCCTTCGGCCTCAACAATGAATATGGCCCGAACATCCCACGCCGTAGAGTACGCAACGTTGGAGGAGATTTGGCGGTCGAGTACAACCTCGACCTGGACATCAGTCCCCTGGTGCCAGTGGATCCTCCTCTCGAAGGCGAGGACGAGTCGGAGGAAGAAGATGATTTTGAGCATCCTCAGCCCCAGCCGCAGCCAGAGTTTCATGACCATATACCCTCGCCACATCATCAGGCAGGGTATGCGCACCACTCGCCGCTGGCCATCCCCGACCCATACCAGGCGCCTCACCCTCACCACCGACCGCACCCCGCGGACATTGGTGAGCTGTATGAGTGACTGCAGGAGTGGCGCATCACCGACAACGCCACTCAAGAGGCGAGATGGACTACTATGCAGCAACATATGCACCGCGCTGATAGGCGGTACGAGGCACAGATGGAGTGGCAACGTCAGCTCGGTGAGTACCTCCACTTCCCACCTCCTGGCGCCCCTGACCAGCCATGATCAGGTGGTGTCCTTTTCCTTGTCCTTTCTTTTTATTTATTCTTTTCGGATTTCGATCCAACTTTTTTCTGTTTGGATCCGGGACACTTGTCCCGGTTTCCTTTTTATGTTTCATTTGTTTTTGTTTTGTAGGCAGTAGGGAGATTCCCTTTGCTTCGCTTGGGTAGATTCCCTCCGCTCCGAGGACCCGTGCTCATCCCCTACGCCAACCATCTCGGTCCAGGTTCTTCTACTTCACTCTGAACTCTAGAATTAGTCCTGTGAGGACACAGTCCGATTTAAGTGTGGGGTAGGATGCTAGAGAACCTTGCATGAACTTGATTGCCCTTGATTGTGTTTTATGTGTGCCTCGTGATTCCATTCCAGTCTCTCTAGCATTAGAATGGCTCAGTTCTTGATTTTTGATGTTAAGTTGTTGTTCAAACTTTCATAATGATGCTTAGACTGCTTAACTTAGAACTTGAGAACCAACTTGTATACTTTGATGCTAAATTGCCTGGTCAGAACAGAATTTTTAAAATCACACTTGTAGTTTGTAGCCTTAATTGCGTGAAAATGACCGAATCCGACTAGCAAACCAACTGTGAGCTTTTGATCCATTGCACGTAACTTGCAATTTCAATTCTTTTTTAGTGGTTTTCTGTTTGCTTGAATGAGTTAGAATTTGCATGAGACCTACTTGAGACCACACGATGACATGAGTTCTAGAATGATAGGGGCAACTAGATTCAGCTACTAAGCCAGATAGCCTACCTAACGATAAAATCCATTAGGTATAGACCCTTGAGCTTGGCCTATTCTTTCGGTTTGATATACATTACAGCCATTTCCCATTCTTTCATTCCCCGTTGATCCCCTGTGGTTGTAGTTCTAGATTGACCTACCGGAAGTCGGTTTGTGGTAACCTGCCTATAGCCATTAAACAGGTGGTCTTAGCTATTATGTCCAGACGTGTAAACTCCTCTAGCAACTAAAAGAAAAATCGGCACAAAAGAAAAGAAAAAAAAATAGAAAAGAAAAAGAAAAAAAAGCAAGTTTCAAAAGAAAAATGAAAAGAAGAAAAATCAGAAAAGCCAAAAAGGTTTCAAAGTTTTAGTTCAATAAAACGTTCTTCTCCCTACAAATGGAAGAACAAAGTCAAAAGAAAAGTCAGAAAAGAAAGAAAAAAATGTGTAAAGAAAAATAATAAGTGCTAGGTTGCTTGAGGGTATCATAGGACGAGCGTTCATTATTCCACTCGTGTCTGGTTAGACGGTAGGAAGCCATAGGCTAGATTCGAGGGAAGTTAGTCGAAAACTACACCGCACAAAGCCAACATCATACATTCCCATCATCCATCGCATCATAAACCCTTGTAGTGTAGAATTCATTACGGTCCTAGCAGGGAAGTCCTTCTTGACTAGTTACTTGTGTTATCACAGTGGTGGAGATGTGGTCGAAATGCAAACTTATGACAGAATTCAGTGACAGAAAATGATTGAGAGCAGAAACACGTCCTTATACACAGAGAGTGAGAGTTCCCATTATACTAAATATATCCTGTGTGAGGAGTCTGGTCGGTCAGGTCAAATTCGTGCATAATTGGTTGCTGCTACTTGTCGTGTGCAGATTATTAGTGAGACCAGGTAGTTTGGCTGATCTGTATGCATGTTAGATTTCTTGTTCTAGGATCTATCTGTCTAATAATTCATTGTGTTAGATTGAGCTCCAATTTAATCGATCTTATCATTTGTGAACATGAGTGTTTCTATTCAGTTTGCTTGAGGACAAGCAAAAGCTTAAGTGTGGGGTATTTTGATGACACTCGATTTGACGTAATTATCAGCCTCATTTAAGCGACATTTCCTATCTTAACACATGGTTTTTAGGGTAGAATAGCGAATATTCAATCAATTGCCCTATCTCGTGCCATTTGTGTTACCTTGGCCCGTTTCGGGTCTATTTGATGGTTTTCTAGTGTTTTGTGTTAGCACAGGTTTTTGCCGTCAAATAAAGTAGCCAAGGACGTGTCTAAGGCGTTGGAACCTCGAGGAATTGCACCGGAATCGATCCAAGGAGCCAATCAAGTCAAAACAATTCCTGCCCCGATCTACAAAGGAATTTTCGTCGAAAATCCTTCAGTATTTTCGGCGAAAATATCAGCAAAAATCGGCGATGCTCATCAACAGAAGTTTTCGGCGAAAATATAAAGTTTTTAACCGAGAACTATGGGACCGAAATTTACAGGAGATATCAGCCGGCGGACCATCCAATTACAAAGGAATTTTCACCAAAAATTCCTCAATATTTTTGGCAAAAATATTAGTTAAATCCGGCTGAATTACAGTTAAGTATAAATACTTAACCGGCGGCCCAATACTTCGAAACACCTCACAATACATCAGAATTTAGAGAATCCTCTCAAGTTCTGGAGCAAGGAGTTTAGAGTTCGAAGAGCCGAAAAGAGATCGTGACGCCATCCCTTCCATCTCGAGGACTCGGAGCTAAGATTGCAGTCTACCGGAAGATCGAAGTTCTTCCGGAGTCGTCTTAATTAGGTTTTTCAGATTCTTTTTTGTTCTTCCTTTGTATGATGAACCCTTTCATTGTCTTTGATTCTTTTGTAATGAATATGCGTAGCTAAACTCTTAGAGCTTAGACTAGATGAACCCTAAGTGACCCAGGGCTTTAAAGTGGTCACGGATCGGCGGTGATTAGATTCGAAGTTCAATCAGTTTCTCTTTCATGTTTGATTTGTTCTTCATTGTTCATGTTTCTTGTCTGGATTGATCACCTAGATTATATTCTTGTTAAGCTAAGGATAGAAGCGAACGCTCGCCTTACTTTAGAACATCAAATTGAACAATTAACCATATAATTGGAGCGTGCCTTTCGTAGGAACCGGTTAGGGTTAATCCACTGCAAGAGTAACTCAATAATCGTTAGTAATTCCACCAGTTAAGTTAAGTCGTTGCGAGAGGCGACCGTACCCGGGCGACCAATTAATCTTGGTAGCTAGAACGGATAGAGCGAACGTTCGCCGGTCTTAGACCTAAGGGTAAGGAGTTATGGTGGTGTCTTAGAATTGATTGAATGAGAATCGAAATTCGCTGATCTGTTGATTGCCTATGCTCTGGTGAACGAAGGGGGATTCAAAGTCTAAGTTCGTCTGTCATCTTTGTTTTAATCAACCAATTTCCAATCTGTTTTTAGTTTCAATTTTTAATTTCTCTGCGTTTCTTAGATTTAGAAGTCGTGGAACTCACACCACGCACGAAGTGCTTAAGCCCGAATATTTTGCTAGCTTATTTGAGTAGTCAATCATAGAAGACCCGTGGAATACGATCTACCCTAGCTTTTGTTAGCTTTGTTAGTTATTTGTTTGAATGCACACACAACGATACGTTCATCATCCGCAATACTCTTAGGAGCAGCCATTGCGGTAAAAGAAGATGGAACGAAAGTGATCCGTTTCTGTACCTGCTATGATCTGCAAGATACAAAAACAAACACAACCGGTGTAAAATTGAAGTGTGATGGGAATGAAATATGGATAGGTAGAAGAATAAAAATGCCAACTCTTCTTTCAACGAAATAGAAGAGTCCCCGGCAACGGCGCCAATTTGATGAGCTGCAGAATAGCGGTCAATCAAATAACTACCAAGCTGTGAAGCTAGGGTAGATCGTATTCCACGGGTCTCCTCTACTTCCTTACTCAAATGTGTTGGCAAAGAAATTCGAGGGTAAACACTTTATGCTTGGTGTGGGTTCCACGACTTCTATACTAAAAGAACAAAGACAGGTTGAAATGAAATTAAAGCGAATTAACGATTAATTGATTGACTAAGACAGAAGACAGACAAGCTTAGATTTTGAATCCCCCTTTGATCACCAAGGCATAGGCAATCAACAGATCAGCGATTTTCAATTCTAGTTCATTCAGCTCTCAGACACCACCATAACTCCTGACCCTTAGGTTTAAGACTGGCGAACGTTCGCTCTATCCGATCTAGCTACCACGATTAATTAGTCGCCCGGGTACGGTAGCCTCTCGCAGCGACTTAACTTAACTGGTGCAAATTCTAACGATTTATGAGTTACTCTTGCAGTGGATTAACCCTAATCGGTTCCTACGAAAGGCACACTCCAATTATAAGGTTAATTGTTCAACTTGATGTTCTAAAGTAAGGCGAGCGTTCGCTTCTATCCTTAGCTTAACAAGAATATAATCTAGGTGGCCAAACCAGACAAGAAACACAAAGAACAAAGAACAAGTCAAACATGAAGAAGAACTGAATGAATTTCGAATCCAATCACCGCCGATCCGTGGCCGCTTTAAAGCCCTGGGTCACTTAGGGTTCATCTAATCTAAGCTACACGAGTTTAGCTACTCATTTTCAATACAGAAGAATCGAAAACCAACAAAGAATACATCTCAGGTAGGGAAGACAGAGAAGAACTGTAAAACCTAATTTCGACGACTCCTTGCAGCTTCAATCTACTGGATCTTCAACTCCTAGCACCGGCTCTCCGAGATGGATGGATGGCGTCACGATCCGTTCCTGGCTCCTTGAACTCTATCCACTCGTTCTCTCTATTTCTCCGTCTTGGGATTTTTCGTCCCGTGTGTGTTTTTGTGTAAAATTTCCTCCTCTCTATTTAGCCTCGCGTTTCATTATTTATACCTAACCGGTGACTTTTGCTTTTCCACTGGGATTTTCGCCGAAAATCCAAGGATATTTTTGGCAAAAATATCTGTTCAAATGTCACTCGATCCCGTCTGTTTCTCCTGGTTGATTTGGCTTTAGGGTTTTCGACCGAAAATCCCAATCTTTTCGCCGAAAATTTCTTCTTGATCGGGACAGTGGATTTCTTCTTCCATTTTTGGCGAAAACCCAAGGGTATTTTCGCCGAAAATATATGTGTAAATGGGGCAGGAATTCTTTTGGGTTGAATGACTTTTCTGGCTGATGCGAGTGTGATTCCTCGGGGTTCCAGTGCCTTAGACACGTCCTTGGCTACCACATTTGATGGCGAACACCTGTGCTAACATGAAAATACTAGAAAACCATCAAATAGACCCGAAACGGGCCAAGGTAACACAAATGGCACGAGATAGGGCAATCGATTGAATATTCGTTATTCTACCCTAAAAACCATGTCTTAAGCAAAGAAATGTCGCTTAAATGAGGCTGATAATCACGTCAAATCTAGTGTCATCACCGTCCATCATCCAAAAGTGTTTCTCCCTTTGCTTCCAATACACCTCCTCACGTTGAAGGAGCCGTAGGAAATTATCTCGACATTGTTCGGACTCCTGCAATGCATCCTCATCAAATCTCACCCGACTCCTTTCCATCTTCTTACATACCTCCGCTAATTACCGCTTGAACGAAAGCTTATGAATCCTACTCCACTCCATTAAAGCCTCAACACACCTACCGAGTTTTCAAGTAATATGTAGCTGCCCATTTCCTCCCAACTCCTTGTAGTGACATCTCTCCACCCTGAAATAAGCGACCATTGATTCTCGAAACGAAATCTACGTTTCATCCTTTGTTCCTCCTTTTCCATCATGAACAGCACCAAAGGTGAATGATCTGAAATGGGTGCTACCATGTTATGGAGTTCTGCCTTCGGGTATATTTCCATCCACTCCTCCATCACCAAAATTCGATCAAGCCGCTCCTCCACCCTGTGCGGTTTACCTCGTGCTCGTGTTCGTGCCCACGTGAATGGGTATCCAATCATCCCCATGCCGTGTAAATTTGCATCATTCACCGCTTTCCTGAACCCATCAAGTAAATGTTGCGGGTGATCAAGGATGCCCTTCTTCTCATATTATTATGTAGGTCGTTAAAATCTCCTACTCGCCAAGGATCGTAAGAGATCCTAAGACTCCCTTCTTCTACTTCTATCGGGCATCCCATAGTAACTAGTAAGCCGACTATTCTTCCCCATCTAGTCCTCCACTACCATACCAATAAAATGACGGTTGAACACGTTCACCACCACCCTATCTTTCTCTCGCCATAATGCAGCTAAGTCTCCACTGTGCCCATCATTATCAACCACAAAACAACCCTCAAACCTGATCTTCCTTCGGATTCCATCCATTCTTTGTTGCCCAACCAACGTCTCCGACAAGAATACCACATCTGGCCTATGAACATGAATCAGTTCACTCAACGCCTGAACTGTTCGAGGTTGGCCCAATCCTCGACAGTTCCAAGCCCACACGATCATAACTCTCGGCAGACCGAGCTTCGCCGATCTACCATACCAACATTTTTTGGGACGTGGTTGCCCTTTTGTGGGGATTTCTTTGGATTGCCGGTATTTGCCTCCTCCTCGTCCATGTATTCCACTCCTTCTTTCTCACGTCGTCTTTTCTTATATTTTGGTATGTCCAACATCTCTGTTTCATTCTCCACTACTTCCTTCCCGAACTCTATCGGGTTGTCCTTGGAGTGTACACTAGCTACTAGGTTCCGACGTAGGCCTCCCCACGGCCCCCAACTCCCACTTCCTCATGTCATCTCTCTGTCCCCGCGTTGAGCTTCTTTCCCATGCGGTATGGCTGATTTATACCCTCCACACTACAACATAACCTGGCTACGGAGGCACATAGAATATTTGCCTCTAAATATACTTTTAAAGAACAAATACTATATGTGCCTCTATAGATGCAAATATCTGCCTCTAATTGTATTTTATTTATTTATTTTAAGTTTAATAAATATTATTTTATAGTTTTAGAGGCAGATAATTTATAACTGCCTTAAAAGTTGTAGGATTAAACCTTTTAGAGGCAGATAATTTATAACTGTCTCTACGGAAAATTCCTTTAGAGGCAGATAATTTATAACTGCCTCTATAAGTTACACAGAAAATTTCTTTAGAGGCAGATAATTTATAACTGCCTCTATAAGTTATATGGAAAATTTCTTTAATTTAGAGGTAGATAATTTAGAACCGACTTTATAGGTTTTACGATTAAAATATTTAGAGCTAGATAATTTATAGTTGTCTCTATATGTTGTATGATTAAAATTTGCAGCGGTAGATAACTTGTAAACTATGTACTTTTTGTATAGATAAAATATAATTTTTTTAAAAGGTGAAATATATGTGTATATATATATAATAAACATTGATGATTTTATTTTCTAATAATGATTAAGGACAAATTTACGTTTTTCAATTTCTTTTGTTGGCATAGTTTCTGCATATCTTTGAGTTTTGTGATTCATATTTAAAAACTGCGTAAAAAATATCAGTAAGTACTCTTGAACCAAGTGGTAAGAACTAAAAACTTAGCACATTTCCTTCAGCCACCCGGGTTCAAATCCCGTAGATAGCAAAAAAGTAGAAAATGATGTATGTAAATAGTGAGAGAGTCCAATAGAGGAAAATATCTTGGTAGGAATAAATTCTTTTTAAAAGCATATATATGTGCCTCTAAAAAAAATTATCACCAACACAAATAAGTGCCTCTAAAAGGTGGCTAAGATGACAGAATAATAGTAGTTTAAAGTAGTAATTACTAACAATTATATCTGCCACTAATTCTTCCATTAGTGACACATAACATGTGCCACCGTATTTGCCTCTAAAGACCTTTAGCCGCAGCAGCGTTAGTGGCACTTAAGCTATCTGCCTCTAAAACTCTATAGAGCCAAAACAATGACTTTTAGAGGCAAATACAGTGTGCCTCCGTAGCTAGGTTTTGTTGTAGTGCCAGTTGCATGTGTATGTGGTTCCTGTTTATATAACAGCCATTTATCTCCCTCCATCACTCTTGGTTTGCGTGGTGACGCTTTGATTTCCTCATCCCACAACCGTACAATCTTGTCCTCCGGGACCTAGAACAACACTTCAAAATAGCGATCGATGTGGCCAATCTTCCCACACATATAACAAAAGTTGGGAAACTTTTCATATTTAAAATTTGCACGTGATAGTTTCCATGCCAGGTTTCCGAAGCTTCTTCTCTCGACGTAGTGATCTTCTTATATCGAGCGCAACTCGAATTCTCATATATGGATTTGAGAACGAGTATGCATTTTTCTCATCATATTCCATAAATATTCCCACATAATCTCCCACCGCCTTCCATGTGGAAGCGGTAAAATAACCAACAGTGAGCTCGTGTACCTATACCCAAAACGCAGCCTCGATGAACTCCACATGAAGCGGATTTTCACCTAGTTTAAGCTCCTTCAATGCCAATAAGCTTGAGTAAAAAAAAGTTGAGTTTTTTTTATATAGTCTATAGTTAATACATTCAATTTTGATTTGTTTTCTTGTCATCTCTGGTTTCTAAAATATGTTTTTCATTTTGTAGAATCATCTGGAGGATGACCATATTGAGGATTATGATTATGAGAACGACAATGATTATTTTCGAGGATTTCTTGCTCAGTAGTGTTATGTAAACTTTGTGTGTTTAACTTCAGATTGTATAACTATGGTTATTTTCCTTTGAGTAGGAGCATGTTATTTAATTTTAACTATGTTTGTAGGATGTCTTTTAATTTAGATGGTCTCTTTGTATCTTTGGATTTGGTGAATGTAGTAGAAATATGTTAAGTTTGTGATAATGTGATGTATGTTAATAGTATTGCAGCTTTGGTCATTGATATATGGTAATGTTGTTGTATTCAAATATAGAACTATTTATGTATGGGTACGGACTGGAATACTAATTCTGGAAAAAATTAGCTAAACCCTTTGTCGCGGATATGCTTCCCTTTGTCGTTGTTAAGCTCATCCTGAGTCAACGGAGGGCAGACTCCAGAGACGTAATCAGGGGGAGCCGGGCCGAGCCCCTGCTCACGCCACTTTGGTCTCGGGGGTTAAATCCAAGTGTAAATACGCGAATTTTCCAAATCTGGGTTAGTGCAAGTTTTAAATTCTCCTCAGTGTTATATTAATTCAGCTCTTATAGTTTCAAACTTAAAAAATAAATATATTTTAAAACCTTTTGTCTTTTGAAGAAAACCTAATCGTATTAACCATAACTTCTTTAATATTAATATTTCGTCAATACGTATAGATGGTTGAGTAAACACAATTCTCATTTTATTTCGACTTATGAATGATCAAGAATACAATATTTGATAATAAATCATTCAAATTAATAAAAATATCGCCAGTGGCACATTCGAATTTTCATTTGGTCAAGAGTAATACTAATAATCTTAAGAATAAATATATTGAGTGCATTGAATTAGTGGCAAATATCATGACATACTGAAAGTAAAAAATATATGTAACGTAATATATATTCTTGTAGTAACTATGTTATACTATTATTAAAATTTACTCATATTAAAAATGATGAAAAAGATTATTTCAATTTCGGCTCAAGACATCTTTTAATCCTAGTTCCACCCTTGGCAGACGCAGTTAGATTATGGGCCACCTTTTGTCTCGAATAATATGGTCATTACTTGATTGTGAATTACCCATCCGGGTGACCTAGTTGGGTCGGACCGACCTTTATCGTGGTTCCAACCGCGAGTAAGTAACCTGGTCAAAGAGGCCCGATGCGGATATTATTTGCAACAAATGATATTATTTGTAACAGTGACAAAATCAGAGTTCAAATGAAGCCGGAATAATCGAAACAACAAACAACACTTATGGACCGTTTAGGCCCATAAGTGCGCCGCACTTTCATGCGCACGTTGGGACAATTTCGGGAAGAATGCAATTTCCTATGCGGGGAAGAATTCTCCCCATATATAAGGAGCCCTTGACCCCCAATTTGAGAGTGGTGAATTTGGACAAACTAGGAGACAGAGAGAGAGAGGAGAGCACATGTAGTATTCTCAAAGTGATCACCTCCACGGAACTTTTAGTGGCACTCTATTTGATAGGTTTTCCATCCCCTACATTAGGAGGCTTTGACGGATTGCCTACCCCTGGAGAACTACTAATAGCAGTTGAAGACTTAATGTTGGGGAACCAAGTCTTTAGCAACCCATTTTGCTCTTTTACTTCTACTTCCTTCAATATGGTATGTCCTCTCAACAAGAAAAGAGACTTGAATGATTGTAGGTAGCTCTTCCCCCTAATAGGGTTATATCAACTTTCAACTCCTCCTTCTCTACATTTCTTTCATTCCTCATAACACAAACATTCATAGTCAATCCATTTCAAGCAAACTTATTAATTGGCTTAATAAACTGACTTGCCATCCAGCTAATTCCTCCAGGGGTAATCAACTCAGGAACTACTTCACTGAACAAAATCCAGATTGGCTTTCTTTGATTCGATAAATCCAATGATACAATTCCAGGATACCACTTCCTTATTATCATTGGGGCCTTGTGACGTGATCCTAGGTGCGACATCAATAGACATCAAGTGTTGGATTAAAAGGTGGATCTAAGCCTCTTTAAGTTACTTGGGCCCAAAGAAACTAGCTCTCCTTGTTGATGAAGAAAAAGTCAATCTGCCCCATTTTACTAAAAAAAACATAACCAAAGCTACAGAAGCCCAAAAGGTGCAAGGACAAGTGCATTAGAAAGCTAATGAGACTTTATTTCCAGGGATACCTTATTCGCTTCTAGATTCATCCGGACGAGGGAGTTATGACGTTTTGAAGTAACAGCAAGATTTCTACACGGATTTCAATTCCTCTTTTAGTTTAGAACTCTTAGTTTGTTTATTCTTTTTTAGTTTAGCTGCGATTTTTTTATTGTATTAGTAGTAGTTTCATAGAAGGACATGGAGAAGCTTTAGGCTGAATCTAATCCTATATATATGATCCATTGTACTCATTGTTGGAAAACCCCCTTGATTAAAGATTATTATTTCAGTACTTTCGTTCTTTCTTCCTTCTAGCTTTAGCATGTAGTTGCTTAGCTGTTAGGCCTAGGTTTATCATCGTTCAAGGTCATCACCCTTGTCTTTGTGGTACCATTCGACCTTGATACTTCTTGTTCCTAGCCAGGTTTTGTTGATTTGATTTTGTTGTCTTGGTTTCGGGACATATTGTTGTAGGGTCGCATCCTACGGTTGTTGTCAGTTCACATCACCTTGTGTATATGCCAAGACACATATGACATAACTTCTCCGAAGCAAACTTGAACAAATCGAACCCTCCGATAATGGAGAAATTACTACTGGCCCCTCATTGCCCCATAGCCAGTTTTAGGGGCGGAGACAGGGGGAGTTAGGCCGAGCCCCAACTCACCCCACTTTCGGCTCGAGCGTTAAAATTATGTATAAATTTATAATTATTTAGAATCTTGCTTAGTGCAAATTTTAGTTTCGACATGATGTCATATGAACCCGCCTAAGTCATTGCTATAATTTCAAACTTGAAAACCAAATACAAATTAAAATTCTTGTCATTTTAAGAAAATCTAATATAGAATAGACTTAACCATATTAACCATATCTTTCTCTAATATTAATATCTCACCAAGACGTATAGATGGTTGAGTGAGCCGAATATCATTTTATATTGACTTGAATGAGTAAGAATACAATATTTGATGATACGTAAGTCAGATAAATAAATAAAATCGTCGGTGGCACATTTCAATTTTCATTTAACCAAGAGTATTACTAATAAATTTAAGAATACGAAAGTAACTAATAGTTTCAACGCAAAATATATGTTTTTTTAGTAACAATATCGAACTCTAGTTAAAATTAGCTCAAATGTTTAGTTTCGTAAATTTTATTGTTTCAAATTCGACTCAGTGCATCTTTGGTTTCTGGCTCCGCCCCTGACAAGTTTTCCATATATCTAACCACCTTAATCGGAGGATCCTTCACTTGAGAACTGACCTACCGTAGCACTCTTAAGTCTCTCAACACCCTTCTCAACCACCAATCTAAGTATTTTGAGCACACCATCAACCATCACACTTAGAGATTCCTCTATGAATCTCAAATCAGTCTCTGGATGGCTTATTGTCCATTTTGATCATAAACCTTTAGGGTTTATAACAAACAAGTCATAAACCTTTGATTTGTAACCTAGTAGTCATTAACCTTTGATTTGTAACCTAGTGGTCATTAACCTTTGATTTCTAACCTAGTGGTCATTAACCTATGGGGTTTGCAACAATTTGGTCAATCCGTTAACTATCCATCCAAATTTTCCATTAAGTGTTGGTATCAGCAATGCCAACTCACCCTTTTTTCCATCTCACCTCTTGCCATGTCACCTAATTGACACTAAATTTTACCCAACTAACCAAATCAATCTAATTCTACCCAACCTAAACTACCTAACCCAAAACCCAAATTTTAACCTAACCTTCATCTCCTTTCACCATTACACCTTCCGACCTCCAGTTCCATCCCTTCCACTCCCGTCGTCGGAGTTCAGCCTCTTCGTCACTTGCAGTAGAAAAATTTTCAGCAAGCAAGAAACCCCCAAATTTCCATCATTGGATCGGTCTCAACTTGGCTCACTTTCACACCTCTTTCGCGTTAGGGTTCGAAGGGGCGACGTAGCGATTTTCCTGGCTGTTAATCGTCGGATGGCCGCTACCTCCAATAACATATATCTCCCACTCCGAAGTCATTGTTCACGACGTGGATGTACCTTCGCTGACAGTGAGGCATCCTCTGGACGAGTTGTTCTCCGAAGTGGTTGAACGCGATTGTGACCTGCATCACCGTGTCCGGTGAATAATCATCATCGTGGCCCAAAAGCATCACCTCGTTGTGATGGGAGAAGTAGTTGATCGGAGATGGTGATTTCCGTGGATCCCATCACGACGTCGATTAGTCCATTGGTATAGTGGTACATCTCGCGATCTTGGTTGTCATCGACCGTCGCAATCCTACAGATTTCGTAAATTTCTTGCCTCATGAACACTACTCTGACTCTTCCTCGACCGCTCCTCAACCTTCCTCCATAGTCTCTGCGTTTTCTTAAGAGTCCACGCCTATCTTCAGTCTCGTTATCTTCCATTACCAGTTGGTCGTCAGCCTCTTTGCTTAGGTTTACTTGCGCTTCCGCCAATCGGATAACTTCTTGACGGATGATGTCCTCTGCAATCTCCCAACCGGAGTTCATTGAACTCAGTTACGAATCGAATTTCGACGAAATTGAAACTCCTCTGGGCTTGATTCCATCTACGGCTTCGGTTCTCTCCTCACTGGTAAGTACGAATTATCCCTAAATCGGAAGCTATCGTCGTTAAAATTGAGTTATGAGAATGTTCTTCGTTGAATTGGAGGAGAGATTGATGGGGCGTTTCAGGTACCAGCGGAGAAATAGGATTTCGGGATTGGGGAAGATGATTGGGTTGGGTTGGGTTGGGTTTGGTGATGTGGCAAGGGGTGACTTGGGCGAGGTGGATAAAAAGTTGAGTTAGCATGTTGATATCAGCACTTAACGGAAAATTTGGATAGTGAGTGAACGGATTGACCAAATTGTTACAAACCCTATAAGTTAATGACCACTAAGTTACAAATCAAAAGTTTATAGTTAGTTTGTTACAAGCCCCAAAGGTTATGACCAAAATGGACAATAAGCCCTCGTGTCTAGATGTGAAGCCACCTTTGCACAAGAACGGTTTGGAGAGACTGGAGGGGAATCGTCGACCTGGAGATCACTCATGCAAGAGTTTTCAGAACAAGACAGACACGTGTGTGGCACGTAAAAAGAGTAGTTATCTAGTTTTGATAACCTATGCTGATAATTTTTTAATATTAAATAATATCAGTTATAATTTTTACCTAATATCTTCCAAATTTGTATCCATCCCAAACGGCATATATATACACAACATAGCAAGAAAGCAAATCAAACCAGCAACAACTAATGATAGCGATAATGACGATCCATGAATTGATGATAATATATAATATAATAACATATTTAATATTAAGCTCATAACAAATTTTAATATAACATTTTCAACGTGCTAATTTGTTCTGTAGTGTAGGCGGCCGAAAGTGAAAGTCATGAATGAATGAATATACAAATATGCATGCAGGACCACAGGCGCCAATGCCATCTATAAAGTAGAGGCTACACAGAAATCATATCCATACCATAAAGAAGGGGAGAGTACCCATTACAATAATTGAACTAATATCTGTTTTTTGACGATGACGATGACGACGGCGGTGGCGGCTTTACCCAAGTACATGGTGCTCCGATCAAAATCAGTGGGGAAATATGTGCACTACCTATGGAACGAGGAGGAGTTCGGTGAGTACTACAGTTGCTTGGGTTGCAAGAAAGAAATGGATCCAGTCAACCCATATGTTAAGCTGGAAGTGGTCAACGCAACCTCCGACCCACCAAACTTCGTCCACCTCCGCTGCTCTTACAACAACAAGTACTTGAAGCTGATGGCGGTCAACGACGGGCTTCTGGCCGTCTCCGCAACCGCCGATGAGCCTGACTTTGAGAATGGGTCCACCCTGTTCCTAGCGGTGTTTCTGGACGACGAGGATCCAAACACGGTTGGGTTTACCCACGTGGTGACAGAGATGGTGGTGACGGTTAACGTGGATTCTAGTAAGCCGGAAGCAGACGGTGTCGTTTGCATGTCGAATGATGGTGATGTTCAACACATGCATCGTTTTGAGTTCTCACCTTGGATCGGGGAGGAAGTCAAATGCCAGAAGTAAAATCTGATGTATAATAATAAACATATAGCAGTAACTATAAGGATTATCCACTTAATTTGTGTAATTTGTACTTTTTTTTTTTTTTGACAAAAGTGCAGTTCTCATTGATTATCAAAAGTCGGTTACAAGGAAGATACCCAATCCCCATTTAGGAGACCGAGTCTTGCATTTTTGGCAACCCAATAAGCTTTTACATTATCCTTACGAGGACAGAATATGAAGAAAATATCATTTCTATCTTTGATCATTTCACAAATCTGACCAAAGTAACCGATACATTCCCACGGCCATCTCTACTTTGGTCCCTTGACTGCCAGAATGATCTCCTGACAATCGGAGAGGATGTTAACATGACCACCGAGTGGAATAGAGCAAGCCATCTTGGTTGCTTCCAGTAATGCTTTTGCTTCTGATACGATCGGAGAATTGCAGAAAAACGTCCCGGCTTTTCCTTCAACAATATGTCCGGCAGAGTTAGATATGACCACTCCGTAAGCCGCCTTCTGGGAATCGTGTAGAAACGATCCATCGCAGTGTATAGACAAAGAGTGTATACTTGGCGGTGGGCATAAAGAATATGGAAACAGAATGCGAGGACGCACAAGGCCTGTGTGGGGAGCGACCCTAATGGAGCTCCAATCTTGTATATCTTGATCAATGTTGGCTATGATCTGGTCGTCCATTGGATAAGCTCCTCTGAAGTGGTGTTCATTCCTTCCTTTCCACAGGTTCCAGCATACAGCCACAATTTTTTGAATAATGGCAGAGTCATGCTCTTTCTTTTGAAAATCTGCAAACCATGAGTAAAAGGAGCTCTGTGGAGATAATAAGGTTATATTTGGTAGGATCCTGTTCCACAGTCGGTTAGGGGTTGTACAATCGAACAAGCAGTGGTGCAGAGATTCATCGTGGTTGAGGCACACCCCACAACTTGCCGAAAGCGTGCAATGTCGCTGGTAAAGATTAACCTTTGTGGCAAGAGCGTTGTTGCAGCATCTCCAAATGAAATAAATAATATTTGGGGGAGATTGAGAGCCCAAATCCATTTCCAGCAGTTGGCAGCTACCGGGTCTATTCCATCATGTGTGTTTCGTATTGTGTTTTCTCTGCTGGCGTGATAAGCTGACTTGACCGAGAAGGAGCCTGTTCTATCAAATTTCCATTTCCATTCGTCTTTCATCCCTGGCGGTCCAATCGGAATTTGGCATATTAACTATGTTTGATAATGCGGGCAGTATTGAGCAATCAGCTCTCTATCCCATTCTCTTGTTCCTTGTTTGATCCAATCCGCAGCAACTTCAAAAGGTCCCGTATCCCTAGTAACCGTCATTGGTGGCAGCTGGGGAATCCAAGGATCCGAGGTAATGTTGATTGTCTCCCCATCTCCCATCGCCTTGAAAGCTCCCAGCTGTAAGACCTTCCGAGCTTGTAGGAGACTCGACCAAATCCAAGATGGTCGAGCGCGTTTTTTCGCAGACATGAAATCTATTTTTTTTAAGTAAAGACTTTTCAATAATCTAGCCCAAAGGGCGTCCTGATTCGAAAGGAGTCTCCAGGCTTGTTTGGCTAAGAGGGCTATGTTGAAATGATGAAAATCTCTAAACCCTAGGCCACCCTGCGATTTTGGTTTGCACAGAATATCTGCATTTGCCCAGTGAATTGATCTTTTTTGGAGCGAACCTGACCAGAAGAATTGCCTGAGTATTGCGTTCATACGATTAATCAGGCCTTTGGAAAGGGCGAATAGACTCATGATGTAACTTGGTACAGCTTGGATAACCGCTTTTAGTAAGATCTCCTTTCCAGCGTGGGAAAGCATTCTGCTCTTCCAAGTTTGAGCTTTCGCAAACATTCGATCAATGAGGAACGAAAAGGTTTCCTTTTTCGATCTTCCCCACTCTATTGGGACCCCTAAATACGTAGGGTGTGCATTAAGCTCGCTAAATCCGATGGATGAAGATATCTCTCTTTTTTCTTGGTCCGTCAGATTAGCGCTGAAGAAGATTGCAGATTTTTCAGTGTTCACCTGTTGTCCTGTTAACTCCCCATAAATATTAATTTTTTGAATGATTCTGTTGGCTTCTTCGACTGTAGCTTTACCAAATAAAATGGTATCATCCGCGAAAAGACAGTGAGATAACAGCGGTCCTCGCGGTGTTAATCTGATGCCTTTGGTTATTCCTCTCTCAATTGAACCTTCGATAATGTGAGAGAGAGCATTAGACATCAAAATGAAGAGGAAAGGCGAAAGAGGGTCCCCCTGTCTGATTCCTCTCGTCGGTGAGAAGAATCCTGTGGCTCGACCGTTGAGGAGAATATCGAATCTTACTGTACGAATACAGCCGTTAATCCACTTGCACCAAATATCATTGAACCCGTATGATTTCAGGATTAGAATTAGACTATTCCAATCAACCAAATCATAGGCTTTCCGCATATCCAACTTTAAGCACATGTCTTTCCTTTTTCCCTTTGTCCTAATTTTGAAGTGGTGTAGCACCTCGTGAACAATTACAATGTTGTCTTGGATACTCCTGCCTTCAATGAATGCTGCTTGGTTCTCTACAATCAAACCTGGAAGCCATTTCTTGAGTCGAGTCGACATGATTTTTGTTATTATCTTGTAACGAAAGTTGCAGCAGCTTATCGGTCTGAACTCTGAGACTTTTGTCGGGTTGAGCAATTTGGGAATGAGGACTATGTGTGTGTCATTCCACCCATCTGGCATGACTGCATCAGAGAAAAACCTTTTGACATCCGAACAGAGTTGTCCTCCAATTAATTCCCAATGCTTTCTAAAAAAATGGCCATTAAAGCCGTCCGGCCCCGGAGATTGAGCTGCACCTAAATTAAAAACCGCTGATCGAATTTCCTCGTCTGTTGTTTGAGCGGAAATCATATTATTTATAGTTGGAGTTACCAGCTTAGGAAGAGAAGCCAAAATGCCTTCGGAACGGAAGTCGGGCGAGCCGTGAACAGGTCTATGAAAAAATCTTTGACGTGATTTTTTAATTGAGTAGAGCTCGTCGTCCACTCATCCTCCGAAATACTTAATCTCGCAATGTGGTTCCTTTGTCGTCTATGAACTGTCGAGGTATGGAAGAAGGCCGTGTTCCGATCGCCATCTGTAATCCATTTTTGTTTCGCTGTCTGCTTCCATAGTTGGGCGTTGGTTTTCCAAATTTCCTCCAATTCTGCCTTCTTTACTCTTTCTTCCTCCGCCCTTTCAGTCGTCCTTGGCAGATTCTGAATTAAAGCTATACGATCTTGCAAGTTCTGTTCCCTTCTGACTCTTTCTCTTCGATCTCTTTTAGCCCAAATTTGGATTTCCCTTCGGCAATTAGTCAGGTTAGTTTCAGTTGAAGCTTCGACATCCCAGAAGTCATGAACGATCTGATTAGGTATAGGGTTCGAGAGCCATCTTTCATCGTAGCGGAAAGGGGCGGCCGATAATCGTGGAGTGTGATTTAAATCAAGTCTCAAGGGAGCATGGTCTGATCCTATTATCGTTTCATGAAAGAGCACTGCATCCTCATACGCCACTCTCCATCCTTGATTAGCTAGACATCTGTCGATTCTACTCGTAATTTCATCCTCCTCTTCTTGATAGTTAGTCCATGTAAACGGATTTCCTTGGAAACCAATATCTATTAGGCCGTTGTCGTTTATGAAATTGCGAAAAGGCTCCATCGACGAGATAGAAGCAGGGTTACCGCCTTTCTTTTCAAGTACGTTAGTGATGGCATTGAAATCGCCGATCACTATCCACGGTTCATCAGTTACATGTAGGAGACTTATTTCCTCCCAAAACGCCCTTCTACAAATAGGATCGTTTGGGGCATGAACTAAGGTACAAAAGAACGGAACATTCTGAGAAATGAAAATATGCATATAATGAAAAGTACTCGAGATAATTTGAACGTTTATTTCATTGACCCACCAAAGGGAGAGTCCCCCCGCCGTTCCCACGGGATCTTCATAGTAAGCATTCGCATAATCCAGCTCCATCCTCTTCCTCTCCATGAAATTTCTGTCATTCTTCGTCTCCATGAGAAAGAGGAGGCTAGGGCGATACTTGCGAGAGAGGTCACGCAAGTAGTTAATTGTAAGGGGTCGCCCTGCCCCCCTACAATTCCATCCTAATAAGATCATGAGTGGAAAGGTGGCTTCGGGATGGCCACCGACTCCCCTGACGCTCTTTTCCACTTCTCGTCCCTCCTTGTATTTTTCCCCTTCCATACGGGGCTGCTCTTGTCTCAGCTTTGTTACTCTTGGCCTTTCTAATGCACCTTGATTCTCTTGTTTCCTTGTTAGAAGGTGATATTGAAAGGGAGCTAATGCTCAGCTCCAAATTCACCGGGCTCACCATTCTTCTCTTCTTGAACGTGTTGATACCGTCCTTAACAATATCTGCTGCCGACGCCTCGTTTCCCCTAGCTGGGCTTGCTCCGTGTTCAAATGATTCGCAAACACTCCTAATTGGGCTTGGGTGTCATTCCAGTAGCTAGAAAAATCAGGGCTCCATTTGCTGGGTGGGCTATGGTTTTGGACTAGGCCCAACAGGGGATTAAACCCTAAATCGGTTGACTTTCCCAGCCCTTCTCTTTCAGCCGCCGAAGCCCCCGCCACGTTCACTTCCTGCGGCAAAATTTCTCCTCTTGATTTTAGAACTTGAACCGCAGGCCATCCCCAGCCTTCCCTCTGAGATCGATCTCCAGACAAAGGGGAGAGATCGCCAAACTGAAATCCCACTGAAGTAGGAGCAAGCAGCCTATTGATTGGGCTCCACATTTCTTGCCTCACCGCTTTCCCTTTTCCATTGCTTGGGGTATGATACTCTTGGACATCCAAATTGAGATCGAGCCCTGGAATAGAGTCAAGTGAGTACAGATTGATGGACGAAACTATCTTTTTTCCTTTGTTCTTCTTGACTTGAGAGTGTATCATACCCATGGGGGAATCTCTTCCACTGCGACGCTCCGACCGGGGGTTTCTTGGTAAGAATGAGCTCGAAGGGGTGACCCTTGGAGTTGCCCTGAGAAAATAGAAGCTTGAGGCTGCAAGCTTCTTCGCCTATCTTGTTGAGGAAGCTCGAAACCTGGAGGAGGCCTGTTTAGTGACGTGGAGGACATCGGGGATAATTGCAAGTTTGTTGGGGCGGAATTCTCGAAAGCATACAGCAGGTTAGTAGGATGTATTGGTGAGCTAAGATTGTTTGGGAAAGAGATTTCGGGAATAGGTTTTGTAGAGTGGGTGTGAAGAGTTCTGGAGATGAAGTTCTGCTTTCGCTGTCCGGAAGTAAGTAATTCCCTTGCAACCTTGAATTTCCCGTCGACTGAGATTGATTACCGGAATTGGCTGAGCTTGATCCAGGATTAGATGAGAGTTCAAAACTGGAACCTTGGTACCTTAGCATTTGCTCTCTTTCTATCACTCCGAACTCGTCATCCTCTGAAGATGGGTTTAAGCAAACCCCTACTTTTAGTGAAGGTTTAAATTCACCGGAAGGGATGCCGGACATCCCAGCCGCCATGTCGACCTTCCTTCTAACACACCCTTCCAAAAGATGACCCAGCCGACCACAATATAAGCACAAAGGCTGGATCCTTTCGTACTTGAACGGGATAATATAGGAACTGCCATCCACTGTTTGCAGTTCAAACTTTGTTAGCAGAGGATCTGCAGTCCTAATTTCAGCAAACATTCTCACTGCTCTCGACCAGCGATTCTTCTCCATTCCTGCTGGGTCAATCGAGTGAAGACCATAAAAATAACTATCTGCAATTTGATTTAGGAGTTCCTCAGACCTGAGTAAGGAGGGGATGTCGAGCACGTGAATCCACAGCGGAATGGACTTGAACTCCACTTTGTCAGCTCTGTCGCTCTCATCCCACAGCTTGAAACTCAGCAATGATCCCGAAACAACAACGGGTTGTTGTTTCCACGCCGTTCTTCTTTTATTGTCAGATTGGAACGCCAGGATGAATTGGTTTGGTTTATTCTCGACCTCCTGTATGTCGATGTACCCTGGTTGTGGCAAAGCTTTACGTGTCACGGCTATAATGGCTCCCTTGTGGATGAACTTCGAAGTGAGGCAATGGCCAATTAGGAGGTGAGGGCAGTGGCTACCTGTGCTTTCCCCGGGGGAAACCACTATACGGTTACGGAAACCAGAGGAGGGGTGAGGTGTATCTCTTCTTACATTCAGCTGAGACATCTTGCTTATAAGGTTTGATAATTGGTTTTGCTCTAGAAAAGCTGAAGGATTGAGATGAAGATTAATATTTCTAACTCTCTGCTTATAATGTATTTGCCTTGTGCTTCCTTTCAATTTGTTGTAAATGCTGAAGTAATTACAAGGAGCCAGCTGAACTCTTTTGAGTTGGTTTATGGTTGCTCTTATTGACAGTACCTCAGGTGTTTCAGAGCAAATTCTGAGTTGAAGAATCATAAATTTCTCTGACGCAGTTGGATTTAAGAGCATACCAACTTGAGTTTTTCCCCTCTCCATCTTTGATTCGTGTGGACACCCTTCTAACTTCTTACAATAATCACGGGTATCTCTTTGGAGAAGAATTATGGTTGCTCTAACCGACAAAGCTTCAGGGGCTTCAGAGTATAATCTGAGGTGAAGTACCATCAATTCCTCTGACACAGTGGGATTTAAGAGCTTTCTTCCTTGAGCTTTTTCCTTCTTCAACTTTGTAATGTATTGACGCCTTAATAGATCTCTGCGTTGGATTTTCCTCTTGCCTTTAATAACTCCACTGATCTTTGTTATTATCTTTTTACTGTCAGAGCCGTCTGAAGAAGCATAGGAAATCTTTATACCCAGATCTGGTGGTATCTTCTTTATCTTAAACCTCATATTTGAGTACTTCAACCCTCTGTTGTAATAAATGCGAAGCCGTGCAGAGAACTTTCTTCTTGCTTTTAGCAGGAGGGATAGAATAATTGCTTCATCATCAATGCAGGTGTTATTGGTTGGGTAGACTGGTTTTGGCAGTAATGGCGTCTGAGGGAAGGGGAAGGTGGGATCTTCATTAATGATTGTTGGGCATAGTGGAAAGAAGAAGAGTTTAATTGGGTATTGTAGAAGGATGACAGCTGAGAAAAATTAACGAGTATGAAGCTTTTCGCTTGAACAGAACCCTTGAGGTTGCAAAATCCTCCCGTTGGAGTTTGAAAAGGAGTCGTTGAGACTAGTGAGAAGTCAGAGAGAATTATCTCTCTAAACTTGTTCGTGTAATTTGTACTTGAGATTATTAGCTTTAATAAAAAATCATGTCTTTTAGTTTATAAATTATATCCTTTGTACTTTCTTTACGGGGACCAAATAGTTTAATCGGTGTAGTTGTTGAACTATACCACATAGTTCCAGCAACAACAATAAAACTACAAAAAAAAAATTTGCAGTGATACTACTAGAAAGGAAAGACAAGCCTTGAAGAAGATAGAAATGGTGCGACAACAAAGATTGATCCCCATACTGATCCCGATCTAAAAGGATCTTAGAGTATCGATCTAAGGTGGGGCTAGGAGGATCTCTTAACACCTTCTTTTTTCTTCTCATCAGAGTTATTTAAAAATTGTCGTGGTGAGTAAGAAGGGAGGAAGACGCACACTTGGGGAGCGCAGTACAACGGAGAGTCAGACGTTCAATTAAATCTCATAAATCTAACAACTTAAAATATAAGGGTAATTCACAAATTTCAAAATTATCATCTCGACCACTAGTCACCGCCACTTCTCTGCTGTCGGCGTTGCTCTGCCTCCGACTGCCGCCAACCGCCTTCTATCGGCATTGCCCCGCTGCCTTCCATCGACACTACTCCACCGCTGGCCACCCACCATATATAGAGTGGAGTTTGAGAGCGATGTGAAAGTGGTTGTTGAAAGCTTCAACCAAGATGATGTCTGGAGCATTGAATATGGAGACATAATTAGATGGTGCAGACGAATTGTGGAGAGTAATCTGGAGTTTTAGATTTCATTTGTGCGGGCGAATGAGAACATGATGCCCCACACGCTAGCTAGGCAATCTTGTAATTTTCAGTAACTAACTTGTGGTGTGACACCTCCGACTTGGCTTCGTGGGATGATTGACGATGTTTGTTTGATAGTTCAATATTAATAATATGAGTAATTTGCATTTGGGAAAAAAATATCATCTCTTATAACCTCTTAAACTAATAAAAAGTGGGACAATGGTCACATAGGTACAGTCACGTAAGTTTAAACTTTAAACTAGATCACAGTAACTTAAGTTCAGAAATTGGGTCAACTCAATCACTTTGACCAATTTCTTGATAATTTATGTTTTAAATGACACACCAAATTGTTGTGCCATCATAAAAACTATTTATATACTAATTTGAACTAAATCAAGTTCAAATTGTTGGTGGACAAATACATTAGAAGAAGATGAAAGAGTGAGAGATGAATTGATTTTGGGTTAATAACCCAATTAGTTTTTAATGAGAGCTCGATTGAATGGTTCTGTTGAAATTAGAATGCTAAATAATATTATTTATGACATAGCACATTGGTATGTCATTTTTAACCGAAATTAACAAAAAGATTATTAAAGTGAGTGATATGATCCAATCTTCAAACTTATATTTCGAAGTTTACCCATTTAAATTTAATTGACTACAATTATATAAAGCCCATACTTAGGTTAGTACTCATGTATTTAACACAATAAAAGAACCAAGTAGTTTCACTACAAAAAAATTTACCTTTACCTTCTGCAAGCTACTGTAAAATTACAACGGCATGAAAATGCAGCAGCAAATAGTTGATATTTGCTACGGCAATCACTATTTCATGAAGTAATTTGCAGTAGCAAATACTATTTGCCACACCACTATTTGCGACGGGATGCTGGCAGTAGCAAATAGTGGTGTGGCAAATAGTATTTGCTACTGCAAATTTCTACATGAAATTGTGATTGCCGTAGCAAATATCAACTATTTGCTACTGCATTTTCATGCCGTTGTAATTTTGCAGTAGCTAAAGATCACTTTTTTTGTAGTGTTTTTAGGCTAAAATGACGTCTTGAAAATATCAAGGGGCCATTAGTCAGTTGCATTTGATTAGAGACCAGAGATGATTACAGTCCGGCTAATGGGCTAAGAGGTTAAAATCTCAGCTCAAGCTAAGAGATTAGGGCAGATGAGAGAGAAAAGGAGTAGAGGGGAGGAGAGAGAAAATGGAAGAAAGAGATTGTCAATTGTTATGACACTAATACGTCGGTGTTATAACACTGATATACCTTTGATGGTGAACGCTCGGTGACCGCGTCACCGGTGACGCCGACACGTGGCAGTGCGTGATTGGTCCACTTAAGACTAATTTTTTTAGCTCATATTTAGTGTTCTAAGTTTTATGAATGTATTAAAAGGTCACCCAATTCAATGAATTCGTCAATCCGATTTTCCATCCAACATCCCATCCGTTAAGTTAAAGACTTGTTTGAAACACACCATTTATTGAAATTATCTCACATATCTCTACCAAAAAAACAGTATCCGACAAACACCATTTACCAACCAACGAACTCCTTCTCTCTTTCTCATCTCTAAATTCTCTCCCTAATAACAATCAACCTCGACGGCAAGCTCGGATCTCCGACGGTCTCGTCTCATCGTCGAGCATAGGGATAGACAGCTTCTCAATTTGCCGGTCGAAGTCCTCTCTGCCGGTCGAAGTCATCTGTGCCGATCGAAGTCATTTTCGCTGCCTTGATTTCGTTGCGCCGCTTAAAATCGGATCGATCCGATGGCGTTCGAAGATGTGAAGACGAGTGGTGAGGCTGCTGTTTCCACGATCGTCAATCTCGCCGAGGAGGCCAAGCTAGCTCGTGAAGGTGTCAAGACTCTGGGACCCACTTTCATCAGCATCTGCAAATCCCTCGTCGCCGGTGGCGTCGCCGGAGGAGTGTGAGTATTTTTTTATCTACGTAATTTTTGTGTTTCTGTTTAATTGATTTTGTCTACTGAGGAGGGGAATCTCATTGGGTTTGGCTTAGAATCATCGATCCCTTCGTGTTTTTTACTGAATCTCTAGTTCTTAGATCTTGTTTTGATTGTATCGAATCTGGCTCGTTTCACAGATTCTTTGGTTCATGAATTGGTTGTGTTAGTACCAGCTGAGTTATGGGTTTAATGTGATATTGCTTCTCTGGTTTTGATTCAGGTGTTTTGTTAAGTTTGGTTAAATCATGATGGTTCTCTGTCAAATTGATTTCAATGCTAGTGATTTATTTCTTTGTTCACTTTTGGTGTGCTTGTGAGCGTTTTAGCTGTGTGACAGTTCATACTGTAGACACTACAAAAAAGTCAGCTATTAGTGACCAAATCTTAGCGACGAAAGGTTTGAGTCGTCATTAAAGTTCCATTTGTGACGCGAAAATCAGTCATCAGAAATGTTTCGTCAAAGTACTATTTATTTGTGACCAGGTGTACTGTCGTCACTGATGTACAATTTATGGTTAATAATAATAAAAAGTGTAGTTAAAGTCATGATTTTACGACCTTACCTATCAGAAATGATGTTGATTTCACAGTAAAATCGTTGGGCCTTAAAATCGGTTGAAAAATCTTTTAAATCATAAAATTGGCGATTTTACTGATTTTTTACGATTTTGAAATTGCCAAAACCAACTCAAAATTCTCACTGGTCCAACCTTGAATTGGGTTGGTTTTATGGTTCAACCCAAAATGTACCATCCCGGTTTAATGCTACACGATGCAGCTAATGAACCCTTATTTTCTCCCTCGACATTTTCCCCAAACAGCAGTTGGCAGCTCGCTTCTCCTTCCTCTCGATCACCCTGCTGGCCATTCTGCTTCGGCCATGGAAACTCAATCACAGCCGGCGGAGAAGAGGAAGCTCCCCTTGATCGACGCTTGCTCTGCTTTCTGCTCTGAAATAGCTGGAAGCTAGCCAAACGCCAACCTACTCCAAAATCGATGTACGTCAGAATCCAGCCAGCCGCCACCTGCTCCAAAATCGTCCAATGTTGGAATCCAGCCGTTTACCACTCTGCTTTTCTGACTGCTGCGATTTAACCTCAAGTCTCATTTATCTGGTACAGTCCAAACCCATATAAACTCGTTCTAGCCCCTTGTATTTATTGGAAAATCACTGCCGACAAAAATCAGTTTCTCCTTTGTCATCCTTTCTATCTTCATTCTTTCTTTAGTTTGAGGCTACAATGAACCAAATAATCCTAATTTCTTCATCCCATCCTTCGAATCTTGCTTCCCTCATCGTGTAACAAAGTGAAATGAGTGTTTGTAGGAGTGGTTTGGTGGCTGATTGATAATTTAGGGTTCTTTGGATTGGATTTATATATAATGCAGAATGGCTAGAAGCTGGGCAGTTGTAGAGGGTTGTTCTTGTGATAATGAGCAAATCCGCCGGTAAAGTCTTGGAAACGTGGAATTTCAGTAGCGAGTATGATAGTGAGGTTGTTGAGAAAGGGTAAGTGCCAAATTACCTGTACTTGGTAGTTCAAAACATAATCTCTGAGATTGAACCAACCTCATGCTTAAATTTGTAAGAAGCTCAATAGAACTGTACTGAAATGGACCCTGCTACGATCATTGTGACACTCCTACTTGTTTTGTAACCTTATCTTCATTATTGGTTGATTTGATTATAGTTTATGATGTGGTTTTCAGGGTGTTGAGAGAGAAGAGCTACAACGAAATCATGAGAGAGATACAATCAATTATGTGCCAGATTGCATGCAGAATCACTTACCTGCCATGGATGGATGAACAATGTAAGCTCCCCATACCTTTGAAACCACCATTGATGACTATAATCTATCTGAATTCGTTCATCTCTACCTTGCTTTGGCTTAGGCATGTTTGATGTCCTGGCTTAAACTGATAAATAGGTAGCAATCCCTTTCACTTGGATCAAGAGCGACCCAAACCTGATCTCCAACCCACAGATGGTGAAACTGCATTCTTTTGATACCAAGGTACTAATCTCAGAAATCATTGTTTTCGAAAACCTTAACAGCTGGTGATGGTGTATATGAGCTAATTGATTATCTAAGGTGGCTTGTTGCAGATTCACAAGGTTGACACTCTTGTTTCGTACAAGAACGACAAAGATTCGGAGGAAGAGTGAGTAGTACTAGTTTGAAATCTGAATGTGTTCTTCCTACACCTTTTGTTTTTCTGTTGTGAATCTTTTGATCACATTTCAGATGATTAGTGATCATGCCAAAACGATTTTGCACTAAGTTGGTCAGAAGTTATGTGAAGCAGAGATGAAACAGAAGTTATGCGAAGTTTGCCATTTGAGTGGGAAGCAGCTCTTGTTGGGAACAATCCGGCATTTGGTGGACTATTCCAAGAAAGATGATGAATGATGAATCAGAATCTTGTTTAGTTTCACGGTTCAAAGTTTGGTGTTCATAATATGAGTTTAGGAGTAGCTGTTATAAGATTGGGTAGAGACCTCATTTTGTAGTAGGGATGAGCAGGACGAAGTTTGTCTTCGTTGTAGCTTTTATCAATCTTGTCAGTTGTTAGTATGTACAAATTTTCTAGATCATTTATCCTCTATCCTTTCCTTTTGTTAAAATATTTATAATATATAACAAAAGTTATTTATCCAAATTTATGGTTAATTTGCTATGCTGGAACAGGGGTTTTAAATTGCTCATTCGGATGAGAAATAGTTGTATACTAATAAAAGATGTAAATCATTATTAGTGACGAATATAATTGATGTATTGAAATTGCTCACTAAAGTACAAATTTCGACGACTTTTGATTAATTTGGTCAATTATTTTCCGATGACACTACAAGATATATCGACCAATTATGTTCGTCATAAATAACTATTAGCGATGGTTGGTCACAAATAAATTATTTGTGGGGAGGGTATTTCCGACGACGTCCGACGACCATCGATGGTCACAAATAACTATTAGCGACGAATTTAGCTATTAGTGACGAATTTTTGTTGTCACTAATAACTGACTTTTTTGTAGTGAGATGCTTTCATTTTAAAATTTTCTTTTTAAACTGACGCTTTCATTCTCAGATATGACAGAGATATGGATGGAAGGATTAACCAGGTGGACATAAAGCAGGCAATATTGCTAAGTGCTTCAACAAACAGATTGACTGTAACACATGAGGAAGCACAAGAACATGCTGCTTCATTCATGGAGGTCCTTGATTCAAGAAGATGTGGCTACATTGGGGTAAACCTCTAATCTGATAGATATTTGCTTCAAGTATAAAAATGATTGATATTGTACATAATTTCTGGATTTAACTTCAATCGTATTGTTAGCTGCAATATGACAGCCTAATGAACTAGCAGCACTACTCAGAGCAACCTTGCCAGGAAGCAGCAGTAGTAGCAGTGTTATACTTGCTGCTAATGGTAACAATGAATGCCACCAAGAAGTTTCAAAATCCAAGGAAGAAATCTTGTTTAGGACTTACTGGAGGAGATCAGGGATACTGCTGATCTGGTTGATCATCTGCTTCTCACTTTTCACATGGAAGTTCATTCAGTACAAGCACAGAATGGCATTTGAGGTAATGGGGTATTGCCTTTCTACTGCCAAAGGTGCAGCTGAGACACTCAAATTCAACATGGCCTTGATCCTCCTCCCCGTTTGTCGAAACACCATCACCCGGATAAGAAGGAACAGAAGGATCAACTTTGTTGTTCCATTCAATGACAACATCAATTTCCACAAGGTAAGCATTTGTACCGGTTAAAGTTTGCATATGTCCACCAGGCCTTGTGCAACTGAAACAGTTATATTGGAGGGCTAATATGATTCAATGTCAAGAGCTCTCGGTCAAAGACTCTGACAGAGAACCGTTGCATCCCAATAACTCGAGTTGTTGAGAGAGTTTCATAACTGGTTTATATAACATTTGTTAACATTCGGTCGGATTTAGGATTGTGACTAACACAAATAACTTGGTGTTGTGTGTGCTTAGATAGTTGCTGGAGGGATAGTGATTGGAGTAATACTACATGGAGGAACAGATCTTGCTTGTGACTTCCCAAGAATAAGTGGCTCAGACAAGGCAACTTTCAGGCAAACCATAGTAGCAGACTTTGGCTATCACCAACCTTCATATGTTGAGATATTGGCCACCACAAAGGTAGCAACCAGTATTGCAATGGTATTACTAATGGGATTGCTTTCATACTGGCGACAAGCTGGCCTCGTCATCAGTCATCTTTGCTTCCTAAGTCTGTGAGACAAGTTACTGGATACAACACATTCTGGTACTCTCACCATTTACTCATACTTGTCTATGCACTCCTCATTGTTCACTCCATGTTCCTCTTCCTGACCAATAATCTCTTTGAGAAGACTGTGAGTGCCTTTGTTTTTTCTTTTATGCCTCAGTGTGTAAAGGGTAGTGTTAAGAGCTGCTAAAGATATGATTTTTGTTTGTTACAGACATGGATGTACAATGCCCTCCCAGTGATGTTGTACGCTGGCGAACGCATATGGAGAGCGATTAGATCAGATTCTTACAATGTAGAAGTTCTGCAAGTAAGAGATGAATTTGAATGGTGGATGATAGCTTGTGAGATTCTTAAAAGATTTGGACTGATGTTTTGGAATTCTTTGTGAATGCGCGCAGGCAAGCATGTTCCCTGGAAAGGTGTTGCATCTGAAGCTGCAGAAACCTGAAGGTTTCAAGTACGAGAGCTGCAGAAACCTGAAGGTTTCAAGTGCAAGAGTGCTCCAAATCTATCACCCAGTAGCTGAAGTAATACATAATTAACACTGAGGGTTCATTTTTTATGTATCATTCATTCAAGCAGAAGTAACAGTATAGGGTTATGTCATGGTAGGTTTGGGTGCAGCTTGGAATGTTGCTGGTGTAACTAAGGTTATTTATGATGGTTCTCTTATGATTAGTAGAGGTTATGCAGCAAAAGAATGTAGCCAGTAGTATTTTTTATTTGTGGTATAACCTGAGCCAAAATGGTGAGTTTAAAACACTATGATAATCGATATGAAGCAAAATAAACATCTTTATCAGGTGCTAATAACAAAGTATTCCGATTAATCATGGATAGATTGATCACTCATAAAGCTAACTAACAACTTGATCATGCTAATAATGCAAATTGACTACTGATCACTCATAAAACTAGGCATGCGCTGACGAATTTTGTTCACTGTTTCCCAACTTGTCTCCCTCTCGTCTTCAAGGTATTGATCAATAATGTGCTGAAATTTTAGCTTGTTTTCACCACATTTTCTTCAATGGTGCTCCAGATCTTATTGGAAGGATGCATAATCAATTCTTGAGCCAGTCGCATACGCATCGACGCCGAAGTGTACTATCATAATTATAAGTGAGGTTAGAAAATGTGAAGTAGGAATTATTATTACATCATATGACAATTGTTGTTATACCTGTCTGCAGTATGGAGAGTAATCTTCAGTAATCATCCATTGACAAACCCACATCCCACAATCATACCTAGATAATAAAAATTAGGGGTCAAGAAAAGTGCAATCGATGTATGAATAAATCAAATGAGATGTATTTCCCTACGAGTTATTTTGTTGAGCAACATCACCTGGAACGATGATTTTCCAATCCATGATTCTCGGAGCAAGTGCAGTTTCCCCCGTCCATCCATAGATAAGAAATCGTCGTGTATAAAAATTTAAGCTGCATTAGTTAAGGAAAAAAGTTTAGCGAACTAGCATTTATTTTTTATATTTTTAAGACTTGTCTGAGAACAATGAGAGTACCATGTTTTTAATAGCTTCATTCCGCTTATCTGTGATTAACTTAGTAGCATGCATTGAATCAACCATATGCACAATATTGTCATCCATCCGAACAACAACCAAGTACCAATGTAGACTATCTTCATTCATTGGCACGTAAATTTGTGTAGACATTGTATACGATTAACTTTCTATTACCCCATCATATATTATACAGAATCACTGAACTACATACTCTAAAATGTACCTTGGTGCATTTGTGGGAGACCGAGAAAAAAGTGTCTTTGTAATTTCTCACAGCTTCTTTGTAAGTCATACTCTTGGTCCTTCCAAAATACTGGTAGGACATGTGACATGTTTACATGTTTTTAGCAGATGTCACAATGAAACTACTTCAAGTTTAATTTACAAATCCATAAACTAACCTCAAAATCATCAGGAAGAAACCACGATACATCATCGTTATCCGTTTTCTGCATGAATGTTTGTTTTACAGCTATCGCACTGATAATCTACATATTACAAACCGCATGATGAAAGGAATTCGAAATAAAAAAGAATTTGAGACTATTATGACAAAGAAAGTAGACAATTTTAAAGACCACAACAAAGACGAGGAGGAAATTACTAACACTACCGACGATCCATGTCTTTGGCTTTAGACATAGAAAATGGCCTCGAGTGCATGTGATATCATAATTTGTAAACAGAAGTTCCTCTTTGGGAAATCCTTCTGCAAATATGTAACAACAGCTCGCAACTTCTTCAAGGCTAAATGAGTAGTTTAATGGAATTTCGCAAGTCAACCGTTCAACCTGTCATTGAGTAACGAATAAATTAAAGACATTTAAATTGGAAACATAGAATAATTAATTGAATGACTAAGACTATTATGCACGTAGGCTTACCTCATCTATAAAAATAGTCTTATGTTTTTTATCTTTACTTTGAGTCTCTTCATCGTTGGGCACAATGTGAATGACTTGTCTTTTTTAAGCCTAGGTGACATAGTGAGATTCGGAGTCCTCTGATTTTCGGCAGCACGACGAGATGGGGGAGTTGATTTTCGAACTTCATAGTCTTTGTTAGGTAGATCTTGAGTGGATGAATTCATCGAATCAATGATAGCCTTCAATTCAAAGAGTAAATCCCTCGCACGAGATAAAATGTTTGATAACTTACCCAACACCGTTCTGGAGAACGAAACAAATTATGGGAAGAAAAAAAATCATATTCAAGGTATCAACCAAAACAATTAAAGATTGAAGTAAATACATGAATCCTGGCACTTACAAATCCATTAGGAGCTACTTGTACGGAAACAAGACAAGCTGAATTGGAGAGACGTATTCAATTATGTGTTGATAGATATGTGGGAGAGGATTGCTGTATTGGTATATATGTTTGAAAGGATGAAAGCTATGCACTGTATTTGGAGGAATAATATAGGTGGGAGCAGTATCGGCAGCTGTGTGCGTATTATCGGCAACAGTGGCAGATGAATTAGGGTTTCATATTTAAATTACCTTTTTCTAATCAGGAACTTTTTCTAAATAAGAATTTTACTAGGAATTGGACTTTAGGACCAAAGGAAAAATAATTGTTAACCTTCATTTAATGAAGAAGCTGACTAGAAACGGAACTTTAAAAAAATGACTACACTACAAACGCAACTTCAATTCAGAGTTGGGCCTGGTTGGGGCAGTCCATAAAAATATGATCACCACCTACCTCTTCCGCCCCTGCTGCTCCCTCTACCCCGTCCACTTCCACGGCCTCGACCAGGTTCTTCATCAGAACTGCCAAGATCCTGCTCCTCATCCTCTGCTACAGGTTCAAAATATTTGTCAACTGAAGATGGCTGCTTAGTGGTAGAAGCCATCGGATGCAGAGCCAAATATTCTGGTGATGACGTGTCAATTTCAAACTCCTAGAAACAAGAGAAGGTTGAGACAACAAATGAAACAATGATAGAAATCGTAAATGTTGTGGAAAGATGTAAGACAGAGCAACAAGCAAGAAACAGGTCACAGCACAATCAATCACTGAGAGATATAGAACGGGTCATCCAAGCATTAACAAACTTAAAACGGGATTAGAAAAATCGTAAGGTGAAAAGCTGAGCATAAAAATTTAGTTAGCTAACCTCATTGCAAGCTTGTATTCCATTGATCTGAAGCTGGAACTCAATAGTTTAAGAAACCTTAGCCTGAAATCTAAATAACCAAAAATTGCCATCTTGGATCAATAAACCAAACCATGATGATAAGAGTAAACAAAAATAGCAGGACCAACCTTGATAGAAGGGAGCAAAGAAGCCCAATTCCTCCGACTAGTTAGCTTCGACATCATCATTGTGCAACGATTTGATTATCATGCAAGTATGTTAGCCAGTAATAGCACTCTGTCAAAAGAAAATTGAAAAACTATTCAGTTACAGATTAATCTACCAAGGTAATAAATGTACCAAGAGTTTCGAAACTCAACTGGAATTTGGCCAATGTAGAATGGGGCAAACTTATGTTTCCTCCAAAAGCGAAGGACGTCCAAAGTAAGCCCAAAGGAGACACCGAGGTAGTGGAGCTTCTCCGCTCGTCGTTCACGAAGAGGCTCTAATAGAGGTGGAAGGTTTATTCTTGGTTGTATTGTTTCTTCAAGCAGTGAAGCCTGGATGTAAAATTAGCACAATTTATCAAACTTACATTTGATCGTATAAAAAATGTAGAATAAACCTTAAATGAAATATGATTGGAAGCCTCAAAAACAAACCTTCACTGCAGCTTCCTTGATTGGAACTGCTGGAGTCTCTTCCAAATCACCATCTACATCTTGTTCAGTAATACCAGCCAGCTGCCCATCATAGTACCTGCAGAATTTTCACAATGATTAGACCAGAAAAGGGTTAACTGATCTTTGACTTATTACACTATAATGTAGGGTAATTCCTGACAATACAAGAAATGGCGAGAGTTTCAAGAAAATCAACTATTATGAACCCTTTTGATTGAATCCAATAGTCACTATGGTCTAGTTTCTCTCGAAAGCTCGCTAGGCTGAAACAGACCATTGAATAGTAAATGTACCTTGTTAAAAGTTTAATAACAGCTAATCCATATCCAAGCTGCAATGACCAAAAGAACCATTTCAAAAACTGCAAAATCAACATAGACCGAAACAAATATGCATGTTTAGAACGGTAAATACCTTCATGGCATGTGGATGGGTGGCGATTCGTACGATACGAGCTCCAGAGAGCGTAGGAAATGTGGTATCCTAAACTGCTCAGAGAACTTCCAAGGGATTTGGTCCCCATGTGGTTGATGGCCTTCCTTTAAGCTTTTCTGTGTAGATTGACGAGAAATCTGGCCCTCGAGACAGACCTGTCACTCAAGAAGAACGCGAGATGGAATGAGCAATAGATATGATCAGCCGACATCCCAGACAAATAAAACTTACACAGAGAACCATTTACTTGGATAACACAGAGAATATCAGGAAGTTGATTTTTTGTATCATCAACCGGGCCTGCAGATGATATGTTAATGGTCAAATACTCAAGCTAAAAGCTGACTAAAACAAGTTACAACAACGAGAAGCATACCGAGTAATACGAATAAATGGTGTGCAGGAGCATCAGCCATCAACTGTAAGTCATTAGGAGAGTTCTTATAATGTGATGAAACGTACAAGGCCATCATTCTTTGCATGAATCAAGCCACCTCGTTTGCATTAGTTAAAAGACCACAAGAACACAAAAACCATGCACCAATTCTCACATGAACAACAGAACAAGCCCGTTTAAGCAAAGCATTTCTATAAAATGGTACCTGCAGCACGTGACTTGCGCAGAGAGGGTGGTTGCTTCGGTCTGAAGTATATGGACCTTCCTCTCTAGCTCACCCATATACCAGATTTTCTGCTCCTTTGACCGTGCCGCAAATTGCCTATTCGCAAGAATCCTGCAAGAAAAAAACATCAATCGAATCTTTGAAGTATCCCCAAGTATGACTATTGAAGAGCAATGAAATGTAACCCTTTGTACAGGAAACGATGCACAAGCAGAAGAAAATGGAATTGAACAGTACCTTTTAGCTCTCTTGGGATCAATAAGAGAGAGCTCGGCAAGTCTATCAGGAGCCATGACCTTCTTCATACCATCATCCAATGGCTCTCTGCAACATCAGACAATGATAACAATTAGGATATACATCCTACCTACGTTACCTACATCATTCGCTACTCATAAAGAAGAGATCAGAGTAGGACTAACGATCATCAGACGAGACAGAGATGGACGGACATCGATTGGAGGGCAAATCTGCATGATTCAATCTAATAAAAGCTTAATCCGGGAGCAAAAATACCCAAACTTCAGTTGATATTCATCTCGAACTGCCTTTCCCTTGGCCGCTGGTGCGACTGCATCAGGGACACAACGAGAGGGTTTTAGAATGTAAGAACCTAGAAATGAGAACACAACTATAGCAATTACCTCCTGCATGTGCCGATTCCTCTTACTCCACTCGATTCGGCGGGATATGCATCGTCCCAGGCACAGTAACCGATTCCTCTTCCTCGCCGAGAATCGTTATCCGGACGATGCCCAACTGTTTCGTCTCCTCGAGAAAGAAGCACAAGGAGAAGCTCGTCTCCTTTGTACTGGCTCTGCGGGAGAGATCGGGAGGAGATCGGCAATGATGTACGATCGATTAATTTTGGACGGGGAATCTCGGGAGGAGATACGTACCAGAATTAAAATGAGATGGAGACGCCAAATGCATCTGAGCTAGTAAACGGCCTAGATTATTTTGATCGGACGATCCACATCTACCAAAGTCCCAAACCGTGTCATGTAGTATAAGCCAATGGAAATTAAGTATTCTATGTCATTTGAAAGTGACCAATAGAAAATTAGTATATATTAAAATTTTAGAAAATAATAGTACCTTTGCTTTTTGCGTTACTAATTTAGGGTTATCAAGTTTGACTCCGTTCTAGGTGTGGGATAAGGATACATGATTCATTTAGACGAGTGATAAGTTTCTTTGGAAGAATAATCGTTTCACATTTTTTACGGTGTGAGGTGTGTGATTATGGTGGTGTTATGTGTTACGTTAATATTTGATTATTTCAATATGGTTCGAGGTGTTAGATTTATGTGGTATTATGGGTTCGACTACTATGAATGTGGACCATGATTGAAGTTTATGTTATATCGTTCTGTTATGGTATGGTGATTGAAATTATGGTGAAAATAAAGAGTTCAACCATGATTGCAAACATGGATCATGTTTAATGTTCAGGTGGACAATTTATTGTTTCAATATGATAGGGGTGTGAGCTTAGTGTCATATTATGGATTATACTACCCACGTTACTTATATTTAAGGTGTGAAATTAGGGATTTATTGAGTTTTTTCGACTAATAACAAGATGGATAATTGTACGATGTATAATTATGGTTTCTTATGACCGAGAATGAAGATTAGTGTTTCATAGTATCTGTGACGTGAGTACTTTATAATATGTATGGTTATGGATAAAGGTATCACTCGAGTGATCACCCATATATGATCGAGCATACTCACAACGGAATGAATCATCCCGTAATACCCTAACTAAGAACCATACACATCAAACCCTATCATTACTATAAACCATTACTATACACCTTCAACATTACCCATAATAGTAATGGACCCGTAATTCTTTGAGCTCTAACCGTACACCTCCAACAATAGCAATACCATGAACCCAACACCTTAAACATAACACATAACAAGTATGAACTAATTAGATCTGGCTAATAAGCATGAATAATATCTTACGTTTACAGTATTAACAAATCAGAACGTAATGTTTGAAAAATAACCTCCGTGTAATTTTTTTATAACCTTATTACACGTCCATGTGAAACTATATTTCCATCCAATTTTTCATCGAAAGTATGACATGGCAGCTACGTCATCCGGCTTACTCAGCGAAAAAGTATTAAAATATTCATATTAATTAATTTAAAATAAAATCCATTTTTAAATTTTATTCCAATCCTACTATCTTCTCTTTCTACTCCACCAATCTCAATCTAAAAGATAAAAAATTAATATATTAATATGAATATTTTAATTACACAGTTGTTAATTTTTAAACTCCGGGTACTGATTTGTTCTTACCCCAAACGTAAGGTACTCTATGAGCGTATTAGCCAATTAAATCTTACACCCGAACCATACATCTCAAAACTTTGACAACTTAACTCACTCTCAGTGTTAATCCTATAAGAACATACGCATTGATGTTTCAAAGGTTGTGGTACTGAATAAATTATTGAACACTAAATCAATTTGTGACTTGGTAGCAATTTGAATCTATAAAATAATATTAATTGTATTAATAGAATCCAATATCAAACACAACCGATCCAACTTGTGATATTCATGTCTATGAAACTATAACCTAATTACATACTACATAGGTGCACAATAACAATTACATAGTCATGAGCATCAACCCATATAACAAACCTATCTGAATTAAAAAGAAGGGCCTCCAGAAGTCTCAGCTCTCCCAGACCGTGAATTTCAGTTACTCCAATATCAATCAGTTGTAGTTCCACCAAGTTATTCAGATTTCCAAGATTCGGTAGTCTATTCAAATCCCAACACTAAGCCAAGATAAGGGAGGTTAGAGATGATGGAAGGGAACCATCTTCATCATCCACCTGCAAAGGTTTAATGTCTTCAACTTTGTCAGCTGCCATATATCCTCAGGAATTTTAGGAGCAGCATCACATTCCATAAAGCACAGCTCCTCCAAGTCTTTAAGCTACATCAGATTGGCAACTTGAGGGGATGAGATGTTTAGGCACTTCATGCTTGTGGGGAGTACTATTTCTAGGGCTCCCCTGAACAACTTCCCCGTTTTTGAAGCTTTCCTGTGTCACCTGTTAAATCTGTAGTTCTACTACTTAGAAGCCTAACTACTTTGAAATTTCTGAAACTTCCGATATGGAGTTCCCCTTTCATTTCGTAACAGTAGCTAAGATCTATCAACTCTAGGCTCTCACATTGTTTAACTTATTGCAGCGATCTAGAATTATAACACTTTCAGCTTGTGTGCCACCTGCATCCCAAAAACAGAGGTACAACATAGTTCAAATATGATGTTTGTATTGCTGAATTGAAAAGAATGTACATGGAAGTCATCTCGAAAGAGGTTTATTTCCATGGAAGTTCTACAACAATGGCGGGTTTTCACCAAAGGCTGTTTGAAATCCAACTACTTATACCATTAAACCTATAATTCTAAAAAAATCGGGTTTGACTCTATTGGTTACATTGCTTTGGCTACAAGTTGAATATTACTTCATGAATTCCATTGTTTAGACTTGCAGTTTGTTTCGGTCCTAGAAATGACACGAAACTCTTCAATCCTGAACCAGAGTCTCGACTGCGGTAGACTGGATGATGGCTTGTTGTTCTTCACCTTCTTCATCTCCCCAGATTTCAGGTATGGCTTCTCTGATATTATGGATGCTACTCAATGCATGATCAGCTCCTTGTACCAGGACCGAGCTTCCTACCTCATCTACATTCATAATCTTCTTATCCTTCATAATCCATTTCCCATTACACATGAGTTTTTACAATCCGAAATTTTTTCTTAAATCCCAGCAAGTTCCTGAAGAGAAAAATAGAACAAAACCTAAATGAATGTTTGGTGAATTACGAAATTAGGTGGCGTAGACTAGAAAGAAAGCAATGCGAAAGAGAGAAGATGTCAACAGTCAAGTGATCAAGCATACGAAGATAGGTAACAGAGTGCATAAACATCTTAGTATGCAAAAGGCAACCGAAAGCACAATGCAATTGTATGGTTCAAAATTGGTCAGATTTCAACAGCCTACAGAAATTATGTAAGAAACATGTCTATCAGAAATTCAATCATTAATCGGACAGTGAACGTGCTTGGGAGCTATAAAAAGCTCTAAACATGTAATACGACATCCTTTTACCCGAAAATAGTTGAGTTATGACATGGTCTGGGATAAAACAAGCTTAAAGTATGAATTACCGCATCGTGTGGGTCTATCTTAAGAGCTTCATAGTAAGCCACCCCATTGTCGAGTTGGTCGATCTGTTCAGTTCTTACATCTCTTCTTTCCTGCAACCACCAACCAGAAATCGGTAAGAACTAATATGAAGGACACATGTAAGCACATAAGCAACAGAAAATAAGGTTCATTTCACAAAGCTAACTAGGCTAAACTCCAATGCATCAACAACTGTACTTTGTCTCCCTTGATCATCCACCCCTCTTGAAGCTGCTATACAAGAACTAATGTTTCTCACAACTAGAATACGAAACCCTATCGATACAATAAACAACTCTCCACACTCGAACACCCCCCGCCCACCCCCTGCCGATGGAAGCGACGGAGACGGAGAGCCGAAGAGGGGTGGAAAGTTTGCACTTGAAACCCTAATTTTAGATTGTCGAGAGAGGAACAAACGAAGAAGAAGGTTGATGTGCACCTCTCCAGTTCTCTGAACCCCTTGAAGCTGTGACCTGAATTTGGCCCATTTAGATTCTGAATCTAAATAGCCCATATAACTAAACTTAAATCCATTAAGCAGCCCACTCAACCAAATAACGAATCCTGTTTTCCTCTTATGCGGAACTTTATAGTTTTCCAATTCAGTTTAGGAAGAAGAAAAGTGAGGTTATTTGATCCCTCTTACGAACACGATAGTACAACGCAGCAATACCCATCAGAATGTCGGAGAAGGCTTACACCAAGTTTTAAGTAGGTTATCACTTACTCAAGCTTGATTTGAAGCTCTGCTAAGATATGCTCAAGTAATTTGGTTCATTAATGTGTTAACTTGGTTTATGTTTGGTTTTCTTATTGCTTGCTATTGACGAAAAGCAAGATCGTTAACTGAAAGCTTCAGCCATCGATAGTGATACAACGGGAAGCCTTCGTCCTCCATCACCATATCGTTGCTCAAATATATATTTTTTATTTTATTTTCAGGTAATGATTTACGCTTTGTCTATTACATTGTTCTTCATTCTATTAGCTAAAATTCGATCTTGCTTTTCGTTCCCAATGCTTATTTGTTGATGGTTGTTATTAAATTCTTTGTAGAAAAATATTCATCTTTGCAGACATGGCTTCGCAACCTGAATTAGGAGATGAAGAGATTTACGAAGATAACGATGGGGAATACGAAAAGTTGTGTAACCTGACCGAGACAGAAGTGAAGGCGCTTAAATTTCAAACTGACGACGAATGTGTAGCTTGGTACGTCAACTACGGGAAAGCCTTTGGGTTTTCTGTTCGAAAAAGGGACGTGAAAATGAACAAGCAAGATGTGGTGACTTCTCGTGTTCTTCTATGCAATGCACAGGGAACACGATGAGAAAATCCAGAAATTCAACGACAAAAAGCTCCAAGATTGTTGACAAGATTTGACTGCAGTGCTACAGTAAAGTTCAAGTTGGACAACTCAACTTCTACGTATCAAATTACAGAAATCAATAACGTCCACAAGCATAAGTTGGCTGAACAACGTCTACGACATCATATGCCAGCAAATCAGGAGGTTAGTGATATGGCTAAAGATTCGCTAAGGCATGCTAGACAAACAGGTTTAAAGCAACATGATGTACGTTGTAATGCGTGCAGTCAAATAACTAATCTACCATGGTAGACTAGATCTTATTCTACTCGAGGTCTCTTCTTCTTGTCTACACAAATATGTTGGCAAATTACTCAGGTTTTAACAAGTTGTGCGTGGTGTGAGTTCCACGACTTCTAATCTAATAAACAAAGGAAAATAAAAGATAGAAATATTAAAAAGGTTGACTAACGAGAAGATAGACGAGCTTAGATTTCGAATCTCCCTTAGATCACCAAGGCAACGGCAATCACAAGAGCAGCGGTTTTCAGTTCTAATTCAATCGGTTTCTATACACCACCATAACTCCTGACCCTTAGGTTTAAGACCGGCGAACGTTCGCTCTATCCGTTCTAACTACCAAGATTAATTAGCCGCCGGGTACGGTCGCCTCTCACAACGACTTAACTAACTGGTGCAATTACTAACGATTTATGAGTTACTCTTGCAGTGGATTAACCATAACTGGTTCATACGAAAGGCACACTCCAATGATTAGGTTAATTGTTCGATTTGATGTTTTAAAGTAAGGCGAGTGTTCGCTTCTATCCTTAGCTTAACAAGAATCTAATCTAGGTGATCAATCCAGACAAGAAACATGAACAATGAAGAACAAATCAAACATGAAAGAGAAACTGATTGAACTTTGAATCTAATCACCGCCGATCCGTGACCGCTTTAAAGCCCTGGGTCACTTAGGGTTCATCTAATCTAAGCTCTACAAGTTCAGCTACTCATAACGATAACAGAAGAATCAAAGGCAACAAAGGAAATCATCAAACAGAGGAAGAATAGATAAGAACTGAAAAACCTAATTCTGACGAATCCGGCGAAGCTTCGATTTCCTGGATCTTCAACTTTAAGCTCCGAGCTCTCCGAGGTGGAAGGATGGTGTCACGATCTCTCCACGGATCTTCGAACTCTCTAAACTCTATCTATCGACCCTAGAGTCGGCTGACTCTCAAAAGTCTGATTTGTGAAAAGTTGTTAGAAAAATCCTCTCCCTCTGGCTGGCTACCGACTGTTTCTTTAAATAGGTAAGATTAGGGTTTTCCAATTCTACCACGGAAAAGGAAGGAGTTTTCGGCGAAAACTTAAGGAGTTTTCGCCGAAAACTTCAGTTAAAATCCTCTGTTTCCTTCGTTGATTTCTTCATAACTTTTCGGAAAAAATTAAAAGTATTTTCGCCGAAAACTTCAGTGTAATTCAGCTCACTCCGCCTGTGGGTTTCTGAAGGTATTTTCGCCGAAAACTTCATAGTATTTTCGGCGAAAACATTGTGCTAGGTATTTGGAATTTCGGTTCTGACTCCGGTTTGATTTCTGGTTCGATTCTAGTTCACTCCTTGAGGTCTTGAACACGTTCGTGGCTACGTAAATGATGGCAAAAACCTGCGCTCTTACAAAAACGCTAGAAAACCATCAAATAGACCCAAAAAGGACCAAAGTAACAAAATCAGTAAGAAATAGGGCAGTTGAGTGAATATTCGCTATTTTACCCCTAAAACCACGTTTCAAGTAAGGAAATGTCGCTTAATTGAGGTTGAAACTCACGTCAAATCGAGTGTCATCAAAATACCCCACACTTAAGCTTTTGCTTGTCCTCAAGCAAACTGAACTAGAACACACTCAAATTCACAAATGACACGAGATTAAACTGAGATTCAATTCTAACGATTTGGTTTAGACTGTTCCACGTAGAAAAGGTGACCTACACATGCAAGAACATCAACCAAACAAGTTTCGATCTCACTGTTTTCTGCACACTTCAAGTAGTAGTTTTAACAAAGTTCGTTTCTTGGCAAAACAATTAATCATAATTAACCGACTACGATAACACCAATTCTAATAAGAAAGATTTTAAGCTCTAACCATAATGTGGGTGCGGAGGTAGGAAAAGTGACGTGGCTATCGACTCGACTTCATCCACCTCTAGATTTGTACGTTACATGTTCTAGCTAGGACCGATTTTTAACAACAATTTCATTCAAAATTCAAACTTCTTCCATTTAATTATTTACTGCATACTAATGCTCGATACCAAACGCTTCAGTTAGGTGTTGGACTTGCCTAGCTCACAGTATTTATGCTTATGCTAGTGCTCAACCCGAACACTTCACTTAGGTGTCGGGCTTGCCTAGCTTTATTTTCAGCACTTAAAGAACTTAACAATGATTTGCACAACTTAATTACTTGATTTAACCATTTAGTCACTTGATCCTAGCTAGTTATAACTTTTTACACAAGATTTTGAATTGGATTTTCGTCTAATCTCAAGCCACAGTCACAAGTGAACAAATATGGAGTGAAAAACATGGAAGAAGCTAACATTTATCATCTTAGAATGGTGTTATCGAGCTTTGTGATTAACAAGCAAAACAGTTTAATTGATTCAAATTTCAACTACAAGAGTGATTTATGATCTGTTCTGACCTAGACTCATTTAATATCAGTTCTGACACGTTGGTTACAGGTTCTAAGTGGAACAGTCTAAACGTCATGGTTCAAAATTGAAATCAATTTAACATCAAAAGTCAAGAATTGACCAATTCTATGCTAGAGAAATTTCAAAATTGAACCACAGAATCACAGAAAATCAAGTAAGATCATGCAATGAATCTAGCATCCTACCCCACACTTAAACGGTTTTGTGTCCTCACAGGACTAAATTAGAGTAGAGAGATACGAAGAACCTGTGACTAGATGGTCAGTGTAGTGGATGAACACGGAGAGTCCGGAGTAGAGCGAAGTAGCTACTCAAGTTCCTACAAAACAAAAACAACAAAAAGATCAAAAGGATACCGGGACAAGTGTCCCGGATCCACATAGAATAAAAGTCGAAACGAAGAAGGTTAGGGGAATTTTGAAATTATTTTGACTCTATTTTTTTTTTTCAAATTCACGGCACGACACTCCTAGAGCAATCTAGATCATCTAAGCTCAATCAGTTCAGAAAAAATCACACCGAAACAGCAGGCACGCAAAATGAGGTAGACCGAATTTAAACTCGTCGAAATTCAACAATCATCATGTCAAAAGATTCGAAATTGAAAATCCAACAACTAACCTTTAAGACACGACTCAAGAAAATGGACGGAAAGTGACGAAGTTGGCCAAAAACGTGAAAAGCTTGTTTCGGGGATAACCGGAGCTATAGAGCTCCGATTTGGACGATCAAGTATGCGTTAGAATCGGACCGAAAAAAGGAAACTGATTTTCAGAACAGACACAAGTTTTCGGTGAAAACTTTAGAAGTTTTTGCCGAAAACTTCTTCGAAAATAGGCAAAAATAAAAAAGATGTCACTGTGTGAAGTTTAAGCAAAGTTTTCGGCGAATTTTTTTATTTTTCGCCGAAAATACTTTTTTTTTCTTTGAAAACTGATTTTTTTTTCAAAAACCTAATAGAAAATAAATCAAAATGAAAGGAAATTAAACTGACACTTTGGCTCCCCGAACCTGATTCGAACGACAAAAAAGACTAACTCAAAAACGGACTCTAGCCATGGGTTGCCTCCCACGAAGTGCTCTCTTTTAACGTCCTTGAGCCGGACGGTACCTGTTAGGGACCCCAACTCAAGAGCTCCTTGAAGTCAATCGTCTTCTTCAAGGTGTGCGGTTGAGTGCCATGTAGCACTCTAGAAGGGTGATGCAGCCGGTAGTGCTCTTGTAGATCGCGGTTCTGTTTGGATGACCAGTTCTTCTCGAATTCTCCTACTGGAGGTGGAAAGAGGTAGTATGGCGCGGCATGGTCAATGAGCTCCATCTTCTCTACAGGTTGACTCGGCGGAAGTGTAGGTGAGGGTATCTCCTCAATCTCTATGTGCTCCTCTTCGGCTTCAACTTCAGGATGGATTGGCTCTATGTCTTCATCAACCACCACCGTCAAGGATTCTTCTAGCTCATAATAGTCATGAATAGGATCATCATCTTCTTCTTCGAACAGCTCTTGAGCGTCTTCTGTCATTAACTGCTTTGGTTGCTCGAGCTTTATGTCCGTCGTGAGATGAGCTTGTAGTATTGTAGAGATATTATCCAAGGCGGATAGGGTTCTCGACGAGCATTGTTGATGTTCATGAAGCATCTCTTGGTTATCTCTAGCGCCACTTTGATGTTCTTGTTGGTGTATCTCTTGGTAACCTTGTAGCATTAAAGAGATCTTATCAAAGAGGGAGTCAAATCTCGCCGTCTGTTGTTGTTGTTGATGTAGCATCTCTTGGTAATCCTCAATATTCGGTGCTTCATTGACGCGCCACTCTTGGTACTGGTCATCCCACCTGTAATCCTGCATAATCAAAACTCAAAAGCACTACCCAGGTAAATCATGGAAATATGGAGGGAAAATAAATGGTAAGGCGGAAAGGTAGAAGAATAATTTGCCAACTCTTCTTTCCAACAATTAGAGAATCCCCGGCAACGGCGCCAATTTGATGTACGTTGTAATGCGTGCAGTCAAATAACTAATCTACCAAGGTAGACTAGATCGTATTCTACTCGAGGTTCTCTTCTTGTCTACTCAAATATGTTGGCAAATTACTCAGGTTTTAACAAGTTGTGCGTGGTGTGAGTTCCACTACTTCTAATCTAATAAACAAAGGAAAATAAAAGACAGGAAGATTAAAAAGGTTGACTAACGAGAAGATAGACGAGCTTAGATTTCGAATCCCCCTTAGATCACCAAGGCAACGGCAATCACAAGACCAGCGGTTTTCAATTCTAATTCAATCGGTTTCTATACACCACCATAACTCATGACCCTTAGGTTTAAAACCGGCGAACGTTCACTCTATCCGTTCTAACTACCAAGATTAATTAGCCGCCCGAGTACGGTCGCCTCTCGCAACGACTTAACTAACTGGTGCAATTACTAACGATTTATGAGTTACTCTTGCAGTGGATTAACCCCAACTGGTTCCTACGAAAGGCACACTCCAATGATTAGGTTAATTGTTCGATTTGATGTTTTAAAGTAAGGCGAGCGTTCGCTTCTATCCTTAGCTTAACAAGAATCTAATCTAGGTGATCAATCCAGACAAGAAACATGAACAATGAAGAACAAATCAAACATAAAAGAGAAACTGATTGAACTTTGAATCTAATCACCGCCGATCCGTGACCGCTTTAAAGCCCTGGGTCACTTAGGGTTCATCTAATCTAAGCTCTACAAGTTCAGCTACTCATAACGATAACAGAAGAATCAAAGGCAACAAAGGAAATCATCAAACAGAGGAAGAACAGATAAGAACTGAAAAACCTAATTCTGACGAATCCGGCGAATCTTCGACTTCCTGGATCTTCAACTTTAAGCTTCGAGCTCTCCGAGGTGGAAGGATGGCGTCACGATCTCTCCACGGATCTTCGAACTCTCTAAACTCTATCTATCGACCCTAGAGTCGGCTGACCCTCAAAAGTCTGATTTGTGAAAAGTTGTTGGAAAAATCCTCTCCCTCTGGCTGGCTGCCGACTGTTTCTTTTAATAGGTAAGATTAGGGTTTTCCAATTCTGCCACGGAAAAGGAAGGAGTTTTCGGCGAAAACTTAAGAAGTTTTCGCCGAAAACTTCAGTTAAAATCCTCTGTTTCCTTCGTTGATTTCTTCATAACTTTTCAGCAAAAACTTTATAGTATTTTCTCCGAAAACTTCAGTGTAATTCAGCTCACTCCGCCTGTGGGTTTCTGAAGGTATTTTTGCCGAAAACTTCATAGTATTTTCGGTGAAAACATTGTGCTGGGCAGTTGGAATTTCGATTCTGACTCCGGCTTGATTTCTGGTTCGATTCTGGTTCGATTTTGGTTCACTCCTTTAGGTCTTGAACACGTTCGTGGCTACGTAAATGATGGCAAAAACCTGCTCTCTTACAAAAACGCTAGAAAACCATCAAATAGACCCAAAAAGGGCCAAAGTAACAAAATCAGTAGGAAATAGGACAGTTGAGTGAATATTCGCTATTTTACCCCTAAAACCACGTTTCAAGCAAGGAAATGTCACTTAATTGAGGCTGAAACTCACGTCAAATCGAGTGTCATCACAACACGAGGCATATAATCTCGAAGTTCATAAAAATGGAGGACACGCCTATGTTGGTTACACAAAGAAAGACGCATTCAATCAATGCCACAGAGACGATCTGAAAACACTTAGCGAAGGAGATGCTGCGACAGCATTAGCGTACTTGAAGTCGAAGTCCAACTACGATGATAAATTTTTCATGGAGTACACAGTAACTGAAGACAAGATGCTAGAAAAGGTATTTTGGGCCGATAGCATAAGCATCACAGATTTTGCCGCTTTTGGCGACGTACTACTATTTGATAGCACCTACAAGAAAATAGATATAACATGCAATTCGTTATATTTTCAGGTGCATTTTTTTACTTATTCAATATTTTAAACAACATACTTACACTACAAGAAACTGTCCATTTAACGGCGAAAGCTTAGCAGCGGCCACTACACGGCCGCTGTTAAATTAATATAACAGCGGAAATTTAACAGCGGCTACGAAGCCGCTGTTAAATTGAACAGTTTAACATCGGTCCGGATAATTTAACAGCGGCCAAGTGCCCGCTGTTAAAATAATGCAATCTGATTGGCTGGTTTTATCTCACACGGATTGTCGAACCCTAATTCATCATTCTCCTCTTCCTTCTTCTTTTCATCGATCTTCTTCTTCTTCCTTCTTCTATTTCTCACCGATCTTCTTCTTCTTTTTCCTCTTCCTCTTCCTCCTTCTTCTTTCCGCCGATCTTCTTCTTCTTCCTTTTTCCTTTTCCTCTTCCTCTTCCTTCTTCTTCTTTTCGCTGATCTTCTTCTTCATCATTCTTCATTTTCCTCTTCCTCTTCATTCTTCTTCTGTTCCGGAGATGGGTACAACGACGGCAATAACTTCAATCGCCTTCATGAAACGAGGAGCAATTCGAAGTTAAGTTAAGTTAGGATTATGTGGATGAACGAGCTGAATCTGTTTGGCTGGTTCAGGAAACGAGGAGCAATTCGATTGAAGCGATTGAGAAGGTGAGTCGATCGATTGTTGAGTGATTGGATTAGAATCCTAGAGGATGAACTGAGAAGAATTGGATTAGAATCCTAGAGGATGAACTGAGAAGAGTATTTGATTTATGAAAAGAGTGTGTCACCGGACTTAGAGTAGTCGGGGTTGTTCCACGGGGATGCTGGGTGCCGCCGGAGTTCTGGCTAGGCCGGAGCTCCGGCTAAATTTTTTTCCAGAAGAAATAATTTAACAGCGGCCAAATGGCCGCTGTTAACTTGAAATAATTTAAGCCGCTGTTAAACTGAAATAAATTAACAGTGGCAGTATTGTTTAACCGCGGTCACTTTTGGCCGCTGTTAAATTTGTTTAGCATTGGACAATTTAGCAGCGGCGTGTGGCCGCTGTTAAAATACTTTAACAGCGGCCATGGCCGCTGTTAACTTTAATTTATGCCACTGTTAACTGCACAGTTTCTTGTAGTGTTAAGTTCTATTGTTCAATATTGTAATATTTAAAGTATAACTTGTCATTTCTTCCTCTACTGCAGGTATAAACCACCACTACAGTACGTGCATTTTCGGAAGTGCACTTCTGCAGCACGAAAAAGATACAAATAATGTTTGGCTTTTGAACACCCTAACCAAAGCAATGGGTGGCAAACAACCAAAAGCAGTGATCACGGACGGAGACAAAGCAATGGCCTTGGCCATTAGTAAGGCATTTCCAAATGCGACACATCGCTTGTGTTCATGGCATCTGATGACACTCGATTTGACGTGATTATCAGCCTCATTTAAGCGACATTTCTTTGCTTAAGACATTGTTTTTAGGGTAGAATAACGAATATTCAATCAATTGCCCTATCTCGTGCCATTTGTGTTACCTTGGCCCTTTTCGGGTCTATTTGATGGTTTTCTAGTGTTTTTCGTAAGCACAGGTTTTTGCCGTCAAATAAAGTAACCATGGACGTGTCTAAGGCATAGGAACATCGAGGAACTGAACCGGAATCGATCAAAGGAGCCAATCAAAGTCAAACCGAAAATCTGCCATTCACACTTACAGTTTCGGCGAAAATGACCTCACAGTTTCGGCGAAATCAACAATGCAAATCAGCTGATGCCAAGAGAAGACTGATTTCGGCGAAACCATTAAGCTCTTCGGACCGAAAATGCAAGGTAGAGAAATCATGGCCATTTACACAAGAATTTTCGCCGAAACTACTCCTATGGTTTCGGCGAAAATGACAGCTCAGCCCGGCCCAACTAGGGTTAAGTATTTATACTTAATCCGGCGGCCAAGGGAGAGAAGATACAATTCATAATTCAAGAAACACAACTTTTCGAGATCAGATTTCTCTGAAGTTCGGGAGCGAAGAGTTGGAGTTCGAAGAGCCGGATAGAGATCGTGACGCCATCCCTTCCATCTCGGAGAACCGGAGCTAAGAGTGCGACTTACCGAAGATCGGAGTCTGTCAGAGTCGTCCGAATTAGGTTTTTTTCAGATCCTTTTCTGTTCTTCCTTTGAATGATGAACTCTTTCTTTGTCTTTGTTTCTTTTGTAATGATCATGAGTAGCTAAACTCGTTAGAGCTTAGACTAGATGAACCCTAAGTGACCCAGGGCTTTAAAGCGGTCACGGATCGGCGGTGATTAGATTCGAAATTCAATCAGTTCTTTTACATGTTTGATTCGTTCTTCATTGTTTATGTTTCTTGTCTGGATTGATCACCTAGATTAGATTCTTGTTAAGCTAAGGATAGAAGCGAACGCTCGCCTTACTTTAGAACATCGAATTGAACAATTAACCTTATAATTGGAGTGTGCCTTTCGTAGGAACCGGTTAGGGTTAATCCACTGCAAGAGTAACTCATTAATCACTAGTAATTACACCAATTAATTAAGTCGTTGCGAGAGGCGACCGTACCCGGGCGGCTAGTTAATCTTGGTAGTTAGAACGGATAGAGCGAACGTTCGCCGGTCTTGAACCTAAGGGTAAGGAGTTATGGTGGTGTCTTAGTAATTGATTGAATAAGAATCGAAATCCGCTGATCTGTTGATTGCCAATGCTCTGGGGAACGAAGGGGGATTCAAAGTCTAAGTTCGTTTGTCATTCTTGTTTCCAAACCCTAATTCTCAATCTGCTTTAGCTTAATTTGTTTTAATTTTTCTGCATTCCTTAGAATTAGAAGTCGTGGAACTCACACCACGCACAACGTGTTTTTCCTTGAGTAATTTGTTAGTTCTGAAGTAGCAATCAATTGAAGGCCCGTGGAATACGATCTATCCTAGCTCTTGAGCGTGATAGTTATTTGATCGAACCTGCTCAGCACAACGACGGTTCCATCAAATTGGCGCCATTGCCGGGGACTTCTTTTGATTGTTGAAAGAAGATCTGGCAATTTACTATTCTATTTTCCATCTTTCATTTTTCCATCCACTTCGATTTTACACTGGTTTTGTTTATCTTTGTTATCTGTAGGTTTACAGGTGTATGCCTCACCGTCCTTGGACTCGCTCTCAGACCGAACAGGCTAAGATTGCAGGGAATCCAGGCAGTTCTGCTACACCTCTACGATCACAGATTCTGAAGGAAGGCATATCCAATCCATTCATCACTCCGATCAAGATCGAGGAACCGAAGGAGAGTTCCTCATCTCCGTCTTCACCACACTCTTCATCCGCTTCATACACCGAGTCACTTTCACCTCCTCCATCTCCCACCATGACCGATAGATTACCACCAAACGGCGATCAACCGCCGCCACCCCCACCTGCACAGAAGAGTCTAGCAGACTATAACAAGCCGAGCGCGACTAGCGTTCGATCTGCCATTGCCGTTCCGCGCATTGAAGGAGATCCTGACTATGAGATCAAAATTCCATTCTTGACCATGATCTCTAGGGATTTACAGTTTGAAGGCAGGCCCCTAGACAATCCGTGCATTCATCTTGCAGACTTCCTTGATCTCTGCAGTACTTTTAAAAACGGAAACCTCGACAAAAACACTCTTTGTCTGAGAGCTTTCCCGTTCTCTTTGAAAGGCGCTGCTAAGAGGTGGCTTACTGGTAAACCACCTGGCTACTACACTAACTGGGATACTCTGGCTCAGGACTTTGTTGAAGAATACTTCCCTCCGGCCAGAACAACCGCCATCAAGGACAGCATCGCCAGATTCTCCCAGAAAGAAGGAGAAAGTTTATATGATACTTGGAATCGTTTCCAAGAACTTCTCTACACCTGCCCTCATCATGGATTCGAGCAGAGGCAGTTAGCTGAAATCTTCTCTCGAGGACTTCGAGAAGAATCTGCCAAGTGGGTCAATTCGCAAACTGTGCCTCCAAGTCAAGGAACTGGGAGCGACAATATGAAGGATCGAGGAGTAAGCTAGATTTCGAAGCAGCTATCAAGGCAGAGGTAGAGAAGCATTTGAAGAAGTCTACCACACCAATCAAGCCACCGGCAGCTTTTGTCTATGTTGCCGATTGCGAGTTGTGTGGAGCTTGCGCACATAACGGAGGCCGTTGTCAGAATTTTGGTAAGGCAGAAGTCTGGTCTGCCGAAGAGGTAAACTTCATCCAACAAGGCTTCATTAATAATCAGAATGGTTATGCTGGTTATCGTAACTTCAGACAGCAAGGGAACTATCAAGACAGACCTCCCTATAATACTGGCACCAATCATAACCAGAACCAGAATAACCGCCCGGCTGGTCAAGCTCAGGATCAGAAGCCTAACCATCCGCCGGCAGGTGTCTACCAGCCGCCACATCGCAATCCGGGTAATTATGGAACTGCTCCTGGCAATCGCCAGAATCAATGTCTTAACAATACCTATCCAGGACAGCAGCATCAAAGGGATAATAATGTCAGTGACCTGGATAAGAAGCTCAGCCAGATCATCACAAGACTCGATGATCATGACAGTCAGTTCAAGGCTCAAGCTCTTCTCAATCAAGAACAAATAGCATCTGGACAACGGATTGAGAAAATCGTGAACAACATCTCGAGCATGCTAGCATCTGGTCGACCATTTGGCCAGCTTCCAAGCCAGACAGAGCCAAACCCGAGAAAAGAACAGGCTAAAATGGTAACTGCTCGAAAACTTCCGAACTTAATTGTTGATGCTTTTTCTATTTTACGCAGGATCGCTGAAACTCCGGAAGAAGAAGAAGAAGAGGAACAGAAACCAGCGCCTAAGGATGATCCTCCTCTTGTACCATACATCGTGAAGCCTCCTTTTCCTAGAGCACTGCTGCCAAACGCAAGGATCGAGACTGGCATGAAGGGGAACAAGGAAGGATACCCCGACATTCGTATTAAGAAACCTGTCTCTCCAAATCCAGCTAAGTTATCTGATCCTGGTTCTTTTACTTTGCCTTTGGTCATCAATGATGTTGAAATTGAACGTTGCTTAGTTGATCTAGGAGCATCTGTTAATGTCATGCCTGTGAGTCTATATGAAAAGTTAAACCTAGGGGAACTTGAACCACCCAGTATGCAACTTGTCTTTGCTGATAGATCGCTTAAAACCCCTAAGGGAGAGATTAAAGACGTTGTTACTAAATGTGGTTCGTTCACGTTTTTAGCTGACTATGTGATTATGGATACTAGTACAGATGACGCTACTATTCTCATAAGTCGACCTTTCATGGCTACTACTGGAATGAATATTAACGTTCCTAATGGTTCTTTGACTTTAAGAATTGGTAAAGAAACAAAAACATTTTGTCTTAAAGATGACATGAAACATGACTCTAGGAATGAAGAATCTCACTGCCTTGCTGTTGAAACTGTGGAGTTGACTCCGGTCAACTCCGTCACTAATGCTTCTTCCAGTGTCTCTAGATCAGTTGTTGCTGCAGGTATTAAGCAGGTTATAAAGAAGAAGCCAAAAGCTTCAGTTCAGAAGCCACCTAAGAAGAAGAAGGAACTGCAAGCCTCTTCTAAATCACTGAGCAGACCTCGAGGAAAGAACAACAAGACGATGACCCAAATGGTCTGGAGACCAAAAGCTCCACCATCTTCCACCGAGCCAGCTGCACCACCAATTCGTTCCGAGAAACCGGCGCCGGAACAAGTATGGAGGGAGAAGCCGAAAGCATCTCCTAAGGAAGTACTAACGATCACCGATCCTGGTGATACCAAGCCGAAGACTGAAGTTAAGAAGAAGCCGACAGTCCTCATTCCTTCCATCGTCATACTCAAGAAGGATGATCTCTCTAGAGAGCTGTTCGGACCATTCAAGTTCGTTGATCATCTTCCCGACGGACGTACCAAGCTTTTGCATGCGAACGGGAAGAAATTCACATTTACCGGAGAAGTCCCGAAGCTGTACTTCATGAACTCCGATGCTAGCGTGAAGGAGAATCTTAGTTGGGATGTCTCCTAATACCGTCCAGGTATCGTCCAGCTCAAGGACGTTAATAAAAGAGCGCTTCGTGGGAGGTAACCCACGGCTGGAGTCAGCTTTATTTTGTTTCAACCTTGGTATTTTAGAGTCGGTTCGGGAGAGCCAAAAGTGTCAGTTTGTTTGTGTTCTTATTTTTCGTGTAGAGTCTGCGTGTCATAGAGTCAGTTGCAAGTTGATTGAGGTCGTTCCGATTTTTCTGGATTTAACTGTGATTTTCTGAAGTTGGTCAGAATTACGAAAATATTTTAAACCCGAACAGTTCAAAATTTTCGGCGAAACCACCCCTGTTTTCGGCGAAACCAACTTTTGATTTTCGACCCATCCTTCCTGTTCATCATTTTCGGTTCGAAAAATAACTGTTTTCGGCGAAGCCATTTGAACTAAAGTTTTCGGCGAAACCGTGCTTCCATTTTCGGCGAAACCACCCTTCCAATTTCGCCGAAAATAATTTCAAAAAAAAAATCAGAAAAATCCCACTTTAAAACCGGTCTTCCTCTCTCTCCTTCCTTTCCTTCACTCACTTTCGTTCATATCACCGAAACCCCCCTTATCTATTTAAAATCGCCGCCGACCCTCCACTAAAACCCGTCGTCGCCGCCGCCGTCGCCGACCGCCGCCGCACCTCCCCCTCCTCATTCCAATCCCAACGAGCCCTAGAACAACCAAATCGGAGCTTTGCAGCTCCAGTTCACCGAAAACCTAGTTTTCAACGTTTTTCACCGATTCCTCCCAACCCGTTCAGTTTTTGCTTCCATGGCTTCAAGGTAAAGTGTACAACTTTTCAATACGAATCTTTTGACATATGGATTGCTGAATTTCGTCGGGGTTGACTTTCGGGTGACTTTTCGGTTTACCTCGTTTTGCGTGCCGACTGTTTCGTGTGAACTAGGATTGACTGAACTTATAGAACTGTTCTAGGATGCTTAGGGAGTTCCGTGCTTAATTTCCATATCATTTGGTCATGTGTTGCTATGCATACGATTGATTCGTTGTTTTGTTGACTTGTGAGATATGTCGGTTTGACATTGACCTGTTGTTGATCGTTTGGCTATCATAAGTGTTCATTCTTGTTCATATTATCATGCCGCCATTTGAAATCGTATGATGCCGTCAATTTCCAAGTTGTGATAGTCTTGCCATGATTAGGGTTCAATATGATTTAGTGTTGACTTTCTAAAATGTCAGTTTGACTTGTTGAACTCTGATTGCGCTTACCTGATTATAGCAGTTCTTAAGACATGTGTTTTAATGTCTATGATTACCGGTTGCTCCGCTTTACTTACCCCACTTAGTTTCCCTCGTTTCTTTGAGAAATTGAGTTTTTCTACTAAGTGTGGGGTAGGATCTTAGTTGACTAATCTGGTTTCACTTCTGGTTTTGGGAACACTTTTGAGCGCAGGACTAAGGCACGCCTTGATGGCGCCTCGAGCTCAGTAGCTGCCGCTCCCGTCACACCCGCCATTCTGGGTCCTCCACCTGCACTCCCCCGCCATGCTGGATACCATCCCACCATCGCCCGTCTACCGGACTTCTACTTTGAGAACTTCCAGAAGATCGCGCACATCCGGGGAGCGGACGTGCGTCCTTTATCCATGGAGTCTCTCCAGGAGCATGACGAGGATTCCTACCGGAATGTGCATGACGCCTTAGCACCGGCCGGTCTCCTAGAGTTGACCACCATAGCAGCCGAGTTCCCAGACATTGCTCTCCAGGAGTTCTGGGCAACATTTGACTTGGACGAGCATAAGAAGAGACGGGGCCAGAAGGTGATCACTTTCTTTCTTGGTGGAGTGTACAGGCAGCTCACCTACGATGAGTTTGCCGCTCATCCGGGCATCCTCTACGAGCACTATCACGATCACCACCTCGCTTGGGGCGACGATGATGACGACGAGGCATCGCACGCCCTCTGGAGCCACATGACAGGCATGCCTGGCGATCGCCTAAGGAAGAGCAACTCAGTTAAGTCTCTCTCTCACCCGCTCTATAAGTTTATTCATATGGTTTGGCGGAGGTCACTTTTATATGTCAAAGACAAGGATCGCCACCATATCCTTAAGGAGGAGCTCATGCTTCATCGAGCCATCCGAGAGAGCTACCCTCTCCACCCCGGCTGGGTGCTAGCTCACATCTTCAGCCAGAGGACCAAGAGGAAGAAGCTACCACGCAAACTCTTGGGAGGCAACTTCATCGGTCAGCTCATCCTCTCCTTCGGCATCGGCCATGAATATGGCCCTCACATTCCACGACATCCAGTTCGGACCGTTGGAGGAGACTTGGCGGTCGAGTATGACTTAGAACTCAACCTCAGTCCCCATGTAGCAGCAGATCCTGCACTCCAACCTGCGGTCGAGTCGAAGGACGAAGATGATGCTGAGGAGCATCAGCCGCAGCCGCCGCCTGAGTTTCAAGATTATATACCCTCGCCACACCATCAGGCAGGGTACATCCACCAGTCGCCGCCGCGCATTCCTGATCCACATCCGGCACCTACTCATCAGCCCCGACCGCACCCCGCGGACATTGGTGAGTTGTACGAGCGACTACAGGAGTGGCGCATCACCGACAACGCCACTCAAGAGGCTAGGTGGACTATTATGCAACAACACATGCGCCGTGCCGACCGGCGATATGAGCGACAGCTGGAGTGGCAGCGACAGCTCGGCGATTACTTCCACTTCCCCCACCCTGACACCTCTAACCAGTGATGATCAGGTGGTGTCCTTTTCCTTTTCCTTATTTTCATTTATTCTTTTCGGACTTCGGTCCAACTTTTTCTGTGTGGATCCGGGGCACTTGTCCCGGTTTCCTTTTTATGTTTTATTTGTTTTTGTTTTGTAGGCAATTGGGAGATTCCCTTTGCTTCAGGTTCTGTTACACTTCCCTCCGCTCCGAGGACCCGTGCTCATCCCCTACACCAATCATCTCGGTCCAGGTTCTTCCATTCCACTCTGAACTCTAGAATTAGTCCTGTGAGGACACAGTCTGATTTAAGTGTGGGGTAGGATGCTAGAGAACCTTGCATGAACTTGATTTCCCTTGATTGTGTTTTGTGTGCCTCGTGATTCCATTCCAGTCTCTCTAGCATTAGAATGGCTCAGTTCTTGATTTTTGACGTTAAGTTGTTGTTCAACCTTTCATAATGATGCTTAGACTGCTTAACCTAGAACTTGAGAACCAACTTGTATGCTTTGATGCTAGATTGCCTGGTCAGTACAGAATTTTAAAATCACACTTGTAGTTTGTAGCCTTGATTGCATGAAAATGACCGAATCTGACTAGCAAACCAACTGTGAGCTTTTGATCCATTGCACGTAACTTGCAATTTAAATTCTTTCTGAGTGGTTTTCTGTTTACTTGAATGAGTTAGAATTTGCATGAGACCTACTCGAGACCACACGATGACACGAGTTCTAGAAGGATAGGGGCACCTAGATTCAGCTACTAAGCCAGATAGCCTACCTTAACGATAAAATCCACTAGGTTTAGACCCTTGAGCTTGGCCTGTTCTTTCGGTTCGATAATACATTACAGCCATTTCCCATTTCTTTCATTCCCCATTGATCCCCTGTGGTTGTAGTTCTAGATTGACCTACCGGAAGTCAGTTTGTGGTAACCTGCCTATAGCCATTAAACAGGTGGTCTTAGCTAATATGTCCAGACGTGTAAACCCCTCCAGCAACTAAAAGAAAAATCGGCACAAAAGAAAAAGTAAAGAAAGAAAGAAAAAAAATTTCGAAAAAAAAAATAAAGAAAGAAGAAAATCAGAAAAAGTTCAAAGCTTAGTTCAAATAAAACGTTCTTCTCCCTACAAATGGAAGAACGAAGTCGTAAGAAAAGTTGAAAAGAAAAAAATGTGTATGCAAAAGAAAAAGAATAAGTGCTAGGTTGCTTGAGGGTATCATAGGACGAGCGTTCATCATTCCACCAGTGTTTGGTTAGACGGTAGGAAGCCATAGATTAGATTCGAGGGAAGTTAGTCGAAAGCTACACCGCACCAAGCCATCATCATTCATTCCCATCATCCATCTCATTATAAACCCAAGTAGTGTAGACTTCATTACGGTCCTAGCAGGGAAGTCCTTCTTGACTAGATACTCGTGTTGTCACAGTGGTGGAGATGTGGTCGAAATGCAAACCTATGACAGAATTCGGTAACAGAAAACGATCGAGAGCAGAAACACGTCCTTAAACACAGAGAGTGAGAGTTCCCATTGTACTATATATATCCTGTGTTAGGAGTCTGGTCGGTCAGGTCAAATTCGTGCATAATTGGTTGCTAATTACTTGTCGTGTGCAGTTTATTAGTGAGACCAGGTAATTTGGCTGATCTGTATGCATGTTAGGTTTCTTGTTCTAGGATCGATCTGTCTAATAATTCATTGTGTTTGATTGAGCTCTAATTTAATCTATCTTATCAATTATGAACATGAGCGTTTCTATTCAGTTTGCTTGAGGACAAGCAAAAGCTTAAGTGTGGGGTATTTGATGACACTCGATTTGACGTGATTATCAGCCTCATTTAAGCGACATTTCTTTGCTTAAGACATTGTTTTTAGGGTAGAATAACGAATATTCAATCAATTGCCCTATCTCGTGCCATTTGTGTTACCTTGGCCCTTTTCGGGTCTATTTGATGGTTTTCTAGTGTTTTTGCGTAAGCACATGTTTTTGCCGTCAAATAAAGTAACCATGGACGTGTCTAAGGCATAGGAACATCGAGGAACTGAACCGGAATCGATCAAAGGAGCAAATCAAAGTCAAACCAAAAATTTGCCATTCACACTTACAGTTTCGACGAAAATGACCTCAAAGTTTCGGCGAAATCAACAATGCAAATTAGCTGATGCCAAGAGAAGACTGATTTCGGCGAAACCATTAAGCTCTTCGGACCGAAAATGCAAGGCAGAGAAATCATGGCCATTTACACAAGAATTTTCGCCGAAACTACTCCTATGGTTTCGGCGAAAATGACAGCTCAGCCCGGCCCAACTAGGGTTAAGTATTTATACTTAATCCGGCGGCCAAGGGAGAGAAGATACAATTCATAATTCAAGAAACACAACTTTTCGAGATCAGATTTCTCTGAAGTTCGGGAGCGAAGAGTTGGAGTTCGAAGAGCCGGATAGAGATCGTGACGCCATCCCTTCCATCTCGGAGAACCGGAGCTAGGAGTGCGACTTACCGAAGATCGGAGTCTGTCAGAGTCGTCCGAATTAGGTTTTTTCATATCCTTTTCTGTTCTTCCTTTGAATGATGAACTCTTTCTTTGTCTTTGTTTCTTTTGTAATGATCATGAGTAGCTAAACTCGTTAGAGCTTAGACTAGATGAACCCTAAGTGACCCAGGGCTTTAAAGCGGTCACGGATCGGCGGTGATTAGATTCGAAATTCAATCAGTTCTTTTTCATGTTTGATTCGTTCTTCATTGTTTATGTTTCTTGTCTGGATTGATCACCTAGATTAGATTCTTGTTAAGCTAAGGATAGAAGCGAACGCTCGCCTTACTTTAGAACATCGAATTGAACAATTAACCTTATAATTGGAGTGTGCCTTTCGTAGGAACCGGTTAGGGTTAATCCACTGCAAGAGTAACTCATTAATCACTAGTAATTACACCAATTAATTAAGTCGTTGCGAGAGGCGACCGTACCCGGGCGGCTAGTTAATCTTGGTAGTTAGAACGGTTAGAGCGAACGTTTGCCGGTCTTAAACCTAAGGGTAAGGAGTTATGGTGGTGTCTTAGTAATTGATTGAATAAGAATCGAAATCCGCTGATCTGTTGATTGCCAATGCTCTGGGGAACGAAGGGGGATTCAAAGTCTAAGTTCGTTTGTCATTCTTGTTTCCAAACCCTAATTCTCAATCTGCTTTAGCTTAATTTGTTATAATTTTTCTGCATTCCTTAGAATTAGAAGTCGTGGAACTCACACCACGCACAACGTGTTTTTCCTTGAGTAATTTGTTAGTTCTGAAGTAGCCAATCAATTGAAGGCCCGTGGAATACGATCTATCCTAGCTCTTGAGCGTGATAGTTATTTGATCGAACCTGCTCAGCACAACGACGGTTCCATCAGCATCTCAACAAAAATGTAACACAAAATGTGAAGAATGACAAATTCCAATCTGGTTGGGAGAAGTTTGTGGATGCAGATTACAAAGCTGGAACTGAGTTCACGGAGAAGTGGGATTCTTTTGTGGAGGAGAGCGAATTACAGAGTAATACTTGGGTTAGAGATCACCTATTCAACAAGCGAAAGCAATGGGCGCACACATATTTGCAGGATACATTTTTTGGTGGGATGAAAACAACTTCAAGATGCGAGGGGTTGAATTCTCAACTTCGAAACTACGTTCGGCATAGCTGTAGTCTACTAGAGTTTTTCACGTCCTACAATCGTTGGATGAAGGACTTGAGGGAGGAGGAGATACGACTAGACTATCAATCAAATCATTGTGCACCAGAACTCACTTCCACGACTATGAGATTAGTTGAAAAGAGTGCATCTACGATATACACCTTGGAAGCGTTTAAGAAAATAAAAATGAGCTACAGAGTTGTACCAGTTGGAGTAGAAACAGCCTAGAGACGATTGGAGACTTTCACATATACAACCTAAAGTTGTATGATCCAAACATTACTATCACGATGAACATTACTTACGATGTGGGAAATAAGTCAGCCGACTGTGCTTGTACTAAATTTAAGAGTTTGGCAATACCATGCCAGCACATGTTAGCTATTTTAAAGGAGGAGAATGTTTTTGAGATTCCAGAAGGCTATGTGCATAAGAGGTTTACGAAGGAGCCGAAAGATTATGCACAATTAAATCGACCAAACCTTGGCGACAAGGCTAGTCAATTGGCACTAAGACATGGAGCTATACAATTTGCTACCCAAGATTTATTCAAGTTCGGAGTACTATCGGCAGAGTCTTGTAAAGCTGTTCTATCTAGCATTAAGGAAGTGGTTGAGAGGGTGTGTCCAATAGATCAGCATCCTATTATAGCATCTAAGATTATCATCCCAGAAGAAATCCAAGGTATAAAAGATCCAGGAAAGGTCAAGTTTAAAGGTTGTGCTGGAAAGAAAGGGAAAAACGCTATTAAAACAAGGAAGTGCCCAAAATGCGATCATATTGTTCACTATGCAAACAGTGGAAGATGCCCCCCACCACAGGAAGAGAGTTTGATTTCAGTTCGAGTTTTTTTTTTAGTTTCCTCTCAAATTTTCTATTATTCGGTTGAATTTGACTTTTTCTACGGTATCTTACAATATAAGTATTACTCCAGGATATTATAAGTATTCTTAGTTTGTTTTTTCATTAAGAGAGATTAACTAATTTGAACAACTGTTTCAGATGTCCTTGAAGATTAATAACAGATACTACTGAAATTAAAATTTTGCAATAACCAGATCCATCAAGTACTCTCCCAGAAGCAACAGAGGAAAATCACCAAAACCGACCTATGCACTGAAACTGAAAGATATTTCAATCTAAGAGTTGACTCACTAGAGGGTTTAAAATCAATCTCATGCTTGGTTGAATGTATTTCTTCAGGAGATTAAGAAGTGAAGCCACCTTTTGGCCAGTCGGACTTAAAGGGTCAATGACGGCATCAATACGCACACTGGAATTTTCGTTTTCAATGATGACAACACTGCATAGAAAGTCAAGAAGGATACAATTATGGGACAATGTATCTGTTAGATTGTATAACCCACTATCACATTATCTGTGTACACTAGTCTATAAGTGTTCCAGCCTCGTCGCCTGCCCAATAGTGGAAGCCCAAGCCTGTTGGTCTTCAGGGGGTTGTGTACCTCGTAAGCGATAATGGGGGTAGTTAGTTCATGGAAGAGTGAGGTGATCAGTTTAAGGAATGGGAAGGAGGGTGAGTGATGTACCACGGAGCGTTTGTCCGCTGGGTAAAAGTGTTGTCCCCTGGTCCTTCAGAGTGTACGGGTATTTATAGTACCCTTGTCTTGGTCGCCAAGGTTGAATCCTGGCCGCTCGTTTGTAGCCTCCGTAGGATGTCGACACGTGTCCGTTTCACCTTGGAACCCTAAAAGTCGTCGTGCTGGGCTACCGCTTTTGGGCCTACCTCCACTTCTTGGGCCTGTTTTCCTTGTCTGCCCAGGCTGTCGCCTAGGCCCATCTTACCCAGGGCGACCGCTACGTTTGGGCCGCTACTTGAGCCTTCGGGCCACCGGTGGGCTGAGCCCATCAATTGCCCCCAAGCCCTTAGCCGAGCTTCGCTTGGATGAGGGCTTACTCACAATCTGGATCGCCTGCCCTGAAATCGCCTTAGGAGGGTCCATCAATTGCCCCCAAGCTCTCGGCCGAGCTTCGCTTGGGTGGGGGCTTCTGATCGCCTGTGTCTTGACGCCTTTCTAGCCTCTGTCCTTTCCATCGCCTTGGCCTCTTTGGTCTTTCTTTACTCTTTTACGCCTCATTTCTTTAGTTCAAACTGTGAATCAGGCTATTTCTTGCCTGTGTGATTTATGTCCCATGCCGCTCGTGTCTATTTTTCTTTCGTACGTGTGTCTCTTCGTCTTTTCGGGGTAGTGCGGTCTTTTACCCTCTATCTTGCTGGAGAAGCTGGGGAAATTGGGGTATATTGGTATTTTCCAGGACAGTCATCATTGACTAGGGGCTATCAGCGCATCCCATCAGCCGCGCGTGTCCCCTAATCACTTACCGCGGCAGTTCCGTTTTCCCGCCAATTCGGCTGCCTTTATAAACTCCACCCTTCTCCTTCCTCCTTTTTTTACGCCACCACTGTTCTGAACTCTTCCGACCACCTTCCCTCGACGCTCCTATTGTTCTCTTTTCTTCTCCGACGACCGGCAAACCGTCTTCCGCCCCCTTTTACTCAACCTCCGATGTCTGAAGCTCCTCCCCGCCCTTTTGGTTTGTGACTCTTCTCCTCTTTTTTGTTTCTGATGTGAGCCTTTCTCCCTGCTGTAGTCTTCCTGTTTTACTTTCTTGCCAAAACATGAGTTATGGAGATGATAGTCAGAACCAAAGCCATTCATACCCTTTAGGCTCCGACCCTTCCTCTTCCTCTTCTACCACCCATTCCTCTGTTGAACGAGTGCTACCGAAACCTCCCCACCTGGCTGAAACTTCCTCTGTCCAGACCTCAGATGTTATGGAGGATGGTCCTGATGACTCTCTCGCTCTTCCCTGGGGCCCCCACCAAGTTGGCTTTGAAAAAAGCCGCCACGGTGTTGAGATTGACCCCGAGATGAGCAAGGTCACTTGCTCCTACATCATCGCCAACTGGCGATCGATGTGGCATGGGGCTCCCTGCGATGAGCGCTCAATCATCGGTCCTGGTTATTTCCCCTCAGGAACCGCTGAGAAAATTGCCCGCGTTCTTCCTTTCGCCATGTTGCCATCCTCTTGGAAATTCGCTATGGCTTCACGGCTTTCCACCATTGGAAATTGCCCGCCCGGGTGGCATGGTATTTGGACCGAGGCTTTCACCAATGGCCTTCGCCTTCCACCGTCACCATTTATAGCTGACTTGCTTCAATGTTTTGGCGCCTCTATCGGAGCTTTCAACGTCGGGTGCTGGGCCTCAGCTTCTGCTTTTGAGTGCACCTGTGTGGCCAAGGGAATCGCCCCCACCCTTCGGTTATTTCAGCTGATCCACTATGCCAAGGTTACCAAAAATGGCATAAGCTTCGTTCGCCGGCCCGATCTTTCCCCAAAGGGTACCTACTCTTCTCCGAACCCTTGCCCGACCTGGTATCACTCCTTTTTTACTTCTACCCAAGTGCCTCAGATTGCCACCACTTTGCTGCCCCCTACCTGGTCCACAGGCGATATACACCGTTTTAACACTGAGCTTGATCCTTCCCCCGAGGAATTGCTCTTGCGCCGCCGAGTACTTCTTAAGCACCATCACCTCTCCACCACGACTGGTCTGAGAACCGCCCAGGCGGGGATCCGTGGAGGTACTTCCTGAGTTCCGAGATCGCTGATGTGTCGGTCTTCCTTTAGATTGGGTTGCTTTATTCCGTATAGCTGATTCGCCGATGCTGTATATTTTTGTGTATATATATTTTTTCGCTTTGCGTCCGCTTCTTTCTTCTCTCTCTCTTTTTTAACTCTTTACTTACCTTTTCCCAGGATCCGTAAGCCTCTCTGGGTGCCTCCTCAGCACTACCGCACGAGGACCCGTTGGTGAGACCCGCCCTGAGCTTTCTCGCGCTCCCACCACCGCCGTCCAACCTTCTGTCGAGAAGGCTAAATGGAAAATGAAGGCGACTGAGGCGGAAGTGAGCCTTGCTTCCTCAAAGAAGAAGAAGAAAGCTGGGGCCTCCAAGCCCAAAAAGAAGATAGGCGAGTCTTCTAACCGCCTGCTGCCTTCCCCTCAACATGTAGTGGAAGTTGAAGATGAGGATAGCGAGCCTCTACTCCGTCGCTCACGACGTCAATCACCCAAAGCCGATGATGGCCCGTCTACAAGGGAGCCCGCCATCCAGCCTGCTCAGGAGGATGAGGATCCTCTTACATATGACGATTCTTATCTTCCATCCGAGCCTATTCCTTCCCCCTTAAACTCGACTTATCCCGTGTCGGAACCTGCTGCAGAGCTTGACCCTCGCCCCACTGAGCCTGCGTGCGACCATTCTCGACCGCCATCGATCAACATCGACCGCGCTCGTCGAGCTGCTTGGACAGAGCCGGCCAATACTGTATTTGATCACCCGGCTCCTGCTGGTCGGGAGCGCGAGGGGCGTTTTCGCTTGCCCTACTTTGCCGTTGTTCATCCGGTGGCGTCCCACATATCGCCCCGAATGGCAAGCGATATCATGGAAGATTTTTCCCGTGGTATCTATGAGGGGGTGACCGCCCCTGGGGAAGGTTCGAAGATCCCAGATTTGCACGGGGCGACCTCCTTTCGGCTCCTTCAGGTATCGTTAATTGCTTCCTTCTATCTGATTGTCCTTTCCGTTTCATTACTACAATTTTGTGTGCTCCTTCTTACCTTACATGTATTTTTTCTGCTATTTAGGCCATTGTCGAGCTCGGCGATCTGTCTTTTGCATGCAAGCACATGCAAGAGGAGAATCTGAAACTGAAGGAGGAGGCAGAGAACCTTCGTTCCTTGCGCATGGATCTCACTCATTATCATAACGAAGAGAAGGTATGCATTTATCCTTTTAACTTTTCCCGGCTTATCGCCTTGCCTCCATTGCTGAAAGCATGCGCTCTTCTCTTCTTCTTTTTTTAGCACCGAGCGGATGTGGCAACTTCCGCCGCTGAATCCTTAAACCAGAGCTTGGCTGAGGCGACTGAGCGGGTTGCCCAAATGGAGGGTGTCCGGGAGGACTTGCAGGCTGCGAACGACCGCCTTACTGCTCTTGAGGCCGAGCTAGAGGAGGCCCGTACAAAGGCTGCGATGGTTGAGGAGGTTACCGCCGAGAGGGATAGTGCTAAAGAGCTGCTTAATGACTCCCTGGTGGCACAGTTGGCGACGGACCGCGACCTCTTGGCCGCCAAGGCTCAATACAATGAGGCTGTGGCATACTACACTCATTCTCTTGGCGAGAGCATGTGTGTGGTAATGCGCAGCTATCGTAACGAGTTTTACCATCTCTTCCCCCACAAAAGTTGGCCTGGACGGAAGATAGTTCGGGCCATCCTCCGAGGTCTTAACCGCCACAGTCTTGGGGTTCCCGACCCAGTCGACTCCAAGGAAGAGGCTGCTTTTCGGGATGCTGATCGCTTGGAGCGTGAGGTGGTGGCAGCGGACGCTGAGTATGTGGCAGCTACCCGCCGGAGCCGCGGTTTACCCGACTTGAACCCTGATGGCTCGGAGGTTCAGCCGCCACCCCCTGAATCTTTTCCCTCTTCTGGCAAAAAAGGCCTCGGCTCCTCCTCTGATCCTTCCAAGTCCGGCGGTAAAGACTCTGGCAACAAAGGCCAAGGAACTCGCCCCTGACTTCCTGTTATTTTGTTTTACTGTAATTGTCAGACAAACCACCCTATGTCTTCCCTGTATTTGAACATAACTTCTGTTTTCTTTGTCCTAGCTATTTAAACTTTTGCCCATGCATTTGGCCTTTGTCTTATAGTTTTGATACCTCTATACTTTGCTTAGCGATCTGCGATGCTTGTAGACACTTCATTGATAGTTTCGATGCCTTTAGGACTTACATAACGATTTTAACGCTCGTAGGTCTTATATGATGATTTTGATGCCTGTAGGTCTTACACAGCGACTTTTAATGCCCGTAGGTCTTACATAGCGATTTCAATGCCCTTAGGTCTTATATTGTGATTTTGATGCCCGTAGGTCTTACACGATGACTTTTAATGCCCGTAGGTCTTACATAGTGATTTTAACGCCCTTAGGTCTTATATGATTATTTTGATGCCCATAGGTCTTACACGGCGATTTTTAATGCCCGTAGGTCTTACATAGTGATTTCAACGCCCTTAGGTCTTATATGATGATTTTGATGCCCGTAGGTCTTACACGGTGATTTTTAATGCTCGTAGGTCTTACATAGTGATTTCAACGCCCTTAGGTCTTATATGATGATTTTGATGCCTGTAGGTCTTACACGATGATTTTTAATGCCTGTAGGTCTTACATAGTGATTTCAACGCCCTTAGGTCTTATATGATGATTTTGATGCCCGTAGGTCTTACACGGTGATTTTTAGTTATGCGAAGCACTTTGAGACTAACCATTTTGACACTTTGTCATTTCATTAAGACTAGCATCGCTTACAGGGTCTTTTTAATTGTAATACCGCCTAAGATGCATGGAGTTCCATGTTTTGGGGATCTTTGTTCCGTCCAATTCTGCCAGCTTGAAGGTATTGGCACTTACTACTCGCCGCACTCTATATGGTCCCTCCCTACCGGAGTTGAGCTTGGCTGCCCCAATCGCTGGTCTGAAGATCTTTCGCAGCACTAAATCATTGAGCGTGATGTGATGTGGTCGAAGTTTCAGATTGTACCGCCTAGCCAGCTGTTCTTTTTCCGCGATCAGTCGCATATGTGCCTTTTCTCTTCTTTTCTCGATCATGTCAACATTGAGCATTAACTCTTGTTCGTTTACCTCGTCCCTGTACTCCTGAATTCGTATGGATGGGATCGAAATTTCCAACGGGAGGACCGCCTCGGTTCCGTATGTCAACGTATAGGGAGTTTCACCTGTCGCCATTTTGTAAGCCGTTCAGTGAGCCCATAGTACGTGGTCAAGCTCTTCGACTCACACACCTTTACATCCGTCTACTCTTTTCTTTAACCCCTGTAAGATAAGCTTGTTGGCCGCCTCTGCTTGTCCATTGGCCTGTGGGTAAGCAACCGAGGCGAATCTTAAATTGATCTTTAGGTCGTCACAGAACTCCTTGAAGACCTGTGAGTCAAACTGAGTACCATGATCGCAGGTGATACTTTCCGGTATTCCGAATCTAGTGACGATACTTTTGAACGCGAATTTTTGTATCTGTTTGGCCGTGATGCTCGCCACCGCCTCTGCTTCAACCCACTTGGTAAAATAATCTACTGCCATGATGAGAAACTTCCTATTTCCTGATGCTTCTAGAAATGGGCCTAGGATGTCCATTCCCCATCTTGCGAATGGCCATGGGCTGACGTTTGCTTGAAGCGCCGTTGCTGGCAACTTGTGGTAGTTTGCAAATTCCTGGCACTTGTGGTATTTTTTCACCAAGTCACCTGCTTCCTATCTCATTGTGGGCCAATAGAAGCCTTGGTATATTAAGTTCCTTTCTAGACTTCTTGTCCCCAAGTGAGTGCCACACACCCCTGAATGTACCTCATCCAGAGCCCAAGCTGCATCTTCTTCTCCCAAGCCCGTAGATATGGGCCCATGGTTGATTTTCGGTATAATTCACCCCCTATTATGGTGCATCTCCCCGCTTTTCGCCGGAGTTTGGTTGCTTCTAACGGGTCGTTTGGTACTGTGTCATTATCCAAGTATTGGATAATAGGTGTTCGCCAGTCACTCTTCTCAACCCCATTGACAATGTGGAAGCATTGCTTTACCTTTGTTTCCTTTTCCACTGTGACCATTCGCCCCTCCTCAAAATTTGTCGCTGTTGCTAGCTTTGACAGTGCATCCGCATGGCAGTTTTCCTCTCTAGCGATTTGTGATATGGCCACCTTCTTAAATTCGGACATGCAGTTTCACTTCATCGAAATAAGGGAGAATCGACTCCTCTTTTACCTCAAAGCTTCCATTAACTTGGTTGACCACTATTGTCGAATCTGAAAAAACATTGATGTTGGTAACTCCCATTCTCTTGGCGATTCGTAAACCAGCTTCCAATGCCCCATATTCCGCTGCGTTGTTGGTCCGATTAGTTGCAAATCGTAGTGCTACCTCATGGAGGATCCCCCCAGGCGACTTTAGAACTATTCCCGCGCTAGATCCTCCTTTACTCGAGGCGCCATTCGTAAATAGTATCCACTCATATCCTCAATATCCTCTTGCACCGCACCTTCCACCACAAAATCTGCCAGGACTTGGGCCTTGATCGTTGTTCTTGGCTGGTATCGTATGTCGTATTCACTTAATTCGATTGCCCATTTAGCTAATCGTCCTGCTACGCTCATAGATCTTAGTGCATTTTTTTTTTGGAAGGTTGGTGAGCACATGTATTGTATGTGCCTGAAAATATGGTCGCAACTTCCTGGCCGCACAAACCACAGCATACGCCATCTTTTCGATCGCCGGATACCTTGTTTCAGCGTCAACTAAAGTCTTACTCGTGTAAAAAACAGGATGTTCGGTTTTTTCCTCTCTTCGAACCAAGACGGCGCTAACTGCTTTTGGGGAGATTGCGATATAGAGAAATAGAGCTTCATTTAACTTTGGAGATGCAAGTACAGGAGGAGTAATTAAAAATTGCTTCAGCTCTTCAAAAGCCTTGTTACATTTGTCATTCCACGCAAATTTCGATGCATTCTTTAAAGTTGCAAAAAACGGGGCGCAGCGATCGGCGATCCTCGGAATAAATCGGTTGATAGTCGTCAGTCTTCCAGACAAAATTTGTACTTCCTTCATGGTCTTTGGTGGTTCCATGGTTGTGATCGCTGCGATCTGTGCAGGGTTGGCCTCTATTCCTCGCCTGGTTATAAGATACCCCAGAAACTTCCCCGATGTTGCTCCAAACACACACTTCAAAGGGTTTAACCTGAGCGAATACTCCTGCAGTGTGTTGAAAGTTTCTCGTAAGTCGTCTAGATGATCGTCGAACTTTTGCTTTTGACTAAGAGGTCATCCACGTATGCTTCCAAATTTCGGCCAATTTGCTTAGCAAAAACCGTATCGATCATTCTTTGATAGGTTGCACCAGCATTCTTGAGCCCAAATGGCATTACTCGGTAGCAGTAGTTCATTGTCGGTGTCATGAAAGCTGTCTTCTCTTGATCCTGCTCATCCAAGGGTATCTGATGGTAACCTGAGAACATATCCAGAAAGGATAACATCTCGTTGTTCGCCGTTGCATCTACCAGTTGCTCTATGTTGGGCAGAGGGTATGGGTCCTTGGGGCAGGCATCATTCAGGCTGGTGAAGTCGATGCACATTCGCCATGCTCATGACGACCTCTTCACAAGAACAACATTAGCCAACCACTCATGATACTGCACTTCCTTGATAAATCCTGCCTTTAAAAGTTTTTCCACTTCTATCGCCACAGCCTGCTGCCTTTCTCTGCAAATGTTCCGTCTTTTTTGTTGGATTGGGCGACTTCCGGGCTCAATCGCCAGAGAGTGTTTGATGATGTCTGGAGCGATTCCCGGCATGTCGCTCGGCGACCATGCAAACAGGTGCGAGAATTCTCGAAGCAACTTAACTAATTCTTGCTTCTCCTTGTCGCCTAGGTAGGACGACACTCAGACTGTCTTGCTTTCATCTTCCTCGAAAAGCGGTATTGGAACGTCTGACTCTGCTAGTACCACTCTTTCTCCTCCATTCTCCGCCTCCAAACTTATGGCGAGGTAGGTACTTTTAGTCGCCGCCCTGTAGCACCTTCTGGCGATGTCTGGGTGCCCCTAGGCAAACCCTATCCCTTCATCAGTAGCGAATTTCAACACTTGGTGTACCGGTGATGAGATTGCTTGGAAAGCGGCGAGCGCCGGTCGCCCTAGGATCATGTTGTATATAGATTGACAATCCATGACATGGAAGTCAATGGATCGCGTCGCCTGTAAGTCTCCATCTCCAATAGTTATCTTCATTGTTGCGATTCCTTTGATGGGGACCGTGTGTCCCGAAAATCCTGAAATAGTCATCTTCGTCTGCCTGAGCAAACTGCTGGCAGATTCATTTTCTTGTACAGCTCCCAGAAAATGATGTCTGCCGAGCTCCCATCATCGACCATCACTCGCTCCACTCAACTGTTGTGTGTTATGACCTGGATTACCATCGCCTCTAAACTCGGACCTCCTATACGAGGCATGTCTTCTTCCGAGAAACCCAAAACTGGGCGGCTGGCCCGATCTATCATCATTAATTCTTATACTTCATCCTTCTTGACTTTCTTTGTTGGGCAGCTTTCTCCTCCAAAGATAGTTTGATAGACATGATTCACCTCAGGACGAGGCTTCTTCTTGCTGTCTTCGCCGCCCTGTGGCTCTTTCAGCCGGGCGAAAACATTGCCCTTCTTGTCTTGTGATTCTCCTTTGTCCCGGCAATCCTCCTCTTGCGACTTATTTTTACGTTTAGTGCTCACGATGAAATCTCTGAGCCTTCCTTTACTTATCCATCTCTCAATCTCATTTTTCAGCTCCCTGCAGTCCTCAGTGGTATGACCATGAGAATCATGGAAATCACAGAAATTTTGGCGACTTCGCTGGTCTGCCGGAGTGTACATCGGACCAGGCCAATTTATGGTATGCCCTTTATGCTGCATGTACATGAGGATCTTCCTTCGTGACTCTGAGAGAGGTGTGTAGTCTGTCCTTTCTTCTTGATATCCCTTTTTTTCTTCAAGACGACTTCTCACGTATGGCGGTCTCTCGGAGTACTGCCATCTGGCTTGCTTGTTCCCTGCAACGGGCTTTTCTTCCCTCTTCGCTGCTCCTAGTAAAGGTTCTACTAACTGCTCCTCAATTAAGATAATTTTGTGTACCCTGGTTTCCAAGTCGGACAGCGATTTTGGAGCCACTTGCAGCAGTGATTCCCGTAATCTGCCGTTATGGGTCGACTGGAATAAACTTGCCGCGGCGATCTCATGATCTACCCTTCGGATGGATTGGACGACCCCGGTCCACTCTCCAAATAACTCCTTCAACGATTGGTTCGGCTTTTGCCTTCAGCTCACCAGTGCCTGTAGTGGGACCATCCTCGTTTTCTTGCACTCATACTTCTGTCAGAAGATCATAGCGAAATCCTCCCACGAGGTTATGGTGCCTTCTGGTAGATTCATGTACCACTCCCTGGCTCATCCATCAAGTGTCGCCGGGAAAGCCCTGTAGTATGCAGCGTCGCCTGCCTGCTGCATCTGCATGGCGATCTGGAAAGCCTGCAGGTGCTCATCCAGGTCGCTTAGTCCCACGTACCTGTCTAAGTTGGGCGGTACCAACCCTTTGGGTAGCGGCTTGGCCAGGGTTGCTATGGACAGAGGCTGGCGCACTACTAGCTGCGCGGGGGAGATTTGAATCCCAGGGAGGAACTGCTGTAATACCTCGAGATGGGAGTCCTGCGGCGACTACCTGACCTGAGTGTTGGCCCCGAGGGCTTGAGCTCGCTGAGCGATCACCGTCTTCAAGATTTGGGTAAGCTCAGCATTGCTCGAGGGACTGGAATCGCTGCTCAAGTAGTTCGTAGGCATCGTCAGCAGGAATAGTACTTTGAGACTCAGAGTCGCCCTCGAATTCGCGCTCCATGTTCCTAGTGAGATCTAGATTTGCCTAGGAATTTGGGTTGATGTGCTTGACAGGTGTTATCCCATTGCCTCCTTCGCCACCCTCGTCAGCCCGTGTGGGAACTGCTGAAGAAGCCATTTGCCTTAAGTTTGTGTGAATAATCGCCTGATCGCCACTATCTGGCACGCCAATTGTTCCAGCCTCATCGCCTGGCCCAATAGTGGAAGCCCAAGCCTGTTGGTCTTCAGAGGGTTGTGTACCTTGTAAGCGATAATGGGGGTAGTTAGTTCATGAAAGAGTGAGGCGATCAGTTTAAGGAATGGGAAGGAGGGTGAGTGACGTACCGTGGAGCGTTTGTCCGCTGGGTAAAAGTGTTGTCCCCTGGTCCTTCAGAGTGTACGGGTATTTATAGTACCCTTGTATTGGTCGCCAAGGTTGAATCCTGGCCGCTCGTTTGTAGCCTCCGTAGGATGTCGACATGTGTCCGTTTCACCTTGGAACCCTAAAAGCCGCCGCGCTGGGCTACCTCTTTTGGGCCTTCCTCCACTTTTTGGGCCTGTTTGCCTTGTTTGCCCAGGATATCGCCTAGGCCCATCTTACCCAGGGTGACCACTGCGTTTGGGCCGCTACTTGAGCCTTCGGGCCGCCGGTGGGCCGAGCCCATCAAGAAGATAACTAAAGAAGTTGAACTAGAATAATCCAATAGATAATTAGTCATTGTTAGATATTTACTGGTTAATATTTACTGGTTAATTATATGAGTGTATATGCCTCTAATGTATAGCTTATATAAATAGGTTGTAAACGTAAGAGAAAATACTAAGAGCTTCTATTCGGTCATTTGTCTTTAGTATCATAGAACTCCAAGAAATGACAACTTCTGTTATTCGAGATGAGATGTCATGATGAAGCAAATAAAACTGATGACCTTATCTGTATGTATACATGTAAGACAATGTACCACATGTTGTCTCCTAGGAACCAGAGTTTTAACTCTGTAGTTCTAAAAGAGAGATGCAAAGTAAAATATTTTTATTTTTACCTATAATCACCATTAAGAATCTCGAATCGTGCACTCTCAGAACTTCGCTCCCTTGTAGCCATGGCAGATGAGACACACACAATGACATCGCTAACAAATTTGCTACAAGTGACATTGCAATATTAGAATGCTATGAGTGTGAATGTGCTTATGAGTGGATTAAATGAAACATTTATTTCATGGACATAGAAAATACACTAACAAAGATGTCTTCTTTAAGAAGTCATTGTCCACAAACAAAGTAACCAATGCAGAGAATTCAAACTAGTGAACCTTGTTAGCAAGTCAGGGTCTGCATCCTGCCACACCACTTCTTCAATAATATCCACAATAAGCTTGATCCGTTGATTATACTCCACAGACTCTAGAAGCTGTAGATCATGGCTCAAAAAGGTACCATCACTTGGAATAATCACCTGTTTGGTAATAGTATAAGAGCCATGATCGAAGTAATTAAACAAGATTGATGGAACCATTAAATTAAGCAGCTATATTATGTGAAAAATATACTGTCATTTACCAAAGAAAAGGAAACCAAACAAAAAATACTACAGGGAAACAGAAAAAGAACTTCCCAATCATAAAAAAGAAGTTGATTTACCCGTTGATGACACTCGATTTGACGTGATTATCAGCCTCATTTAAGCGACATTTCCTTGCTTAAGACATGGTTTTAGGGTAGAATAACGAATATTCATTCAACTACTCTATCTTGTCCCATTTGTGTTACTTTGGCCCGTTTCCGGTCTATTTGATGGTTTTCTAGTGTTTTCATGTTAGCACAGGTTTTTGCCGTCAAATAAAGTAGCCAAGGACGTGTCTAAGGCGTTGGAACCTCGAGGAATCACACCAGAATCGATCCAAGAGTCAATCAAGTGAACCAAATTCTGCTCCATTTACAAGAAGATATACCACAATATATCTCATAATACAACATAACTTCAAAATTCTCACTAGTTCTGGAGCAGAGAGTTAGAGTTCGAAGAGCCAGGAAGAGATCGTGACGCCATCCCTTTCATCTCGAAGACTCGGAGCTAGGATTGCAGTTTACCGGAAGATCGAAGTTCTGCCGGAGTCGTCTTAATTAGATTTTTCAGATCCTTTTCTGTTCTTCCTCTGTTCAAGATGAACTCTATCTTTGTCTTTGATTCTTTTGTGAAAAACATGAGTAGCTAAACTCGTAGAGCTTAGACTAGATGAACCCTAAGTGACCCAGGGCTTTAAAGTGGTCACGGATCGGCGGTGATTAGATTCAAAGTTCAATCAGTTTCTCTTTCATGTTTGATTTGTTCTTCATTGTTCATGTTTCTTGTCTGGATTGATCACCTAGATTAGATTCTTGTTAAGCTAAGGATAGAAGCGAACGCTCGCCTTACTTTAAAACATCAAATCGAACAATTAACCTAATCATTGGAGTGTGCCTTTCGTAGGAACCAGTTAGGGTTAATCCACTACAAGAGTAACTCATAAATCATTAGTAATTGCACCAGTTAAATTAAGTCATTGCGAGAGGCCACCGTACCCGGGCGGCTAATTAATCTTGGTAGCTAGATCGGATAGAGCGAACGTTCGCCAGTCTTAAACCTAAGGGTAAGGAGTTATGGTGGTGTCTTAGAATTGATTGAACGAGAATCGAAATCCGTTGATCTGTTGATTGCCAATGCTCTGGTAAACGAAGGGGGATTCAAAGTCTAAGCTTGTCTGTCATCTTGTTTTAATCAACCAATCTTTCGATATGTTTTCAGTTTCAATTTTTAATTTCCGTGCATTTCTTAGAATTAGAAGTCGTGGAACTCACACCACGCACAAAGTGTTTAAACTTGAATAAGTTGCCTTTATATTTGAGTAATCAATCATTAGAAGACCCGTGGAATACGATCTGCTTAGCTTGTTAGCTTTGTAGTATTTGATCACTATTCTGCAGCACATCACCCGTCCATTTGTAATGACAACACTAACTCCGGAATCAAGTCTAAGTTGCCTGTATAAAAATTGTGCCACCTGCAGAAAGGAATAGCCTCAGTCCACATGTGGAACCACAAGTCATACACTACAAAAAAAACTCCTTTTAGCGTCGGTTGAAACGAAGGAGTTTAGCATTGGTCGGTCAACAACCGATGCTAAACAGCTGACTTCGCGTTTTAGCGTCGGTTATAGACCGACCGACGCTAAAATGGGCGCGTCAACCGACGCTAGAACCCGTTCATGGTTCGATTTTTTGGTTGACCGGATGGTTAGATCAGCTTCCGTCAGCAGAAACGATTTAGCGTCGGTCATGACCGACGGTAAAACGCGTGTAGATAACGTCGATTGACACACGTTTTAGGACCGACGCTAAACAGCGAACATATAAAAACCCCAACCCAACGACAGAAATTAGTATGCACTTCCTCCCCAAAGCTTGAAGCTCTCTCAACTCCCCAAATCCTCTGAAATCCTCTGAAATTGCCGGCATTCGAGCTAAGAGCTGCTGTGACGCTATTCTCATCACCCGTGCTTCCTTCACATCTCCTCCTGTGTATCGGTGTAAGTTATTTAATTTTTTAATTTCTAGATTGTAATTTAAATTTCATTTATTTTGTAGAGAATTAGAATTGTATATGTTCTGATTATTAGGATTGTAGAGAATTAGAATTGTATATGTTGTGATTAATAGAATTGTAGTGAATTGAAATTGTTGTGACTCCTAGAATAGTATTGAATTGTAGATTGTAATTTAAATTTCGTTTAGTTTCTAGATTGTATGTGTCATTAGCATTGTAGTGGATTGAAATAGTTATTATGATTAGTTCTAATTGTATATGTTGTGGATATTTTCTCAGTGCCCGTATCGACTAGTTATCTTCTCGTGGTTCTGTCTTCTGCCTTTTTGTCACTCACCTTGGTGTAAGGTATGCATTTCTTATCTTTTTTTTTTATAATTGATTGTAATATGCATGTCTTATAAAAATGATTTAACTAGTATAGTAATATGTATGTTGTCAAGATTAATCTAATTCCTAGTAATATCTATGTTTTCACTATGATCAGTTATAATTTGTTATTATGGTTTAATGCGAATAAAAGTATATGATTAGTGTGTTATGTTTTTTGTACGAATTATGTGGTAGTTATAATTTATTTTTAAAATGAGATTAATTAGTAGAATTGTTTGTTATTTGTAGTTAATTGTTAGAATATGATTAATTTTAGAATTCATTGGTTGAGTTAGGGTTTGTTTTTAAGTTAACTAAACTCAGTAGCATATTGCTAGCTACTTCATGGTAATTTCGTACAAACACTAGCTAGTACATTATTTGCTACTACATGATTCTAAATTAATGTTATAACATCTTAGCATTTTACCTAAGTTAACTTATATATAGATTATGATCTCCACTACTGAGAATCTATTCCCTACACTAAATCAGGTATCTCCTAATGGATAAATCTTGGATTAACACCCCAAGATTATCACCGGAGTACATGAATGGCTTAGAAAGCTTTCTGAATTTTGTTTTCTCCAACAACAACGACGGAGAGCAAATAGTCTGTCCATGTCCAAAATGTGGATTCAAGAAGTGGTTGTGTAGAGATGATGTGTACAAGCATTTACTCCCCAAGCCATTTCCGCAACGATATACTGTCTGGGATCGACATGGAGAGCGTATCTATGGATCTTCTTCTAGGACTGCACATACAATAGTGCATGGAAGTGATCATAATAGTGGTGTGTACGGCAGCTATGAAACTCATAGTTAATCTAGCTCAGTGGACAATCGACCTCACACAAGCGAACTCGCGTACTATGGAAAGTTAGAAGACATAATTGAGCTGAATTATTATGGAGATTTCTGTGTGGTATTATTCAAGTGTAAATGGGCTAACACTCACAATCCAAGGTATGTGAAGAAAGAAAGGTTGGGGTTCACACAACTTAATTTCTCACACTTGCTATACACGCGAAGTCGCTTAGATGACGAGCCATTTATTGAAGCAAAGGTGGCCGGAATGGTCTACTATGTGGAAGATCAGGTGGATAAGGGCTGGTGTATTCCTGTACATATCAAACCCAGAGATGTCTACGACATGGGTGATGAGGAAGGCAACTTAGTGCATGAGAGTGAGATCATGATTATGAATCCAGAGTTGTCTGATTTTATAATTCCACTGATCTACCCCTAGCCAGGCCTGGAATTGCAGAGTTCGATGATTAACTAGTGTTTGGTAAAAGCATTTTGAGCTAAGTGTTATTGTTCTATATTCAATACTCAAATGGTTGACATAAATATTTGGATTTGGATTTGCAGATATGGCTCCTCGTTCAGGTCCTTGGATGGTAGAGCTCATCGATCCAGCAGGAGTTAGGACTCAGGAGCCTGTGGCTAGTAGCCAGATATTGAGCCTTCGGGATGGCAAGAAGGTCATCATGCCTTGGGGGCCTCTAGGGCCTACGGCTGCGGGCCCTGCCGCTCTGTTGGGCCAGTTCACGGGTTTGCTGGGTAATGACCAGAACCTCATCCCACTACATTATGAGGAGTGGCCCAACGTGACGGACGGAGAGAATAATGATTTGAAGGCTACTATGTTTGTAAGTATTCAAATATGAAATTCATTCCTGTGTTATGTGAATTTAATAGTAAGTAATAATTTATAATCATTGAATTTGATGCAGCGTTGTATCGTGATTGAGCCACCAGAGATGACAGACCGTGCGACTAAGTACATCATGGAGGATATTGGCAAGAAGTGGAAGGACTGCAAAAAACCGCCTGTGGAGAACATATGTGGTTAACAAATACAAGGACAAATTGAAGAAGGAAGCTGAAGAAGCGGGCCAGGACTTCGACTGGGAGGAGTTTGTGGAGCCCCCTAGGGCGTGGGCAATACAACACAAGCCGGGCAGGATCTCTGCGCCTATGTGGGCACAGTTTGTGGATATGCGCTTGAGACCCGATATGGTGGTAAGTCGATTACAAATTAGTCATTATGTAAATATATTATATCAACTTAAATCATTGAAATGAATTACAATTTGTAGGAGAAAGCTTGCAAGAATCCAGCCGCCCGGAAGACTTACACCTCACCCCACACTGGAGGGTCAAAGAAGTTGCGAGTTAGAGGACTGGAGTTGGTAATAATTCAGTTCAAATTGCTAATAATTTTTTTTGTATTAGTACCTTTTAGAAAGTGTATTGATATTGTTTAGTTCGTACACCTGTAGGCAGTTGAAAGGGGAGGAAATGCGCCCAGTAGAGGTGAGTTGTATGTTATCACTCACACAAAGAAGGATCAGACTTACACTGATCCTAATGTGGTAAGTACTTGATCACCTATTCCAATCTAACAAAACAATCTCCAATAGTGCCTATTTAATTAACTTTGGTTTGTGAAACCCATTTTTGTCATCAATGTGCAGCCTTGGATTCTGGAGCTGACCGGTGATCCCACAGTCCCGACATTTCCTTCTGCGAACGATGCACTCGGACTTGTCTATCCGAAGGAGCACAATGGTAGAGTTCGCGGTATGGGATCTGGCGTGACCCCCTCCCAGGTAATGTAATGTAGTATATGATATATGTAAATTTAAAATAGTCAAATTCTAATTATTTGTTGTCTTTGTCTTTTCAGGTTAATATGAGTAGGAGGCGTGGTGGAGCAGCCGGTGGACCGATTCAGGGTAGTAGTTCAGCTACTACCACTCACGTCTTCGGCCATTGTCCCGCCGAGGATCGAATTAGGGTGTTAGAGGCAGAGGTTCAGTGCTTGAGCCATCTGGAGGAGGAGGTTCAGCGGCTCAGTCAGTTGGTGAGTTCATCTGCTAAGGGAAAAGGGAGGATGCCCCCAGATATGGATGTTGAGGACCTGGACTCGTACGATGAAGAGGAGGATGAGTAGGTAGCTGAAAAGTTTAGGTGGATGTTTTAGGTGCGTGTGTTAGGAGAATGTTTTAGGAGGATGTTTTCGAGATTTATATGTAGTATGTTTATTCAGTATGTTTATTGATTGGAAAAGTGAATTGTGAAAATGAAATCGATGTATGCAGAAAAATTTATGCAGGTATTGGCACTAGAAGAGTATGAGAATAGGATAAAATTGAGCAGAATTATGCCCACTGGAACCCAAAATAGCGTCGGTTGAACCTATAATAGCGTCGGTCACAACCGACGCTAAATGCCATTACAGGTTAACGCTGTGTTGACCAGCCAAACGCGTTTTAGCGTCGGTCTGGTAATTCAGCGTCGGTCACCCAGAACAACTGACGCTAAATTCTGACCACTGAACCGGGTGGTGGTTCCACCGGAACAGATTAGCATCGGTTGGCACGCGTTTTAGCATCGGTCGACCAAACAACCGACGCTAAGGTTTAGCGTCACCGAATCCGGCGTCGGTCTTTCCGACCGACACTATTTCTTTTGGCGTCGGTCATGACCGACGCCAAAATGCGTGTATGACCGACGCCAAACAGCAGTTTTTTTTGTAGTGATACAAGAATTTCTATACTCTCTTGAAATAACTAGAATGCACATTATTAGTGAAGGTTCTAAAGCAGATTCATATGAGTTGGATGGAAAAAATTCTGTAGTATGAACACGGCGATGGAATAAGGAAACGGTCCCAGATATGAATCCAAGTAGAAATCAAGCCAGGACAATTATTACTGTGCTAATACCTTGCTCATATATGTTTTCATGTCGTCAGTAGATGATTCTGGAAGTGCAGATTTGTAGGCTTTCAATGGCAAGCCATTTGCATCAGCGAGCTCATAGATTTTATCCATGAACACTTGTGAGCTTTCAACTGATCCAGAAGATGTAAAGACATAGTTCTGCTCAAAGTATGTAGACATATGATCCAGAAACATCAAAACCTTTACCGACCTTCAGCTTCCTCTCCCGGCGGCTTGTCGAGGAGCATCGTCGTCTGCTGCTTGTTGGGTAGGAGAATCGTCGATGCGTCGACGCCTTCGAGCAAAAGGTGAATGAAAGCCGCTGCTGTCGAGCGGACATGGATCCAACCGGATCCAGAGCAACCATCGCACCGCCATTCGTGTTCACCGTCGGCGATCAGAAAGAATGGAAGGAGATTGAGGGTCGGTGGTAAATGAATATCCCTGGTGGTAATGATAATGAGATAAGGGGGGAGTAACTTGATTTAACGATGGAATATTGGATGGAATAATTTGTTGTTGATTTCGGTGAATTGAATTTAGAGATGAGAAATGGTGTTTGAGGTCGTGTGTAAAGCAGTTGAGGGGTTGGTAAAGTGAATGGTGTTTCTAAGAGAAGAAAATAAATAAATGGTGTGTTTCAAACAAGTCTTTAACATAATAGATGGAATGTTGGATGGAAAATCGGATTGACGAATTCATTAAATTGGGTGGCCTTTTAATACATTCATAAAACTTAGAACACTAAATATGAGCTAAAAAAATTAGTCTTAAGTGGACCAATGAGGCGCTGCCACGTGTCGGCGTCACCGGTGACGCGCGTCACCGGAGCGTTCACCTACCCTTGATTATGTTATAACAGTGTCATATCACATTGTTATATTGCTACGATATACATGTTATGCAACTGTTATGAGATTTTGATACGTTATATGACCGACATAACACTTACGTAGAGGTTTGATTTTTTTCTCAAAAATTCAAGAAAATATATTAAAATTGATGTCATTAGACTCGAAAAAATAAAACAAACAACTTTTATGAAGAATAAAATCTATTTAAACTATGTATAATGTGTAATTAACCATTAATCAATTGTAGGAAAAATAAGAAAGAGAAAATAAGTCATAATTTTTTTCAACAAAAAATATTAACTTTTCGGGCAGCTGCCCGGACGAATGGATGGGACATGCGGGCACCTCTTTTAAAAATTTATTTCATTTAATTATTATTTTTTTCCTTGTTGGTTGGTGGTTTCCTTAGACCACTCGTCTTCTCTTTATTGGGTTATCTCTTTATTGGGTTAGAGGGTCTCAGCTCAAGCTGAGAAAAATCCCTTCAGCCCATTAGCCAATTTGAGATGATTAGGCCAATACTCATCTTGTTTTATGCATGATGTTAAATATTTAGACTTCGAACGGAGGGGCTTTCACCATAATAAATAAATAAATGAAACTATGTACCAAAATAAATACGTTCTGAAAGTATGAACATTTATAGGTATAAACGCCCGGACCATAGGCGATTTCGCCCTGACCCCAGGCGTTTTCGCCTATGGCACATGCGTAATCCTTTATTCGGGTCAACCAACTGCCAACCAGCCGAGTTTAATTCAGGAACAGACAACAGGCGTTTTCGCCTAGGCCCTGGGCGAATTCGCGTATGGTCCGGGCGTTTAAAGCTGATTGGGCGAAAACGCCCCCTATAAAACCCCACCAGCAACCCCCCCATTTCACTCCTACCACTCTCCCCTTCCAAGGTAAGTCCCCTTTGTCCTCTCTTGTTTTTCATTTTATTAGTTTAGGATTATGTTAGAGAATTAGATTAGGATTAGGTTAGAGATTTAGGTTAGAGAATTAGGGTTTAGGGTTTAGGTTAGAGAATTAGTTTAGGATCTAGGTTAGAGAATTAGGATTTAGGGTTTAGGTTAGAGAATTAGTTTAGTGTTGAATTTAGAGAATGAGTTTAAGAATGTTAATTTAGGTTAGAGATGTAGTTTAGGATTTATGTTAGAGAATTAGTTTAGGACTTTGGTTACAACATTAGTTTAGGGTTCTTAGGTTACATGCATAAGTTTCAAAATGTTTGTGATTATTTATTTACACTGTCCTATTGCCGTTGTAGGATTTTTAAGTAAAGGACGTTCGTGTCTTGCAGAGGATATTCGTTGGAGACCATTACACGAGGTAAGTAGTGTGCACATTATTGAAATTTTTTAAATTAGGTTGTTTATGAATTTGAGATTGTTTCTCTGTTGCATGCTAGTGTGAATTAGGATAGTTAAATTTTGTATGTAGGACTACAAAATCGAACTTAGCGTTATCTAGTGTGATTTAGGATAGTTCACTTTTGTCTGTAGGAATACTAGATCGGACTTTGCATGAAAATAAACATATAACCCCGTATACTAACCTACCAACTTAGTTTACAATAGATGTCTTACTACGGATGGTCTGAGCCACTAGTGGATGACATTCCCGAGGCTAGTAGACCTCAACCTAGGAATGCTTCTCTCCTCTGGGGGGAGAACAAGCATAGGGCTGGTTTTGTTTGGCGTAGCACTTCTGAGTGCAAGGCCTTGAAGATGCGTCAGCGGAGCACATCACTGCATTGGAGTCCACAGTATCAGCCATTCTTGGAGGGTTGCCGACTTCTAGGGGTTCATGCGGTACTTGGTCATACATCGTGTAAGGAGCTGGTCACGGCATTGATTGAGAGGTGGCGGCCCGAGATGAACACCTTCCACCTGGTCGATGGCGAGGCCACTATCACTTTAGAGGACGTGGAGGTTCTCACCGGACTTCCTACTACGGGAAGTCCTCTTATTGTATCTCCGGACGAGCGCTCCGTCACTGATATATGCCATCAGTGGTTGGGCGTCGCACCGCCACCTAACGCTATACAGGGCAGGACAGTTAGGGTTTCATGGGTTAAGAGGCTATTTGATCGTCTGTCGGATGGCGCTACAACAGAGGTTATTACCTATCATGCACGGGCGTACACGTGGGTTCTAGTAGCTGGCGTTCTACTGGCTGACCGGAATGGAGATCATACAGGTCCACCTCCTACAGCTTATTGGAGACCCGAGGGTTGCATCCACATACAGCTGGGATAGTGCGGTTCTCGCATGGTTGTATAAGGTCATGGGGAGGGCGGCCTTTTTCTCCGCTGGTAGTATGAGGGGCACCGGTGACATTGGCGGATTCACCCTCTTGGTCGAGCTATGGGCCTTGGATAGATTCCCCCGTATTGCAAAGCGGTACATACAGGGTGGTGCCCCCCCCCCCCCCCCCGAGGTTGACACATTTCCGCGGGGCGCTCGCTGGTTACCTATCATTGAGCGACATCAGCATCGGGTGGCCATGCACCTGGACGATATACGTTATGCACTCGACCTGTGTACGGATTTTGTGGTTAGGTTTCCTACCCTATCTTTGTAAATTTGAACAAATTTTTTTGGTTTTTTCTTACAACAACAATGTTGTTCCCTCTGTCTTTAGTCGATGCCGTACGCAGACCGCACTGAGGATTTTGCGTTGGATGGAGATGTATTGTGGCGGTCCGTTACACCCTTGTTGTGCATAGACTGCATTGCATGGCACCATCCTGACCATTGTATCCGACAATTTGGATTCGATCAGTGCGTCCCACAGGACCCGGAGCCAGCAGGACATGTTGAGGAGTTACTTGCGGCTGATTTCAGGTCGAGTGTCACAGATTGGGTGGCTAAATACCAACAATTTGTCCTACATTGTGAGCAGAGGGACCGGCACATTGCCACTGGTGAGTTAGTCTCTGATGATTCGCGCCACCACTTCCACGACGAGTGGTATAGGAGGCGGATGCGCATGGCCCTCTCACACGCTGGTGCTCAGTACCAGATGATGGTTGGTGACTGACTTCTCATTCCTAATTACCGACGATATTCGTCTGTATTATTTGATATCTTCTATACTATTTCAGGTTGACTCGCTAGAACGCGCTACCATTATGTGTAGGGATAGGGCCAGTGCTGATGATGACATGGCCTACGTCCTTCAGGCTGGATTGGTTGCGGGTAGGGGCTACGAGCGGCTACCCGAGCGAGGACCACACTCCCCATGTAGGGCCTCACATGAGCAGTCGTACCCACCGTACGACAACTTTCCCACCATTCATCGAGCGCCCAGCACGGGATTGGATTCAGCAGGCCACGGCGGCAGACCACACAGTGTCATTGGCTACGCACCAGACTGTTACTATCAGTGGAGCGAGTATCCGACACAGATGGGCTCTCAGTACACCGGACCTGCAGGGCCTTCTAGCAGCCAGCCACGAGGGTTTCCGAGCCAGCCACCAGGGTTTACTGGACAGCCATCGTTTCACAGCCAGCAGTATGATCGTAGCTCCCAGCCGATTTGGCCCACCCAGCAGACCGCTACGCCCCAGCACACATGGCCAGCTCATCAGACCGGGCCATCCCAGCATGGAGCAGACAGGAGTACTCAGAGGACGGTCTGTTCGCGGACTGGGCCGTAGAGCCGGATCCCACCCCTACACCACCGCCTAGATCACACGGCCTCCGTGATCGTGCTACGTTGCCCCCCAGTGCTACACAAAGGAGGAGCGAGGACGCCACCAGAGGACTCGTAGGCATTGAGTGTTTTTTTTTCATGTGTACTTACTTATGCTATGTGATGTACTTCACAGATGTTGGGTCTATGTGACGTACTTATTTCACAGATGTTGGTTCGATGTGATGTATTTCATTCGCACTGTTATTGCTATTCTGTTTCATGTGTTGGTAATATGTATTTTTTATGTCATTTTTCATGTGAATGTTACGTAATCAAATGTCTTTTCCATAACTTTTTCAATAGATCATAACTACCAATTTATTACATCGAAGGGAAGATAAAAACTACCAATTTATTACACTGAAGGGTAACTACCATAAACAACATAGTCAACTAAAGCGGCAAACAACAACACCAATACTTCAACCACGTCTTTGAAGACTTTCTCGTGTTTCTCCCTGCAAATCCCAGCAAATACGCTCCAACACTAAGTATTTGTCCCTCAATTCCTTGATGATTCTGTCCTTCTCCCTAACGATATTGTCTTTCTCCCTGTTTGCTAGAACAAGTTCTCTGGTATTCCCCCGAATTATTTGGTCCTTCGCCTTAGTGATAGCGTCCATGGCTTGCCGCACATCCAATCTTTCAAAATAACAGCATGACTTGTTCTACAAATATGGGAAATAAAATTAGAGGGTTTTCAAGTATACGAGATGGTACGAAGTTAAAATAAACATTGGATGTAGGTATACCTCACTCTCAAGAGGGCAACCAAAATAGGGTTCGAGATCCTTTAATCGGACGGATCTAGGCTACTGGAAGTGATTGCTTTGTGAAAGAGAGGTGTGGAGTGTGTCTGATTAAACTTAGAGTGGGTTTTTATAGTTGGAGAAGCTACTAAAGGCTACTGGATGTACAGGCGAAAACGCCTGTGGAACATAAGTAGACAGACGGGGCCAATACTTTGTAATCTATGTTTTAACTATCTGCTCTGTTTTTATATAAAAAAATAACTTTGACCATAGATTTGATGACGGGGAACATTGATATAGAATTTATTACATCATTCAACGATTACAGATTAACTCGTTACATACATATACTTTCACGTTTCAAGGCTGATTACTAGAAGACGGTCTGGCACCGCCCCTACGCCTTGCGCATTCCTCGAATTGTGTCCCGTGCGACCGCATGTCTTACACTTACTTGGTCGACCAATTTCACGCCAGTCCATCTCGTTCCTGATTCGAGTGTGTCTTGGACGTCCCTTTCCACGACGCAGACCAGGATGGGGGATAACTTGACGGCCTGTGTGTGCTATCCAGTCTTTAGGACCCAATATTGGTTGGAATGACACGGCATACACTAACTGAACCTTTGAGATGCGGTAGAAGGGGCTGACATAGTGGCGCCAATTCGACCCAGCAAACATGCAACAAGCTACGGCGTGGGAGCATGGTATCTTGTAGCACTGAAACTTCCTGCACGTGCATGTCCCCTTATGGTTGACCGAACATCAAACCAAACGACGTAGGTGTTACTGCCACTACGGTTCTGATTGTTGGGAGCAGACTTTACCTTGTACACTCTGTTAGTTGCATCGTACGGGAGCACGTAGTGTGAGACAGAACGTGATGTCCAGTTCGAGGTGAATTTTCGACAGTATTCAGTTAGCTCATGCCCCTCTGCCAACATCGCCCGATATTCTCCACGTCGGTTGTGCCAATACTTGACCATACGGTGAAATGTGTGCTCGATCATAGATGCCATAGGCAACCATCGCACACCCTTCAGTACTCCGTTGACGCACTCTTGCGCATTAGTCGTCATAGTTCCCCACCGAGCACCGCCTCCCTCAATCTTGTCGTAGGCCATGCTCCATAACGCGAGATCCTCATTAACCCATTTGGGGTCTTGTAGGTTTTCTTCATTATGGATCTCCAACCAATCCGCTTTCTTTGCCTCAAACTTCCGCACATTGTGTTCCAAGCCTGCAGTTAGACATGTACTCGTGTATGAATATTCCTATTTTTTTGTTAAACGAAATTGGGCAACGAATTAGTATAATACCTAAGTTCCAAAGGCGACTCTTCAACAATGATTTGTGGTGCTTCTTGTTGAAGTTGCTTACGTAATGGCGTAAACACCATCGCCAAACCCACCCTCGACCAATATTGCGCATCGCCATTTTAATTCCTGCGTGTCGATCACTGATGATTGTTATGTAGGCCCAGTTGGTGACATATTTTTGTAGCATCTGTTGGAATGTGCATTCAGCCACGTTGATGTTGCTAAGTTATTGTTTTAGTCAAAATGTCAGAAGTCAGTTACTAACAAAACTGCCCAGCAGTTACTAAGTTAGCAGTTTCTAGTATTTCATTTATGTAAAAGTAAGAGTGCTGTAATGAGGTTGTTAATTTCTTTTATCATCAATCTAATTGAAATTAAGAAACCTATATTCAATCTTTACAACTGGTATCAGAGCAAAATTCTTACGGGACCTATACTCTAGTGTCATGGAATCAGATTCTGGGTTCTCAGCAATGGCTCCACCAGTATTCACAGGTGAAAACTACCAGTACTGGGCAGTGCAAATGGAGGCATATATGGAGGCATTGGACATATGGGAAGCAGTAGAAGACGATTATGAGATACTACCTCTTCCTACTAATCCTACTCTTGCTCAAATCAAAAGTTTCAAAGAAAAGAAGACCCGAAAAGCAAAGGCCAAGGTTGTGTTATTCTCAGGAGTCTCACCTTCTATATTCACTAGGATTGCCTCGATCAAAACTGCATCTGAAATTTGGGACTACTTGAAAAAGGAGTATGCTGGAGATGAAAGGATACGAGGTATGCAAGCACTAAACTTAATCCGCAGCTTTGAATTGCAAAGAATGAAGGATGCGGAAACTGTTAAGGACTATTCAGATCGATTGCTTGATATAGCAAATAGAATCAGACTTCTAGGATCAGATTTCTCTGACTCAAGGATTGTGGAGAAAATCTTGGTTACTGTCCCTGAACGGTATGAAGCATCCATTACAACATTGGAGAACACCAAGGATCTGTCCAAAATAACCTTAGTTGAACTCTTAAATGCTCTTCAAGCTCAAGAGCAGAGAAGATTGATGAGACAAGAAACTGAAATAGAAGGTGCCTTGGTAGTGAAACACCAACAACCTAAGAGGGAGCAGGAGAAGTTTCATCAGTCTCAGCCTGAAACTATGGAAACCAAAAATACAGGTTTCATAGCTGTTGTGGGTTCTAGTAGACAGCCTTATGGAAGAGGTAGAGGTGGACCAAGAAAGACGTTTCCTCCGTGCAGATACTGTGGCAGGCTAGGTCATGGACCTGCAAGGTGTTGGAAAAGACCAGACGCAAAATGCACCAGATGTAATCAATTTGGCCATGAGACTTGGTTGTGCAGAGAGAGGTTTCCAAAACCAGAAATGGAAGCAAATGTTGCAGATCAGGAGGAGGAAGCAGAAGACTTGTTTGTAGCCAGTTGTCATACCTCTCAAGTGGCATCTGAATCATGGCTGATTAATAGCGGTTGTACTAATCATATGACATTTGACAAAGCATTGTTTAGAGATCTGCAACCTATTGCTAAGGTCAAAGTGAGGATTGGAAATGGTTCTTATTTGATGGCAAAAGGAAAGGGATCTATTGCTTTCACCACTACAATCGGCACAAGAGTCATCACCGATGTACTTTATGTTCCTGACTTAGATCAGAATCTACTAAGTGTAACACAACTCATGGAGAAAGGTTACAAGTTATTGTTCGAAGATAAATATTGCCATGTTTATGACAAGAAAGGCACTGAAATCCTCAATGTCAAGATGAAGGGCAAGAGTTTCTGCTTTGATCCATCGGAGGAGGAGTATGCAGCATTAAAATGTCACTCTGAAAGTGCAGAGATTTGGCACAAAAGACTTGGTCATTGTTCTCTGAGACGTATGTTTCAGGTTAAACAACTTGAGACATTCAAAGGACTTCCAAAATTGGAGGATGGTTTACCAACTTGTCACGCCTGTCAATTTGGAAAGCTGAAAAGGAAGCCATTTCCTTCTGCTTCTTGAAGAGCCACCAAGAAACTACAATTGATTCATACAGACGTGGGAGGTCCTGTTAGCACTCCTTCACTAAATCAAAGTAGGTTCTATATTCTGTTTATTGATGATTTCACACGAATGTGTTGGATCTATTTCTTGAAGTTTAAATCTGATGTGGCTAAAACATTATGGAGATTCAAGAGTTTGGTTGAAAACCAAAGTGGATGCTCGATTCAGATCGTAAGGTCTGACAATGGCTCAGAATATACCTCAAAAACATTCAATGCTTTCTGTGAACAAAGTGGCATTGAACATCAACTCACAACTCCCTATACACCCCAACAAAATGGTGTTAGTGAGAGGAGGAATCGTTCTGTTATGGAAATGGTTCGATGCATGCTCCACGACAAAGGTCTTCCAAAGGATTTTTGGGCAGAGGCAGCCAACACTGCTGTGTTTTTGCAGAACAGACTACCTAGTGTTGTAGTCAATGATAAGACTCCTTATGAGCTATGGTACGGTACTATTCCAAAGTTAGACTTCCTAAGAGTGTTTGGAAGTTTGGTTTTTGTCCATGTTCCTTCAGTCAAGAGGGACAAACTTGATAAAAAAACAGCTCCTGGAATATTTGTGGGCTATAGTACCATTACCAAAGGGCTACAAAGTGTATTTTCCCTTGACAAAGAAATTTGAGATTTCAAGGGACGTCCACTTTGTAGAGGAGGAGCAGTGGAATTGGTCTGAAGGAGGAGTAAGTGCCAAACAGCTTCTTTTGAAAGATTCTGCACATGGGACATTGAATGAGGATGAGCTAGTGGATGATCCTCCAATCAGAGGTACTAGAATGTTGTCTGATATATATCAAAGGTGCAATGTGGCCGTGTGTGAGCCTGCAACTCTCAGTGAGGCGTTAGCTGATCCAAAGTGGAAAACTGCAATGGAGGAAGAGTTGGCTATGATTAACAAGAATAATACATGGAAATTGGTTACTAAACCAATAGATAGAAAGGTGATTGGATTAAAGTGGGTGTTCAAAACAAAACTTAATGTTGACAATGCCATTAATAAACACAAGGCAAGACTTGTAGTGAAAGGCTATGCACAAGTCTATGGAGTTGACTACTCAGAAACCTTTGCACCAGTGGCAAGGCTTGATACTATAAGGCTTTTGTTGGCTTTGGTTGCTCAAAAGGGATGGAAGGTGTATCAGTTGGATGTTAAATCAGCCTTCTTAAATGGGTACTTGCAAGAAGAAATCTATGTGGAGCAGCCTGAGGGTTTTGTCACAGAAGGAGAGGAGGAGAAAGTATACCTCCTTAAGAAAGCCTTGTATGGGTTAAAACAAGCTCCAAAAGCTTGGTATAATCGTATTGATGAGTACTTGCTGAGCTTGGGTTTCACTAAAAGTCCGTCTGAGGTAACTTTGTATGTTAGAAGCAAGGGTGCTCACATTCTGATTGTTTCCATCTATGTAGATGATATCTTAGTAACCGGTGATAATGTCAGTTTAGTCACTGAATTCAAGGAAGAGATGAAGCATACTTTTGAGATGACTGATTTGGGTCTCATGGCGTACTTTCTTGGGATGGAAATTAAGCAAAATGTTGATGGAGTGTTTCTTAATCAGAGAAAGTATGCTATAGAGATCCTCAAGAAATTCAAGATGGATAACTGCAAGCCAGTCAGAACACCATTGGCACAGAAGGAAAGATTATGCAAAGAAGATGGCACTGCTAAGGCTTACTCTCTCGATTTATGCACTGTGCCAGTGAAATGCATCTTTGTGCAGCCAAGAGGGTACTGAGATATATCAAGGGAACAGTTGATCTTGGTATTAAGTTTCAGAAGTGCAGAAATTTTTGTTGGCTTGGTTTTTCATATAGTGATTGGGGTGGCTCAGTTGACGATATGAGAAGCACCTTAGGCTACTGCTTCACCTTTGGCTCTGGATATTTTCATGGAGTTCAAAGAAGCAAGATGGAGTGACACAGTCCACTGCAGAAGCTGAATTTGTAGCAGCTACAAGGGCAACTAATCAACTGCTATGGCTAAAGAAGATCCTAGTTGATGTGGACTGCCAGGTTGAAAAATGCACAAGAATTTGTGTCGACAATCAAGCAGCAATAGCCATTTCTAAGGACTCAGCTTTCCATGGAAAAACTAAACACTTTAACATCAAACTCTACTTTGTGAGAGAAGTACAACACGCAGGTCAAGTTGAGCTGGTGTATTGCAGAACTGATGAACAATTGGCTGACATATTTACCAAGTCGCTTCCTGCATATCAGTTTGAATATTTGAGGGACAAAATTGGTGTTTGTCGTGTCTGATGCAAGGAGGAGTGTTGGAATGTGCATTCAGCCACGTTGATGTTGTTAAGTTGTTGTTTTAGTCAAAATGTCAGAAGTCAGTTACTAAGAAAACTGCCCAGCAGTTACTAAGTTAGCAGTTTCTAGTATTTCGTTTATGTAAAAGTAAGAGTGCTGTAATGAGGTTGTTAATTTCTTCTATCATCAATCTAATTGAAATTAAGAAACCTATATTCAATCTTTACAGCATCTCCATGAACCACGTCCAATTATCACCGTCCTCTTGGTTAACTATAGCGTACGCCATTTGCACAATCCGATGTTGTCCATCAAACGTGCTTGCCATCAACAGCACTTTCCCGTCAGGAATGTCCCGTCAATTATCATGACTCCATGGCAGTGCTTGAAGGCTTCTATACAAGGGTCAAACGCCCAAAACACACTTTTGAACATCCTTTTGTCGCCGGCATGAGTGGTTCTAAGCTCGTACCGTGAACCGGGGTTTGTGAGTTGAATAGCATTCAGTATTGTCTCGATGTTGTTGTAGGAGGTCACCCAGTCACCGTACAGCTTCTCAACAGCACGTTGCTTACCAAACCACGCCTTCATGTTTGAAATGTTACGATGATACTTCTCCAGAATGCAGTCAATCACTGTCTCCACCTTCATGTCCGGCTCCCTACGGACAATGTGCATGACTGCATCTGAGATGAGTGTGACGTCGAGTTGCGGGTGGGGACCTAGTATCGTTGATCGGTCACAAATGTGGCCAATGTTTAGCTGTCTTATTATCCAGAAGTTGTATCTCTTACTAAGTTTCGAACGCATCCTCTACGGACACGTCGGTTCGATGCAATTTATGGCCCATTCCTTCGGGTTGGAGGTGGTCACCTTGTACTTATAGTTGCGGAGGACTGCTTGACTCTTCGTTAGGGACACCAGTTGGGCTTTCGTTGCGAATGTTTGTCCCGAGTAGAATTCCATCTCCACCGACCAGTACGACTTCGTTGGGATCTGGAAACGCCTGTCCATGGAGTAGGTGTTGGAGATTTTCATGATGTCGTCAGTATCATCACCCCCGCTCGTAGCATGTTCCGGTGGCACATATATGTCCACGCTCTCTTCCGTGGCTCTCCCACCCTCGTCGTCGTCTTCCTCGTCAGTTTCGCCGATGTCATCGTTGACATTAGGATTCTCTTCGTCCTCCATGCAATGGCTTCTTTCGTCCTCCGAGTCATCAGAGGTGACATATTCATCTCGCGCCAGTCCCTCTTGATTAACCTCCTCCTCCTCCGGACCGACACGACTGGTAGACATGTATGATCCATCGTATGTTTGGCTCTGCTCTTCGATCTGAGGTGGCATGACCCCTTGCACCCAGGAATAGTGAGACGACTCCTCTTCTATCAAGGCGTACAAGTGGACAACTTCGACACTAGGGTTACGGCGAACTATGTCGTAGATGACTTGCGCACCGGTATCATCTGTTATGGTACGAGCAACGTAATGAGACAGAGTACCCTGGATGAATATCGGCATTCTCCACACAAATGACTGGATTAGCCGATCCGGACCAAGCCCAATTCTCCTCCCGAACATGGTGACCAAGCTAGCATAGCTGGCTTGCCTGGTCATTTTCAGACGGACGTTCTCTCCACCATCGTATGCTAATCCAGACCAATCCTAGACGATTCGACCCCCCCAGTACACCTGTACACAGATGTCGCGGAAACTACCAGAGTCGGCCATCTTTCAATGTTGACAAACAATTTTTGAACTACCCGAATGTTTTTTTTATGATACAATGCTTGAGAGAAACTGGTATTTATAGGACGTTGATCCACATTAGCATAGGTGTTTTCGCCCATGGTACAGGCGAAAACGCCCAGGGTACAGGCGAAATCGCCTACTGCTCTCTCGGACTCACGGGTCTACTCTGAACCGGTCAGGAATCTGCTCAGGAATCGTTCAGAACCAATTACGTCTGGGCCATAGGCGAAAACGCCTGGGGCCTGGGCGAAATCGCCTATGGTCCAGGCGAAATCGTCTATGGTCCGGGCGTTTATACCTATAAATGTTCATACTTTCAGAACGTATTTATTTTGGTACATAGTTTCATACCTATAAACCACATTGATATTTATAAACTGTAATAAAAAATTATATTAAAATTGTATCCAATTATTTTCATAAGTGGTCCATCGGTAAATAATTTTATTATTATAAAAACAGTGGTTTTATGCTTATGGCGGGCGCCGGATCCAGCTCCAACCATTTCTTGGGTTGGAATTTGGTCCAACCCATTCTCAGCCATTAGATCACCCATTGACCCATTGACCAATCCAATGGTCTAGATTGTTAGGGGTATTTAGGACATTACACAAATAATTTAATTATTATATTTAAATTAAATAATTAATATTTTTTGCAGGGACAGCTGGTGACTCCGGCGGCCGGCCACCGTCGCCGGTGACTTTTCCGACGGCCGTCCGTCATCGCCGGCGACTTTTCCGGCGATCGGCCGACGACTTTTCCGGCGATTTTTTTTTTTTTGAATTTTTTTTTAATTTTTTTACTTCAAAAAAATACTAGTTAACACTTTTTTTGCTGTTAACTAGTTAACAATGTTTTTTTAACTGATAACTAGTTAACATAGTTTTTTGTTTGATAACTTATTAACAGATTTTTTACTAACAGGTTAACCAACCGAGTTAACTAATTAACTTATCAAGGTGTTAACTAGTTAACAAATTTTTTACTTGATAACAATATTTTTGTTGACTAGTTAACCAACAGAGTTAACTAGTTAACTAATCGAGTTAACTTGTTAACAAATTTTTTACCCGATAACAGTTATTTTTTTAACTGATAACAAGTTAACATGATTTTTACCTGATAACTAGTTAACATCGGTTTTTTTATAACTTGTTAACATATTTTACCTGATAACAAGTTAACATCGTTTTTTGTTTGATAACTTGTTACCATATTTTAACCTGATAACTAGTTAACAATTTTTTTATTGATAACTAGTTAACAATTTTTTTATTGATAACTAGTTAACAATTTTTTTATTGATAACTAGTTAACAATTTTAGGTGATAACTTAACATTAGTTAACTAGTTATCAAAATTAGTTAACAGGCCATTAACAAATTAGCATAATTAGTTAACTAGATAACTTATCGAGTTAACTAGTTAACATCAAGACTAAGATAACTAATTAACATTTTTTAAAGATGATAACCAGTTAACATCATGGCTAAGATAACTAGTTAACATTTTTTCTTGATGATAACTAGTTAATCAATCCAGTTAACTAGTTATCAAAATTAGTCAACTAATTAACTTATCGATTTAACTAGTTAACATCATGATTTAGATAACTAGTTAACAAGATTTTTAGGTGATAACTAGTTACCAAAATTAGTCAACAAATTAACTTATCGAGTTAACTAGTTAACTACTTATCTAATACAAACTAGTTAATATGTTATTCGACGACCCATTTATATAATTCAAATATTATTCCAACAATGTCAACAACATAAAAAATAGTGACTAAAATTGTAATTTTTAATATTAAACAATCAAACTGTCTATAATGTAAAAAATAGTGACTAAAATGTAATTTTCCACAATTGTTAAAATCCCATCCCTTTTCCACTGTTCGTCTTCTTCAACTCTGAATACCGTAGTCGGCCGCCGCCTAATCTTCGCCGTCCCGGGACTCTACGACCAGCCCTTTTTGTTCTTTAATTGCTCCCGGGACTACTCTAATTACCATGGGATCAACCCCATCGCCTGTCTCAGTGGCGGCAACGGCCTCTTCACCAACCACTCTGCCTACGAAACCACCACCACAATCAACTCCTCCGCTGCGCCGGTAGATGACGACGAGGGAAGAATCAGCTGACCCACCACTCCCTAAAGTCGTCATCCCTCCCAACGTTGTCCCAGCCCCTAACTCCGGCGAGTTAGCTGCTCTGCCTCTACTGACCTCCCTTCTGCTGTTGAGATCTGATTTTGTCTCGAATCTGCTCCGCCGCGGCAAAAAAGACAAGGAGGAGGCGGCTGGATAATGAATCGGAGGACTAGACGAGTAGGAGGTGGCTTGGAGAGGAGGTGGTTCAGAGGAGGAGGTGGCTGAATGGTGGATCGGAGGAAGAGGAAGCGGAGAGAGGGATAATCGGAGGAGGAAACTGCTTTTCACGGGAAGTGCTGGGTTAAATGATTTTAATGAAATTCCAAAAATGCCCTTCCATTTAATTGGTTGGAACCGTCCAACCCTTAAAGGGTTGGAGCCGGATCTTTTCCCCTTATGTCGAATTGTCGACCCATTTGGCAGGATTATAAGGGGGGACACGTCTAGCTCTTGGATCCTTTTGCTTTTGGATGAAGGATTATTAATTTAAAAGTTTTTAGGCCTGGTTATAAAATGATCTCAAAATTTTAAAATTTTATAGATTAGTCTCGAAATTTTAAAATTGTATACATTATAAGTCCTGCAGTCGCTGGTGTTAGCATATTCAGGTCATTTTTCTACATCATCACTGACACATCATCAAAATATAATATTGTATTAATTTTTTTATGATGTGGCAATGGTGACGTGACAAAATGACAATGACATGTCATAAAATATAATATCTTATTAATTTTTTGATGACATGAAAAAATGACTGGAATATGCTAACGTTGGCGCCTGCAAAACTGAATCGTAGCATGATCCTCAGAATTAGTCTGTAACATTTTGAAGTTTCGGGACCACTTTGTAACTCAATCCAAAGTTTCAGGATGTATTAAGTATGAGGAATTGGTTGGAATTGTTTACCCACACCCAACTGTGTGCTAGGATTTGTATTATATAGGGAAAATAGTTACAAGAGATAGTAAGGATAATTACAAGAGATATTGAGGATAATTACAAAGGGAAACAAATATCAAATAATATCCTACTTAAATACGTGATCCTTATCAAAGTATTTGCCCATTTAAAAAGAGAGTCCGGCTTAGTGTCAAACAAAATCCCCTTCCTTGATAGTGTCAAGGAAGGATCTCAACACTGATTGTTTGCCATCAATCTAACGGCTCTCAGCCACTCATTAATCCCAGGGGCTCTTTCATCTTTTCTCACTCCTAGCTGACAGTTTCGCACTTTTCCACGACTTCGCTTTCTCCCAGCTGACAGTTACGCCATCTTCTTCCTTCTTAATTTGGAACGACGGTTTTTTCAGCTTAGGGTTTTTCGAATTCATATTCTGTAACTGCTCCTATCTTCCCCAAATCATTATTCTTCTTCATTTCCTATTTATCAACGCAACTAGTTCATCTATCTCATTCTACTCCATTTTCCATCTTCTATCTTAGTCTACGCCATTTCTTTCCATCTACCTTGAAGGTCTACTTCCATGGCTCCTCGTCGTGCGGTTGTTAGTTCTAGGGCTAAATCTACTAGGTATAGTTTTCCTTCTTCTATCATTTCTTTTCCTTATTTTGTGAACAGATTTTGTACTCATTCTGTGTTTAGTATGTACTCATTCTGTGTTTAGTATGTACTCATTCTTCTACAGATTTGTTGTTAGTTTGTGAACTCTGATTTTAGGGTTTCATACTTTTGTTTTTAGTTCATACTGATTAGTAGTTTGTACTGATTTCAGATATACATTTTTTGTACTATGCTTTTCATTCCTGTGTACTCGTGTGTTTGTTTGTGTTTTTTTTTTTTTTTTGCTGTTTTATTGATTTGCTATTGTACACACTTTCTCTTCTAATCATGTCTACGATTTTAAGACTTGTATGTTTGTTTTTAGGTTGTTTTTATTGTTGATTTTAGGTTTTAACACCTATACACAGATATAGATTTTTTGTACTCGGATTTCATTGTTGTGTTCATGTAATGTGTACATAATTTGTTTTTGAGTTTATCATGTGTGTCCTTGTTTGTTTGTTTTGGTTTGTTGTACTGATTTGCTTCTCACTTGCTCTTTTAATCATGTCTAGTGTTTACCACTTGTACATATATATTTATGTGTACTCATATTTTGCTTACTTGTTTTTGCAGGGGGAAAAACATTGCAGTCATATCTTCTGATGATGACTCAGGTGATAATGTTGCAGTCTCATATCAGTCTAGTTTTGGGTATACCAGTAGGTGTGCCCCAAGTCGCGTTGTTCGTTATTTGAGACAGTTGGAAGACTCTCAAACTAACATTTTGCGTGACCACAGTCTTTTGAGTTTCACTTCTATTCAGCTTAAAAATATACACAGACCACTCATCTCCCTAATTCTCGGGAAATATGATTATGAAAATCATAGTTTTAAACTTCCTTCTGGTAATGTACACAGATTGACACCTGAAGATGTACATTCTGTGTACGGCTTACCTTTAGGGTCAGAGGAAGTTAGCATAGACTCTGTGAGTGTAGAGGACTGTGTGAGATGGGCTGGTGATCTTGGAATTACCGAGGAATATATACATTCACTCGAAGTGTCCTGGTCTATCATCGAGGGGAGAATTAATTTTGTGCCTATGGAAGATGTAGATAGTTGGTTTAGGCTTCTCTTCCTCCTGTTGGTTGGTTGTCTTTTTGTTCCAAAGAATCATTTCTCTGTGGATATTAGATATCTGTATTTTGTGAGTTTTAATGATGCTGCCTTTTTCACCAAATTCAATTGGTGCAAGTTTGTGCTTGACCAGATAAAGTCTTGCATGTTATTGCACCATAATGGAACAAAATACATCACTGCTGACTTGCAGTTTCTCTCAGTAAGTTCCTGTGTACACTTTTCTCCTATTTTTTGTGTGTACTTTTTTCTCTGTACTCATGTTTTCCTGTGTACTCATTTTTTCAGGTCTTATTCCTTCAAAAGTGTGTTCCTACTTCTCCTCAAGGTCCATTCATAGCTGAGTATACTGATGCTTCTGTAAGGCAGACTAGAAAGAGTATTCTGACTATGTACTCTGGTGCTGATGGTGGTGATAAGGGTAAGTCTGTGAAGCAGACTAAAAAGAATCTTGTAAGTATTGGTCAGTCATCAGAGATTAGATCAAAGACCAAGCATGCAGTGGTGAAAGAATTTATGCAACCGAAGAAGGCACCTGAGAGGAACCAGAAGAGGAAGTCAGTAGAGGGGCAAAGCTCTGTTCATCGACAATCAAAGAAATTGAAGACTGAAGAAGTTTCTCTTGACTTGGAGTCAATACAGTCTGTTGATGAAGTAAGTACTTAATTTTAGTCTTTGTACACATTTACACCAGAATGTGTACACTACTATCTGTACACTATGGGCCTTACGTGTTTAATTAAATACTAAATATGCTTAATTACTAAACCCCTAACTTAAACAAAACCTAATCTACTGCGTACATCCATTTATTCAATCCCCAAAGTCAAAATATCCACAAGAAAACAAGAATGTGTTGATGAAGTAAGTACTTAATTTTAGTCTCTGTACACATTTATACCAGAATGTGTACACTACTATCTGTACACATATTAGTGTACAATAATTTTTGTACACGTTTTTGTTACATAGTGTGTGCACTTTAAGAAAATGTGTTCACATATCAGTGTACACTACTATTTTTGTACACATTTGTTATGCAGTTTGTCCTATTTTTTTCAGGCTTTGAGGAAGAAGGAAGCAATCTTTGCATGCCATGATGAATGTCTTCAAATTGTTGCTAGGTGTAGTTCTCAACTGAGAGCCATCGATAAACATATTGAGGATCTACGACATCTTGAGGCTGTAAAGTTAATTGAAGCTAGTGATGAGAGCAATGACAACGAAAGAGAGATAAGTCATGTGCACAGTCCTGTACACAATGTTGAGGATCCTGTGGACAGTGTTGCCAAACCTGTGGTCGAAGAGGACATTGTGGTTGAGGATTCTGTACACAGTGTTGCTCAAGCTGAGATCCAAGAGGACACTATGGTTGAGGATCCCGTACACATTGTTGCTCCCGTACACAGTGTTGCTGAACCTGTGGTTGAAGAGGACAAAGGATTAGGTAATGATAATGATGAAGATGGTAATGATAACAATGATGATGATGATGAAGATGGTGATGATAGCAGTGATAATGATGATGAAGACGGTGATGATAGCAGTGATGATGATGATGAAGATGATGACAAGGACGATAATGCTAATGTCATTGCTACAAAGAAAAAGGATGACAAGGATAAGGATGATTCTAGTGGTCAAGGTGGTACCAGTAAGGTTTTTGATGATTTGAATAAGGAGGTTGGTGATGGCAGTAAGGGTGATGGCAGTAAGGGTGATGGCAGCAAGGATACTGTTGCTGATAATGGAGGAGATGGCAATGATGATGTGACTGGTGATAAAGTTGATGATGATGGTTGTAAGACACCACCAGCTGTATATCATGGAGGAGGACAATTATTGACATCTCCCGTTATTGATATTCAGAGATTATTGACATCTCCCGTTATTGATATGGATTTGCCATCATTTGCTTTAAAAAGCCCTACTAATGTCAGTCCCCCTTCTATTCCTGAGACGGTGATGGATGTAGTTAATTTTATCAATTCTGAATATGGCAGTGTTACAGAAGCTGGTGAAGCTTCTACAAGCAGAGAGAAGGTATTTTAAAAAAAATATATACAACAAGTGTAAGTTTTGTGTACACATATTTTTTTGTTGTTGTTATTTAATTTGTGTACACGTTTTTTACAGATTTCTGATGAGTCAGGGAATGAAGGACTTCATGATGCTGTTGATGCAATTATTGGGCTTGGAGATGAGGTTTGTTGATGCACTTGTTACACATATGTTCATATTTTAATAATGTTTTGTACTAATTTCTGTACACATATTCCCACCATTGTCAGGCTGTTTCATTTGGTGTTCAAACCATTCGGGACAATGTTGTGTTCGATTCAACTCCTGATGTTGCGAAACAGGTTTCTACTCAATTTATTTTATGTCCTCAGTATTTTTATGCAAATCCTGATGTTGTGTACCCTTGCTTGTGTACACACATTTTTAAATGTTTGTACTAATTACTGTACACATTTTTCCACCATTGTCAGGCTGTTTCTGTTGGTGTTCAAACCATTCAAGATAATGTTGTGTTCGATTCAACTCCTAATGTTGCGAAACAGGTTTCTACTAAAAAAAATTTTATGTCCTCGGTATTTTTATGCAAATTCTAATGTTGTGTACCCTTGCTTGTGTACACACATTTTTTAAATATTTGTACTAATAGCTGTACACATTTTTCCACCATTGTCAGGCTGTTTCTGTTGGTGTTCAAATCATTCGAGATAATGTTGTGTTCGATTCAACTCCTAATGTTGCGAAACAGGTTTCTATTCAATTTTTTTTATGTCCTCAGTATTTTTATGCAAGTCCTGATGTTGTGTACCCTTGCTTGTTTACAAACATTTTTTAATGTTTGTAGTAATAGTTGTACACATAAACTATGATTACCCTTACTGTACACATAAACAGCGTGTACACTGTACTGTATGTGCACACAAATTTGAAAACTATACTGTGTACAAAAATTTATGTCTAACCTTTTGTCTTTTACAATAGGTTGTTTTATGTGTGTTTTTTCTTTTAATAATTGTACATATTTTTTCACCATGGCCAGGCTGGTTCAGTTGAAAGTTCTGGAGAGGTTTTGAATGATGCTGTTTGGGATGCAAGCACTGATATTGGGAAACAGGTTGTTTACTCATTTTATTTTAGTAGTTATGTAAGTACTGATGTGTACATAGAGTATTGCAAACATTTTAAAATATACTGTGTACACATATTTTGTGTACCCTAATGCTTTTAATGTGTACATTCTTTTAATATTTGTATACATATTTATATAGAACGCTTCGGTACGCCACTAAAAGTGACGTACTGAGTATGTCACTTTTTGTGAATCAATCTGGAACGTCCGTTTTGATGAACAGATCTGAACCGTAAAAAATAAAAATTAATTTTATAATTTAATTGTGTATATCCAACATAGTCTACAATTTTATTGTAACTTATTATTTCATCACTCAATATATTGTATTAGTTTTGTTCAATCCACAACTATTTTTGAATTTCAATTGAGTTTATAACTAGGTTAATTGACAGATTCATCTGTATCACCCCCATCTAACCCCATTTTATAGTTTCATTCTTATTTCTTTCTCATCCTATTCCTATTCACGACTCATCAGTTTTCATTCTCATCCTATTCTCTACACCGACTCTACCTCGACGCCGACCCCGCCTCTTGAAACCGTAATTGAAGCTGAGAAGCAAGCAGCAAAGGACTTGATCCTGGAGAAGAGAAAAGACAGGGTGGCGAATTTGTTAAAGCAAGAAGAAGAAGAAGAAGGGAGGCGGATCCAGGAGCTTTGAAGAAGAAGAAGATCCAGGAGAATTTGTTACGATTTCAGATTCCGTAAGGTATGTTATAAAATTCGACATCTCTCTCTCCCAAGGTATCATCGAGGTTTTCTCCTTCTCCCATTTCTCTCCAATCTTTGCTAATTGTATCCACTTTTCGGTCTTCGTATTGGATTCTGATGAACTAGGTGTAGTTTCGCTACTCATGGATTCGTTGTTCGTGTCTTCTTCTGTTGTTGTTGTTGTTCAACCATTCATGGCTTCCGATTCATAATCTTGATATATCCAATTCTAGGTATTGTTTCTCTGTTGGTTGGGGAAAAGCTTACGAGGATTGGATATCTCTCATATTTTTATTTTCATTCGTCTGGTGAACTGCTGTTAGTTCAATTGACTAAACTAATTGTTTCAGGATCGAGAATCGATAGTAAGCCTTCATAAGAATGCATGATTGTCAATTCATACTAGTCTTCATGTTCTGCTTTAAAAAACTGTCGTGGGAAGCTTGATCTTGTGTTGGGAATGGAGATGAAATGGCACACAAGAACAAGAATCTGAAACTCAGTTCTACATTGCCTTTAACAGTCGGGTTCCGATCTGTGCAGTTGAGGATTTGAACTTGAAAGCTGTTGAGTCTCTGCAAGGAATCCATTATCTCGCTATTGGGAAGCACCTCTGTGGACCTGCAACTGGTGAGCTAATAAGCAACTTTCAGACCTGCAACTGGTGAGCTAATGACCTAATAATCTCAATTCCAACTCCTCTCCCTTTTCAAGTTCCATTCCTCCCTAGATTCATATTTTCTGTATTTTGTTGCAGATTGATGTTCTTGAGGTTGATGGTGTTTACTACGGTACTCATCTCCTTCCTCTCTGATTGTTTCATCATATTTATCATTTTCCGGAAATGATGCCGTAAGTAAGTGTGTCTCCTTCCTTCCATGTTCTATGCACTGTACTGTATATATACCAGGAGTTTAACAAAGGTTTAAACCATCACGATCTGGGAAAAATGTATCGGACTGGTTTTAGCTATGTAGTTGTATTGAACATAACAATTATCGAAACTATCGAACAAATTTACACTCTACTCTCAACTGTCATTTCCCTTACTACTTGTACATCAATGGAACAGACTTTGAAACTGCAAAGCTTGGTACCAGGCTCGGACATGTGCTCCTTGAACCCTATGAACCTTCCACGTGTTTAACTTTCCGGCTTGAGCTGTAGTCCAGTGGACCAGAACGCCACACATTTCTAGGTTTGTCACTACTCCTGCTCCTTATGCTGCCACTTTCAGTATCTTATATGTGCTCCTGGCTATACGATGAAGATCCCTTGACGTAAACTCTTCGTGATTGCAGCTATATTTGTTTTGATTATTGATACGAGGAGATACGAGTCGATTGTAATTGCATCTTTCCATGGTTAGTATAGAGTGAACTTTACTCGCTCCATTAAGTACTCACTTATTCATGCTTACTCTTCAGGAAAACAAAGGGCTAATATTGGGGGATTCGTTTGTTTTCAACAATGTTTTTCTCAAGGTAGGCTATCCAGGATTGCGGTGTTTGTGTTATGTTCTCTATTATATAGACGGCATGTTAATGTTCGACCTGAATTGTTTTGTGTTACATATGACTCTAAATTAGTTTTATAATACTTGTTGACTGGTTGGCTGAATTTCCAGTCAGATTGTTTGGTCCTATTACTGAACGTGATACTTGCAAACTGTCATATGCATGAATAGGATTTCTATGATCGTGGGTTATTAAGGTTAGTTATTCACGTGTGTGTTCAAGTTAATCAATGGGAGTTATTAAGTTGAGTTATGTTGCTCTTTTCGGTTTGGATGCAGCTTGATAATGTTCTCATTCGACGTGAAAATTTGATTTCGGTTTGGATCCAGTTGTAGCACAGTTGATTTCTCAGTTAAATCCTCGGCCCAGGGTCTTAATCACACAGATATTGATTGCATTTAGAAGTTTAGGAGTTTGTTCCCTGTTTTGTTTGCATTCAGAACAAACTCCTAAACTTGAAATCAACATATTAGCTATCATATTTTCATCTCCTAAACTTGAAATCAGTACTTGATAATATCCCTAATTTTCATCTGCTATAATGGATGATGACTTGTGGATGATCACTGCACTAGTGAAAGATCTTATTTTGTAAGAACCCCAGCTTGTAATTTGTATTATATGTCTTTTGTTTTGATCTTTCTTTGTTATTCGGGTAGTAGATTACCAAACTAGCAAGGTTATTGAACTTCAATCTAGAAAGCAAGTGAAGAAGGTGGACGGTAGATAAGTCTGAAGAGTTGAAGCATAAGACTTGTGGAAATTGTATCAGCTACCAACCAGCCCTTGTCAGCTCTGTTTATAATATTTGTATCGATGGATTTTAAAATGTATAGTATTTACAGTTGATAAGATATCTGAGTATGTTGTTCAATTATTTTTTGGCGCTAAGAATTGAAGAGATATAAATAACATACTTTTCAGGAATCCCGGTCTCCCAATTTCAAAATCCAAATTTTAAAATTATTGAAATAACCTTTTTCCCACGTTTTTAATTGGATGTGAAGTTTATTTAAATTTTAAAATTTTCTACTAAACAAAATATTCTTTAAAATTTCAAATTACATAAACAGAAATTGAAATTTTCGAAAATACAATTGGTAGAAATAATAGCTTAAATTATCAAAAATATTATTAAGGGAAGAAATACAAATTAACAAACATAATAAAGTCATCTTAATTTTGGGCAAAAAGTATCAAAACTACTTTGATCATAATTATCAAGCTGAATCTGAACGGCAAATGCTTAGATGAACTGTGACATGGAACGAGACGAGTAGCCTCTCATTGGGCCTTTGCTTTTTTCTTTAGTCGAGAACTTCTTCGTAGATTTGATTCATCCTGCATTAATTTTGTATTATGTTATAAAAGTAAAATAGAAAATAAGAATGTAAATAATATTGAACCCGAGGTAATACGTTATAGTGTACCTGCTCCTCAAAGTCACTCGGAGAATTGTAATCAAAACCGTCATCATCATTTTCCTCCTCGCTAGTGTCATCGTCATCATCGATATCAATTGTGTTGTCATCGATCATCTCAATGTCATTAACCGCACCCCCTTCATCAATGTTATTAACATCACCCCCTTCTTCAATATTAGCTTGGACATTACTCTTAGTCAAGACCACTTTGCATGTGGTTCTTGTGTGACCCTTACCACCACATCTACCACAAATTATTGGTTTCCCCCGAGGCCATTTCTTACCCGAACCCTTTGATTTAGCTTGTAAAGGGTTTTTTACACTATCAAATTCTGGGTTAGTTTGACTCTTATTTTTTTGAACATTGCCTTCATTCTTCTTTATGAGATCATCAGACAATGGTTTCGTTATCAAGCGAGCATCAATGAAAGACTGTGTCGTCATTGCACCGTAATGACATATTGCGAAAGCATCTTGTTGTAGAATACCATACCTGATGGTGTATAGTTGTTCTTCATCCATAATCGTCACTGTTTGGTCCCAACACTCCGGAGCTTTTGGATTCTTTGTCCACCTTTTCTTTACGAGGGTGCTTGGAAATTCTTGTATTTTCTCTTCTTTCAGTACGAACATTATGTGACAACATGGCAATCCCATGTACTCAAACTTCAAACAACTGCATTTAGCCATTTGCGTTGTTTGATCATAAGTGACTTCAACAAGTACATCTTCGGAATCTCCATACATACTGATCGCGTACTTGTGATGCTCTGTAGTTTTCGTACATTTATCTTTGATGCACTCACTCGACTTCTCGATCTCTTCTTTGACCTTTATGAATACCTCATTCGTGAATATTGTAGCAACACTCTTTGTCAGCACCTTCAAAGCTCCTGATCTCAAATCTGGCATACCATAATTAGATTTGAAATCTAGTTTAATCTCCTTTTCCCTCAATTCTTCTAACCAACGATCGTAGTTCAGAAAAAATTTCTTCAATTTGTGTTTACGCTCCACGTACTTTGCAAGTTGTGAATTGAACCCTTCACATCTAGATGTCGTTGTCAATCCTGCAAAGAACTTGGCTCGTAAGTATGCGTGCGCCCAATTCTCACGACACTCGTATAAGTCCTTCATAATCCAGTTGTTGTGTTGTAAATCACAAGATTCCACGAGTTGTGACCACTGTTGCTCAAATTTTATCTCCGTCAAATCAGCCTTCGCAATATCAAAAAATCCCCTGATAAACTTGGCCGCATATTGTGACTTCTTCACATGTTCCCCGACATTCTTATTAATGTGCCATAAACAGAGGCGACGGGTTGCATCTGGAAACACTTTGATGATGGCATTTTTCATTGCCTTGTCTCCATCTGTGATGACCGAATGAGGTTTCTTACCACCCATTGCTTCACACAATGTCTCCAGCACCCATACATAATTTGTCTCAGTCTCATTCTTTAGAAGCGCGCTTCCAAATATACAGGTTGAGTAGTGATGATTTACCCCTGCACGAATGCAATGAACAATAATATTAATTAAAAAATTATAATCGCTTTACCATCACACTTAATCACGAGTTCAACTTCTTGTACACCTGCTGTTGCTTCTGGAGGTATAACATCAGGTGTATGTGCAGGTGTTCCTGCATCTCCATCATTACTTTGGGTGCCAGTTGTCACCGGTGTATTCATCATTCTGCTTAAATTTTAGGAATTCAAATTGTGAGATGCGAAATTAATAACAATCAATGACGACTTGAAAATAAAAATATTAAAAATTATTTAATAATAGTAAATAGTTGAAAGCATATGATAAAAAAACATGAATTATTAAATAAAAATTTAAGCTTTTAAACTTTTGAAATCCACAAAACTGTGATGAAACTACTAATTACTAAACTAATTAAATAAACATACCAAACTACTAAAATCTGCAATAGGCAGCATTATGAATGAAATAAATAAACGAAAATGTGTTAAAAAAATTAAATATGCAATAGCACATGGATTGATGACGTGGACAGTTAGGATCAGTTTATGATCTCTTTACTTTCAACGTGGAGAAGTTATCTACCATTGAATAAGTTAAAAGTTAAAAAATACCTTTGTGGAGAGTGAGTGGAGACCGGAGATGACGGGAGAGAGGCAGAGGGACACGCCGAGAGAAGGTCGACGCGGACGGATTGCTGGAGACGGCCGACGCGGACGGATTGCTGGAGACGGCCGACGCGGACGGATTGCTGGAGAAAGCCGACGCGGACGGATTGTTGGAGAAGGCCGCCGCGGACGGCCGAGAGAAGGCGACAGGGACGGCCGACACTCAGGATTGCTGAGATAGACTTTCACAGACGATTGAATTGACTCATCACCGATAATCTCTGGAGACGCAAGCAAACGTACGCAACCTCAAATCTCATGAACTCTCGACAATGGTGAGTAGATTAACTCAATTGTTGGTGTTGTTGATGATGAATCAATTTATCTAGGCTTATATAGGATTAGGTATATGATCTTGTCTAAATTGGAATAGGATTACAAGAAATCCTTTGACGAATTGGAAAACAGGATTCAAACCAGGATTTCAAATTTTATTACTAGAGTTAGGATTTTCAATGCCTTCTTTGTTTAGGATTAAGAGTTCTTATAGTTACAAAGCGTAATCTGAATCGGCATACTACTTCTCAAAATAGGAATAACATAAAACCACTATTGTGGCTATTTGGGTGTTATCCCAATAGCTAGGGATTTAAGTGTTAATGATGAAAGTACTGCTGATTTAATTGGCAAGGAGATGGATGATGTTGACTCTTTCCCAACAAATGATTCATTTCTGTTGAACTTTGGTAATGGACAGATAAGGCAGTGGAAGCGTTGGGAGGATTCTGTGGCCAAGATGAACGATGCTGAAGCTGGTAATCTCGCTATTTCTTCAATAGCAGAACCTTAAGAGTGAAAACTATACTTTTATCTGATTCAGCTGTTTAAAGGCGTTGGTCAAACCGATAAGACTAAAAAGTTCAAAACTTTAGTGATAATTTTTAAGTGATGTACAAAGTCAGGTAAGTTGAACACATTGATTCATTGTCAACAAGATTTACTTACATCATAGAAAGAGTTGATCATGAATTATGTCGTGGTTAATATTTCATGTTCTGCTCAGATGGGTGCTGTCGAGACTAGCTTCGAGGACGTCCCAAACATATTCGACACCGGTAGCACGAAAGGACTCCCCGGGGATTCAGTAGAGAAGATACCCAAAATCAAGATCACAAACAAGAACAATGTGGATGCGTCTGGGTATAGAGTTTCTTGTTCAGTTTGTCTACAGGTAGCTTTCTTTCACCACTTCCCCTGTACATCTCTCAATCCCTCCTTGTTCCATCCAAGTTATTGTCTTCCAAATATACACTACAAAGCATGACAGTTATGAGAATTGACTAGTCTAATTGTCATTTTCTCCCCTCCCCTGAAATGTTACGTGCGTGCAGGACTTCCAGCTTGGAGAAACAGTTAGAAGTTTACCTCAGTGCCACCACATGTTCCACCTTCGTTGCATAGACAAATGGCTACTCCGAAACTTTTATCTTCCTTTTCATATATAGTTTCCCTTTTCATCACTTCTTGTGTGTTGCAGCATTCGTTTTTCAAGCAATTCTATGGTTCTGTAAGCAAATCTGATTACATCACATTGCGAGCTGGTTTCATCATGGTGGGTCTACGACGATCATCTGCACTTTAGTCTTCTGTTGATTCGTAATTTAGTGTATATTTGGATTGGATTTTTAACTCGATCTCTTCATTTTGGAATATCCTTGTGCAGACTCATTGCAAAGGGAATCCACAGTTCAATTTCCACAAGTACATGATGCGAGCTCTAGAAGCTGACTTTAAGAAAGTCGTCGGTATACATATGGAGCTTGTATCCATTTCTTGTATACTCTTTTTTAAGCTTTGTTTACTTGCTTCTATTTTTGTGCAGTTGGTATGTAACATCCCCGCCCAACCAAACGGTTTGGAACTCGAGTTCGGGTGATTGAGGCATTGGAAACAGTGTTCTTGAGGTCCCATCGAAGTTCGGGACGTTCGAATTTGAGTTGGGTCAAGTTTAAAACACTTTGGGGGTGCAGTTGATGATACGTGGGCCGTGTTTCAAGCTTTGAGTGATTGAAATTCGGATTTTAGGAGTTTCTTCAATTTCATTTTTCATTTCTCCCTTTCCTCTCCCCCAAACCCGTGTTTGAAGAAACCAAAAACCCATTTGGGTCAATCCTTGATTCTGGGAGTTGTAGAGCTCTGATTGACGATCCGTTTCTTGCTACACGTTTGTAGCGGCGAGAGAAAGAGATCGCTGGTCGTGGTTCTGGTTGGGTCTGAGCAGGCTGCTGTCCGTGGAAGAAGGAAGAGCTACGTTTTTTTTGTGTCTAAGCCGGAAATCTCCAAAACTTCAAACCTCGATTCTGAGAGTTGTAGAGATCCGATTGGTGATCCGTTTCTTGCTATGAGTTCGTTTTGAAGAGAGGAAGAGATCGCACCATGAGGTTCTGGATATTTCAGAGTATTTCTACTGTCGGTGAAAAGGAGGATAGCTACGTTTCTGGGTGTTTGAGAGCTTGGTCGATCGGGTTTCGGGAGTCGTTTTAGAGTCTCGTCTTCTCTTCCAGGTGAGGGCTTAGCGTTGTGTAGATAGTTTGGATGATGTGAGGAGTTCCAATTTTGACTTAGATGAACCCTAGGTGATGCATGAAAATGATGAGTGTAAAAGGGGTAAATTGGGTTGTGAATGTGCTTGGTTGTTTATGATTGCCGTGGTGGATTGTCGTTGTTGATTGCCGTGGTGTGGGTTTGGGTATGTACTAAAATGAATTGATTAATGAATTGACGTAGAAATGAGGGATAGGGTGATGGGGAAATGTGTGCAAGTGCCTTGATGTTATAAATTGCCAGTTGTGGTTGCAGGAGAGTAGCCCTGCCAATGTGGGGTTGCTCTGAGTACGAGGAACAGGTGGGTGACCCCTAGACTCATGACATGGCTTCCCCTGTACTTGCAGGTGGGGGTGGCCGGTGAGCTAGCCGGTTACCTTGATTAAGTGTTGTGTTGAATGTGTTGATTGTGGATTTGAATGTGAGGTGTTGGAAAGTGATGTGGAAATTGTAGAAGTGATGGGATGTGATTTGTGGGAATTGTGAACTGAGGTGAAATTGTTGAATGTGAATGATAGAAACTGAAGGAGCCTGTACTGCCCCCTAACACTGCACTATGGGTGCTAAGTGCCTCTTCGAGGGAAAGAGGTGCGGTCACGTCTTCAAGGGAAAGACGTGATTTGTTTGGTTGAGTCAAGTTTACGATTCCTTCAAGGGAAATGTTTCGTGGTATCCTTCAAGGGAGAGGATGCGTTTTGGACCTCTCCAGGGGAGAGAGGTGCGTCGGGCCGGCAGGGGTGGTGCGGGGTAAACTCCTTATTGGCGCCTAAAAACTCACCTAGACAAGTTGAATGTGATTGTGGTGTGTTTGTGATTTGGGTGATTGGAGTGTGGTGATTATGTTGCTTGTGAAGTGAATTGATGTTTGTCCTATTTTATTCTACTGTACAAATTGTGCTTGAGAACAAGAACTGACCAACGTGATCACCTAGACTGTTTTTAGGGAATTAAAACACGGAAAGGGGTTAGGTTGGTTCCATTGTTGGATGTCTTGTGCGGAGTTGGAACCGCTCCATGGAATAGGCCAACGTGTAGGTAGGCCCGGTGGGTTCACTCAATTTCAATAGGAAATTGATCCCTTTCTCCCTTTCAGGATCCCGTGGCTAGTGAGAGTGGTGTGGGTGATCAGTGTTGAGGGCGGATTTCGAGAAGTTCTGGACTGAAGCTATGAGGTGAAGACTGGAGCCTTCTTGGAGTTGACCTGTTTCATATTTCAGTTGACTTTGAATATTTTGGGAGTTTTCTATGGATTTATGTAACTTCTGAGTGTGTGTTGGATTTTATGGTTTATGTTGAGATGGGTTGTACACTGTTCCATTGTGGTTTTCACGGATTACTGGAGGCCTCTTTGTTGATTTAAATAAAGGTTTGGTTTTATTTACGTTTTAAATTGTTTTGTTTATTGGTAATACTCAAGAACGGTTCAACCATGGGTTTCACCGGGTTGATTCGGGACGGGTGTTACATGGTATCTATGGATATTCGTGGTAATTTTCTTGTTGCTGAACGTGGCTGGATGGCATGCATACTTCTGGATAGCATTTGTTCCCTTCATTGTAAGAAACATCCTGATTTTTCTAGTCGAGTTATCTTTCTGTTCGTTGAATCCTTAACGGTTATCTATCCCCGTGAAACAGCTTCTGCTAGCAGTCGGTACGAGGTTGGAGCACATCATAACACAGTTGGCTCACGAGGTAGCTGAGAAACATGTAGCAGTGACAGGCGATTTGGTGGTTCAGCCTTCAGATTATTTCTTCTGGTTCAAGAAACCAAAGATTTTTATGTTAATCATCCACATCATCCTACTCTAGAACTCCTTCGAACTTGCCTTCATGTTCTTTATTTTGGTGAGTTGAATAATTAATCTCTTCTATTTCGATACCGATGCCGAGTTACATATTAACTGTTACCAAATTGCAGCTACAATACAAGTTCGATTCATGCGTCTTTGGTTGGTTCATATAGCTAAAACAATTGTTATGCAGATGGTTAATTTTATTGATCTGAGTATAATGCTTACTGATCTTTCAGTTACATGTGAATTTATGTTCATGGATCATTCACAGGTGCATTTAAGAGGAAAGACACTTGCAAAAATGTGGATGACCAAAGATGGAGTTTTCCTCCTCCCATTCAAGACGAGTGGATTCTTAGCAGGAGCTCATGTGATTCCAGTGATTTCATTATGTTGAATTCATATACGGTTCGTTGAAAAGCAACACTTGTTATAACCTGTAAATTATGCATTCCATTAGCCTTATTTTGTTCGAAGCATACATATTCTTTTCTTTAATTATAGAAAACAGAGCTTACAAGACTTCGAATATAACTTACATTCGGATCCAACATGACATCGGTGCACAACGTCCATAGGGCTGTTCGATTACATTTTATATCATCATGGGCAACCAAAATTTCCTCCATGGGTAGACTTCCATCAAGTATGTATCGAGATAAACCCTTTTTGCTCTCAGTCAACTCCATGTAATCCTCATCGTCCAACTGCATAATTTCTTTTGTTATATTGATGTGGAATGATCCATTAAGTAGGTATAGACAAGACTGAAATCATATACGTTTTTCTACCTTGGGAGTAGGAAGAAAAGTAACCTCGTCAACGTCATCAATATATGGATTTGAGTCATCCGATATCGAAATTACTTCCGGTGTTGTCATCCTATTTCGTTTTCCTGCATTAATATGGTTTTATACGAGAAATTATTCACAAGAATATTTAATCTGATTCATAAAAGTAACCATAACTCACACAAATAATAGGAACCTATAACAACTTACTTGACGATTCAAAACCGGTAGAATTTCCGGATGAACCAAATGTAGCTTTCCCCTTATTATTCATCCTCTTACAGTTTTGCTGAAGTTGAATTGGAGAGAAGCAGCCGCCTATTGAAATTGAAGAGCAACAGCCGACTATTGAAATTGAAGAGCAGCAGCCGACTATTGAAATTGAAGAGCAGCAGCCAACTGATTTCTTCTATGCAGCCAACTGATTTCTTCTGTGCAATTGGAATTGGAGAGCAGCAGCCGGCTGTGTTTTTCAATTGAGAATTGGTTTATTCAATTTTGCATAGGGCATGGTTTATTTATACTAATATAAGTATCCTATCTTAAAATGTATTCTTTTTCTAAATAGGAATACTAAATAAGGAAGAACTCCACAAATACTTTATTGATGATTATTTCATTGAATAATATAATTTATTAAATTTATTAATACAACAAAATACTATATTTTAGATCTAATTTATTAATCTGAAACAGTGCACATCAATTGTTTTAATATTTCCTCATTACATCAATTGCAGGGCTGCTTCCCCAAACTGCAACTCCTGAATACCGTTCCCTTTGGCCTCCATTGCCAGGGATCATGTATATATTCCACAACACAGAATCACGTTTTAACGTCTTGCTTTGTCATCCCGGCTCTGAATGTGCAACACTGTTCTGCTGGTAGCCCTTCTTCCAAGGACGAAACACCAATGTCTAGCCCGGTTGACAACCCGCTTCCCGTGGCTTACACGTATGCTTCCTTCAAGGACCAGTATCTACAAAACATTGAGAAGGAACATTTGAACCAGTTCAGATAAGAACATACAAAGACTTGTAAGGAACAAGCTACATCAGTGCCTGTTGTTAAAGTAGAGTATGAAGTAGATTCATGCACTGATAAGCCACAGTTAGGATCTCCACAGCCTCCTAGTAATCTGAGAAGAATAACAGTGGACAATGACCATTGCTTACGGCATCGTTTCCGGAAATGATAAATATGATGAAAGAATCAGAGAGTAATGAGCTAAGTACCGTAGTAAACACCATCAATGTATTGAGCTATTTTGAGTTTTGTACTCGAATGCAAGAATGTATTCAGCTAGTAGAAACTTAATGCAGTTCTCATATGTGCAACAAGGCATGGCACTTTACACTAGAAAGCAATGGCTATCTAGAAGATCCCCTAACAAACAAACAAATCACCAACTGAAGAAGGAGAAAAAAGTTGCAGAATCGAACTCACATCTTGATAAGCCTTAGCTTCGGCTGTATCATCCATTAAGTTTTGAACATCATCAAGATTAACTTCACTCTCAATTGCCTTGATTGCAGCATTACCAGATTGTGCTCAAGATTTACATCACACCTTTGCTAGCACCATCGGTGAGAAATATCAATTCCTGGTCTCAATTCACAAGGGGTAAAGAAGCAGATGAGTTCTTAGAGTTCAAGGAAGAAATGCAAGAGATAGTAAGATGGAAGAAATCACTACTTACTTGCTGCTCAACATTGATGATCCATGTATCCACTTGCTTTAACAAATCCTTCACCAGTTATCCCACAAAGGTGCTTCATAGCTTGCAAGCGCTTGACTATCTCGTATTTGTGATCTGAAATATAAAATTCAAACATTTATTGTATGAGGAAAATTATTGAAGCAGGTTGACCAAACTAAGGACCAAAGAGGGACAAGGAATCAATCAATTACCAAGATTGAGAGCCCTCCTTATAGTCTCAGCACTGTCATGTCTAGGTGGATCAAAGAGCGGCATGAGACCAATGAACTGCCATGGGCCTCCAGAGCTTTCGTTCCTGCCTTCGGGAACTTCCTGCAGAATCCAAAGCACAATGTAAGAACGGGATAACAAAGCACTCTTCGTTCAATTTCACAACTCAAAACAAGGCAAAGTCACAATGAGAGGATGTTGGTACCTGATATGCAACAGAGAGGGACCTTATACCTCATTCAGCAAACTTGTCGATCACAGTATGCACTCTTCGTTCAATTTCTGACTTATTATGTGCAAGATGCAGAATCTACAAGCACATTTTCATAAGATAATCAGTCCAACTTACACGATAATACAAATATTGGAAGAGCTTGCGACGGTGGAAATAAAGATTTTTACCTGCTCAGGTCAATGCACAATGTTTGCTGACTCTGTGCATTTTACCATCGCTGTCTAAATAGGTCAATGCTGTCCGCCGACATTCCGACGATAGCTGCATCAATTGCATCTTGGTTCTCTCTCCTTGAGGCTCTAGCAGCCATTAGAACCACAGAATCTGCATCAATCCCCTTTGAAAACACCTGAAGAAGTTCCATTTATAGACATGAGAATCCAGAACGTATTCTCTATTTAAAAGATGCTTTCACGAAACATAGGCACAACTGACCCCGATAAATTTTTATCCACGGTTGAGTTGGTTCAATGTCAAAGTTTCAGTCTTGTCACTGCAAAGCACATCCATGCCTGCCATCTCTTCAATTGCAGTCATTCTTTTTATGATGGCTCCCTGAATCATACAAGGACGAAAAGCATTCTGCTGCTGCTCCATTGAAAGCTCTAGGGCGAGAAACCCCTTGACCCAGCCGCACCCACGTCGTTAGCATCTGGATCAGCCTCTTCGGCGGCCTCATGGAATCTTTTGTCTGGTGGAATTGAAGATATCTTGAGGCTGAAGCTTGTGCGTCCAGATGTGAGGAGGATATAGAATCTAGGGATTTTGATTTTCTGATCTCTTCGCTTTGGTATTTGCTCCAAGAGGTGAATTGGTGAAGAGGTGAAGCCCGAAGAGAAGATGACTCGTCGGAACTTCGTCACCAGTCGGAGGCGGGGACGGCGTCGGAGGTAAAAGAGAGGAAATCTGGTCGGAGAAAATGATAGTTGGAGAAGAGGATGAGAAAGAAGTAAGAATGAAATTGTGAAATGGAGTTAGATGGGGGTGATACATATGAATCTGTGAATTAACCTAGATATAAACCTAATTGAAATTCAAAAATAGTTGTAGATTGAACAAAACAAATATAATACATTGAGTGATGAATTTGTAAGTGAAAAAAAGATGGAGACCTCATTGGATATACGTAATTACATTATAAAATTATTTTTTATTTTTCACGGTTCAGATCTGTTCATTAAAACGGACGTTCCAGATTGATTCATAGAAAGTGACGTACTGAGTATGTCACTTTTAGTGGCATACCGAAGCGTTCACCACATATTTATATTGTGTGTTTTTTTAATTAATAGGCCAGTAAGCGTGGGACTACATCATTAGCAATCGTTCGTCATGTTGATAATACAGATGGTGAGACGTTAGGGAAAAATTCATTTTCTTTACTTAAGGGAAATGAAAATTGTGGTTCAAGTGGAAGTGATGATTCATTAGAGGGGGTCAATGTTGCTGCTTATGTACTCACAGGATTGAGAATGTCAAGGACCCCAATTGCGGCTCAACCAATTTCTACAATACTTGCTGTGAAGGAAGATTCTCCACAACACGATGACAATATGGAGATTCTTGCTTTAATCCAATATGCATGGGATACAAGTCTTGATGAGTATGTGTTCTTGTACCTTTATTTTTGTTTTTTGTTTATGTGTACTCACTTTTTGTTTTGTGTGTCTCCTATAGGGATGAGGATCTTTTTCAGGCCATTGGATGTGAATCAGTACTGAAGAGAAAATTTGCATTAACTTTACAACATACATCAGAGATTGATGTACATGTTGTTGATTCGTACACATTTTTGCTGAATCGTAATGCGGTAATTGGTGGAAAAGTGAAGAAATGGATTTTTCCAGAAAGTCTCGCAGTAAGTTTATGTTATTACATTTAATGTACTCAGTTTCTACCTTTTGTAAACACTGGTGTACTCAGTTTTTATTTGATTGCAGCAATCAGTTTATGGTAATATTTTATCAACACCTATGGAGGAAGATGCAGCGGCTGCATTGCTTACAGAAAGAATAGATGAATGGGCTTCCTCCCTGGATTTTAGTGAGGTTGACCTTGTAAGTTTTATGTGAACAGTCTGCATTTTAGTTTCTGTGTACATAATCTGCATGTTAGTTTGTGTGTACATACTCTGCATTTTAGGTTGTGTGTACATTTTGTTCAGTTGTGTTAATCTACATGTCCATTTGTTGTTTTTGCAGTGGTTCTTTCCATTCTTCAACTCAGGTGATTATGTAATGTTTGTCGTGGACATCATTCAAAAAAAGTATCATTACATCGACCTGCAAAACAAAAGTCCATTTACTAATTTGATTGAGTTTCTGGGAGAGAAACTTGTGCATTTTGTGATCAGCTTCATCAAAGTGAAAAAATTCACTCGCAACAACAAACCAGTTGATTTTGGAAATTTCACATGGCATAATCAGAAGAAGGTTAAGCTTCATGACCAGAATGCATGTGGAATATATGTGTTGAATTTCTGCAAAGAGTGGGAGGGGAAATATAAGAATGGAATGAGTACAATATGGAGAAATCCGGAGGTATTAAAGGAGACAAGGAAGAAGATTCTTGCTGAACTTATGTTAAGTGATGTCAACGTCTGCAAGCAGCGTGTGTTGACCAATGCTACTGCTCGTTTCAACCAATGATTTGTTAGGAAGAGGGAATTTGGGGGGGGGGGGGGGGAAGTGAGTTTGTGTATGAACTGTGCTTTTTTGCACTGACCTTTGGGATTATAGGTTGTATGGATGTTTGGATATATATATATATATATATATATATATATTTTATATATATTATATATATATATATAAATTTTATATTGTGTGGTTATGATATCATTTTTAGTTTTAATATGATTTTTTGTTATGTATACATCATTTATTTATGTGTACACGGGTAATTATGTGTACAGAACATGTATACAGTTCTTTGTGTACATAGTCTAGAAGGTGTGTACACAGTTTTATAAACTATAAACTATGTGTACACAGTACTGCAAAGGTGTGTACATAGTGTACATAGTATAAGGTGTGTAACCAGTTCTTTGTGTACATAGTGTTTAAGGTGTGTGTACAACAAAATTTTTAAGTTAGTGTGTACACAATTTTATAAACTATGTGTACACAGATCATAACTTAAGGTGTGTATATAGTGTACAAGGTATAACAAGTGTGTACAACAAAATATGTGCACACGTACATAAACTAGTTTATGGTGTGTACACAATTCTTAAGTTAATGTGTACACATATTGCAGAGTTTGTGTACTCATAAAAACTGTACGCATTAAAAAAAAATTATACACAAAACAATATTATACCAAAAGTAAATGTGTGTAATGATATTATTTGTATGAGAATATATGTAAAAACAATATTCAGCTCCAAACTCTTAACTATCAGCACATTAAAATGTCACATCAAGAAAAAAATTGTACACAGGCATGTGCACAAAGATATATGTTTTTATTAACTATGTTGTTTTTTCGTCTTTCATGGTGTAGGAGTTGCAATGGTAAGCTCCAATCTCTTATCTTCTTTCATTTTTTTTCACTTTATTCTGCCTTGTTTTCTGTATTGCTAATTCCCATGCTGGTTTGGCCCTCTTATTTGATTTGCCAAACTTGTCTGTACGTTTCTTCAATCCCTTAACATTTTCGAATCCAGTTACTGCAGGTTGTTGATTTGTGCTTGTCCCTACATTTTGAGAATGAATATGTGTACATAAGAAGTTGAAACATGTAGATATTTTTATAGAGTGTGTACAAAAATTTGTGTACATACCAGTTACAGCAGCTGATGTACCTTCAGGTTCTTTTTCAGCTTCAAGCAGCAGCTCCTTTGTTGAATTAAACACACGTTCATATATTGTTTCATTTGATGAAGCTATTGTAATAAGTTTCAGTGTCATGGCAGATAGTGCTTGGAAACGCACTGTGTACACAGATTCTGTGTTGGTATTTGTTGGTGTAGAGAAGCTAAACTGGAACCCAATTTTTGCATACTTTGTCCATCTTTTCTTTATGTACGTCTCTGGCAGTGTTAGGTACCTGATGTTTTTAGTTGTTAAGAACATGTAATCAAATGCTCGTATGATGTGCCGACAAATCCAGCCACAGTACTCATATGTACGACATGAACACTGGAATATGCAGTCCTTCTCTGATACTATCAACTGCCTTTCATCCAACTTGACTTCATTCATTTCAAACTTGTAGACAATATACTTCTTTATTCCTTCATCTTGCTGTGATTCAACATCATCCATAGTGTACCCAAATGCCTCACTGTACTCATCCTGGAAGAAGTTGAATATCTCTGGTGTGTACACAGTAGCAGCATGCCTAGCTAGGGAGTTTTTGTGGTACCTATTGTCAAGTTTTGCTTGTCCCATTGTGTAGTCAGCCTGTAGTTCTGTCTCTCTCTTATTCTCTATCATACGATCAAATTGTTCAAAGAATCTTGATAATGTCATTTTTGAATTCACATATCTTCTTAAATTGCTGTTGAGACTCTCACTTAACTGTGAAGACTTCATTCCAAGGCAAAAGTGATTCCTCAGCCAAACACAACACCACTGCTGTCTGATTGTGTACAAAGTGTCCAGCCATTTGTGTCCATTTGGCCCTTTTCCAGGAAAATGTGTAGCAATCATATTTTTCCATTCATGCTCGAATTCTGCTTCTGTTTCAATATTGTACATTATGTACCTTAGGCAGTCTCTGAATTTTGGTGTAGCTAAAGTCCCAAGGTTTTTGTGTGCATTTTGCAGTAGGTGAAATGTGCACAGGCCATGAAATGTGTTAGGAAAAACTGACCTCACAGCTGCTTTAATCGCTGCACATTGATCTGTAAAAATGCAGCTTGGTTTCTCATTGTCCATGCATCTACTGAAAGTGTTAAACAACCACTCGAATGTAGGTATTGTTTCATCGTATAATAATGCAGCTATTATTTTTGCCTACAAAGATTGCTGCACAGGAAAAAACACATTAAAGGGTGCACAGATAAACTACTCATGTACACATATAAACTTATATGTGTGTACTGTACTACAGATATGTGAGTACTAGGAATAATTATATGTGTGTACACATATAAAACACATATTTAATTTTACACACATTACAATCATAATGTTGTGTACAAACAATCATATGTGAGTACATATAAGACTCAAGTGAGTACATAATATTGTGCACATAATATTATAAAAAACTGTGTACACAGTACACACATAACATTTTGTACATATAAAACATGTGGACATATACAAAATTGTGTAAACACCCTGTACACTATTTATTGTAAGTACACTATTTATCTCCACATCAGGAAAAAAACACATTAAAGGGTGCACAGATAAACTACTCATGTACACATATAAACTTATATGTATTGTACTACAGATATGTCAGTACTATGAATAATTATATGTGTGTACACATATAAAACACATATTTAATTTTACACACATTACAATCATAATGTTGTGTACAAACAATCATATGTGAGTACATATAAGACTCAAGTGAGTACATAATATTGTGCACATAATATTATAAAAAAACTGTGTACACAAAATATAAATTTCTTACCTAGAGGGCGCGCTGTGTTATTTGTTCTATAGGTAGTGTCGAAACTGATTGAATCTCCAAAATATTTGAAGTCTTTTCTCATTGTTGCATCAGACCAGAAAATACTTGCAATATTCTCATCTGAATCCAACTCTTTATCAAAGAAAAACCCATCATTTTCATTTTGCTTTTTGCAAAAGTGATTTGCAATCACAGTAACATCACCCCCTGCATGTCTCTTGTTCTTTTTTTCCATATATAGTTCTTCAAATCAGTGTGTAAGAACCCTAGTTGTTTTGTCCCACCAGCTGTTTTCCTCATTGAGTCATAGTTGTTTCGAACTGGGACGCCACAACTGTCATTGATGTCAGCAACCACTTTGTATATGACTGGTATTTCTCTATTACTTGTCATACACTGCCTTTCTTCCTCATCCACTGAATCGTGTTTATGATCATCTATAAATTCTGTAATTGAGTACAGATTCAACTTTTTGTCTGTCCTCATTTTGATGTATGCTGTGTTACATCCTTCCTTTATTTCCCGTACATTACGCTTCTTAGTAGTTGAATTCATCTTCCCTTTGTTTTTGGGATTATGCTCACTATTTCCACTCCAGCCAGCTTTATTGCAAAGAAGATAGATGTAGTAATATTTCCCTTTCTCCACATTAGGTTCTGCAAGTTGGGTTCTTACACTGAATCCTTTGTATTTAGCATACATCTTGTAAAACAGCACTGCATCTTGTTTTGTTGGGAACTTCAAATGCTCCCATGTCTCTTTCTTTTTTTGGTCTATTTGTTTTGTATGAAATAGAGAGTAAGTGGTCAAATATACATAAAATATATGTATACTAGCATGTGTATACTACTCTGTGTACAAACATAAAACATGTGTACACAGTACACACATAACATTTTGTACATATAAAAGATGTGGACATGTACAAAAATTGTGTACACACCCTGCACACTATTTATGTACACACATAAAACATTATAATTAATAATTGTGTACACATTAACAATATTAGCATGTGTACATGTATAAAATATACTACTCTGTGCACACATAAAACGTGCACAAACACAAACAATTAATTTGTACATGTAAAAAAATAACAATTGTGTATAAAGATAATATAGGCAGGTGTACATGTTCAAAAATAGTATAAACACCTTGTATACTATGTACACAGAGAATTGTGTACATCAAACATTGTCTACACTAATCAGACATGTGTACACATTAACAATACACCAGTACACACTTAAAACTGTATGCTAATATACATATAGAATATCTATATTTATAGTTTGTGTAGAAGATGATCCAGAATTGGTACTCTTTAATATGCATATAGAAACATCTTGTACACTATGTACATTAAGTTAACAACTGTGTAAACATATAATTGTGTACATATATTGTGTACAAACATAAAACATGTCTGTACACATAACATTTTGTACACATAACATTTTGTACACGTAAAACATGTGCACACGTACACAAACTGAGTACACACCTTGGACACTATCTATGTATGTAATTATAAAACTCATGTACACACAAAACATTGTAATTACATAAATGATAACAATTTAAGCATGTGTAAAAACTTTGTACACTATGTACACAGAGAATTGTGTACATCAAACATTGTCTACATAAATCAAATATGTGTACACATTAACAATATTTAGCATGTATATATTAATTATATACACCTTGTACACACTTAAAACTGTATAGAAGAATTATCCAGAAATACCTATATTTATAGTGTGTGTAGAAGATGATCCAGAATATGTACTCTGTACAGATGATGATCCAGAGTTGTTCTGCATTCTGGATTGTACTTCTATAGATGCAGATCCTTGAGGTACAGAGATAGGTTGTACTGATTCTTGATGATTAGAGTTTGAATTGTCATTCTGTTACATGAATAAACGACTGTAAAATTGAATTCAAAGGAAAAAAAACAGAGCATCTATAAAATAAGAGTGATGATTACATACAGTATTCGAATCGTTGAAATGTGTCTGGTTCGGGATGCTATCTTCTATCTGAATCATCGGAGCTGCTGCAGAGATCGTCGGAGCTGCTGCAGAGATCGTCGGAGCTGAAGGAGTTTTTGAATTTGAAGGAGACGGAGGCAGGGAGCTGTGATGATTAGATACATCATTCGAGTTGTTGTAAAGCGGCTGGTTCGGGATGCTATCTTCCATCTAAATCACCGGAGAACGCACGGAATCGTTGCTGTAGAGATCGTCGGAACCGGAATCGCTGAAGGCGATTTTGAATTGACGGTGCCGGAGCTTCGGAGCTGTGAGCAGGGAGGCGGGAGCTGTGAGCGAAGGTTTAATTAAAAGTTTGTGAAATACCTAATTATATTTGTGAAATGACTTTATTACCCTCGTTTTATTTTTGCACCGTCAGATCTGTTGGATGGCTGGATTTATTTGACAGTGTTAAGGAAGCCTTTTCCTTGACTCCAAGTTGCTCCCTTAAAAGATGGAGGCGAAGACAAATTAGGCATAATTGAGATGGTAATTAGTATGCTAAACATTTTTAAACGTGCACAGATACTTTGTCTCACTCTAAACCTGATTAGCTACACAAATAAATATCCACAAAACAGAGACCCAACTTGGTAGCAATAGAGTAGGAAAATTAACAAAGAAAAAAGGAGAAACCGTCTTAACTTTTCGCCAAATCGATGACGACGACGACTCCGGCGGCAAGTGTGGTCAATAGATTGCCCAAGTACGTGACACTCCGTAAAAAATCAACCGGCCAATACGTACACTACCTCTGGAACACGACGAGTTCGGGTCCCACAACTACAAGGGCATGGGTTGCAAGCGTGAAATGGATCCAGTCACCCCTTCGTGAAACTGGAGGTAGTCCCATCCGACGACGCACCCAACGTCTTCGTCCACTTCCGTTGCTCATACAACAACAAATTCCTCAAGCTCGCCGAGTCAGACGGCGTCTACTGGATCTCCGCCACCGCCGACGAACCCGTTGAGGCTCCTGACGACGGCGACGTGTTGTCGTCTACTCTGTTCATAGCGCAGTTTCCGGAGGCCAACACGGTGGAACTGCAGCACCTGGAGACCCAATTGTTCGTGTCGGTTTTCTCGGGGGATGGTACTAATCCGAACAATAACGGCGTCGTTTGCGCGTACCATAACGAGCGGAAAGACGCGGACCTGTTTGAGTTTGGGGCTTGGTTGTCGTACGAGGAGGAAGTGAAAGCTAGTGAAGCGGAGATGGAGAAGCTGAAGGTGGAAACGGCGGCGCTTTTGGATGAGTATGAGGAGAAGGCGAAAGGTGAAGATGGGGAGATTGAGATGTTGAAAGAAAAGATGGTATCTGATTGGGTGATGTATCAGGATAAGTTGAAGGTTAAGGATGTTGAGGTTCATAACCTTGTAGACAAAATCCGATCGAGTTTGGACGACTGATTGATTGGTATGATCATCTGAAAAGTTAGGATGGAGATACTACTGTGTTCTAAGTAATAAATGTTATGGTTGTTGGGATCAGATCATCAATTTCATTCAAATTAACTGGATTTCTCCTGCAATCTATCCTGCATCAGCACTACAGATTGAGAATATGTTAATTGTGCAACTAGTTTTAATTCAATTTTGTCCTGTTATCAGTTTCTTGATAAACTACTCACAAAAATCCTAATCTCTTCCTGTTTTCCATTCGAAAAAACTCTTTCTCCCATCATGAGCTTCGAGGCTCTCTTACGCCCAAACGAGACATATTGTATAACATCACCGTGAACTAGCAATATAAGAGACACAAAACAACTTAGATAATAAGTACATAAGTATCTTTTTCGTCAAAAAAAGAGCTCCTCGTTGCTAGCTTTTCAAAATAGTTTCATGTTTCGTCTTGGATAAACGTTTCTTCTTTGGTGATAAAGCTTGAGAGTCTAAATGGACAGAAGTCAAACTAATCAGCCTGAGAGTCTAAAGCTACAGATTAAGTTCAGTTCTAAGTGCTGAACTACTTTAATCCAGTAATTCATTCTTCACATCACTGTTCAATTCAATTAACAACCAGAGGACTCCATAGCTTCCAATTCTCAAGGGAAAGCTCCATCCTCACTAATCAAATTCCTGAGTTTCACGCTCTTACCTCCACTTAATTGGTGCACAGTCCTCGCAATCCGAAGCATCTCTCCTTTCTCCATCTTCTTCACCGTTGAAACAAGAACCCTCTGAGTCTCCCCCATCTCGTCACAAATCCTCTCGAATTCCATAAGCACCATACCCAATAACCCAACCCTGTTTCTCACAATCAACATCCTCACCAAACCCATCAAAAGCTCACCAATCCTTCCTCTCTTTCCAACTTCCTTAACTAACCTCCCTTTTTCTTCACTACCCGTTAAAGGGTCGCCCAGAAAGTTCCTTACCGGGTCATTTCGCAGAAGCCTGGACAGTCGTCGGACGTCCTTTTGAACAACGTCAAGGGCGCCTCTGCACTGTGCTATGTCCATCAGTGCTGCCGCGTAGCCGCTCTCTGGGCGGTGGTGGGTGTTCGGAGGAGCTGATTTTGTGGTTGGAAGAGATAAGGTTGCCGCCGCCGATTGGGAATTAGGTTTTGCGGAGAGGTTGTGGTGGTGGTGATGATGTGGGAAGGAGTGATATTGGTGGTGGTGGAGAGAAGCGGTGGTTGGAGTTTTGAAGGTGTAGATTTGACGAGGTGGAGGATGTAGTGAAGGAAGCTTGAAGGTGGAAACGGAGCCTGGGACTGGGAGGGTTTCCATGACTGGATAAATTTGATGGCTAGGCTAGATCCTTGGCTCCTCCTTATGATGCCTGAATCCTGGAATCCCAGTTATGAAATTATGGTTGGTTGCCATTTGGCCTAGCCGGATACGGTTAATGCATAACCTATCTTGGCTTATTATCTGTTGTGGTCACTAATGTATTAGGTTTATAATAGAGTGGTCATGAACGTTTCACGTTATCATTAACTTATTGGGTTTGTTCAGTTTTGGTCATTCTGTCAAGTCCCCATCCATTTTTTCGTTAAGTGATGATATTAACAATCCAACTCACCATTTTGTCCATGTCACCTACTGCCACGTCACCCCCCATCAACCCTCACTCACTAGGACCCCATTACCAGTAAATCAACCTAGGGAATTGCACAATCCGGTGGTGGGTCAACCAACTCACACTTAGATCCAAACGTTACGTTAGTCTAACACTATCTATACTTGTTAGCTTTGGTTAGCCAACGACCAACCAATAAAAATAATTTAACTGCCTCAAACAATTCTGATAAACCCAAAGCTAATAACCAATACTATAAACCAATACCATAGCCAATGCTAAATAACCAATACCAGTAACTAACACCCTATAGGGTATGGATCACATCAGTAACCAAAATAAACCCCTCATGTTAATCTAATTGATGATTCTGAGTTCTGTCTGAGAGCGTCCATCTCGTTGTTCTGATTTCACAAGTCTTGATGGTGTGTCGTTTGGACTTGAAACGAACAAGTTATGGTTGAAATAATAAACTGCAACTTCACGCACCTTCTGATGAACAATTTGGACATTTCCCACGAATTTCAGCAACAACCCTCAACTATTTCCATTAAGCATTTTAGTCCAGGGACTTAGAAAGTTAACAAATAATCCCAGAGTCCTCATTCGTCCATTAAAAAAGGTTAGGACCATTCTAGCAATAACACAAAGTTCCAAATTAGTCACCAGAATACCAAACAAGTCCCTAACATCCACTTATCTCTTCTGAATTCCCATTCACTGGATTTCACTCTTCTTCTCTGATTAGTCCAAATATCATCGGCGAGGATCTGCCGCCATCGGCGCTCCTAGAATCTGGGAACATGGCATATATGTCGCCGCTGCGAGCCTCTTCTCCCTCTCTCCCCCTCCGATTCCCATTCACTGGATTTCACTCTTCTTCTCTGATTAGTCCAAATATCATCGGCGAGGATCTGCCGCCATCGGCGCTCCTAGAATCTGGGAACATGGCATATATGTCGCCGCTGGCGAGCCTCTTCTCCCCTCTCTCCCCCTCCGATTCATTCTTCCCTCATCGAACCGTCGTCGGCGCATCGTCATAACTCCCAACTACTCCGAGACGAACTCCCCTCTCCCCTTCTTAGATTCCCATAATTGTCAAGGCTCAGAGAAGGACCTTCCCTGCCTCTATCTCGGTTTCCCTCAGACTTGATTTTTCGTATTTTCCTTGCCCACTTTGCATGTTTCTGCAATAGGTTGCAATAGTACAAGCACATCTATATCATACTTATTTAAATACAAACGCAACTCTATATATCTATCCTTCTTATTGAAACCTCTAACGTTCCAAATCCATCCTTTCATCTTCTTCTTGTTTTAGGACGGTTGATGATCCCTTTTGGGGAAACTATTTGATCTTTACTCATAAAGTCCATTAAGGTAGGCTTAGGCAGAACGACTTTCTCACCTTCCTCTCCCACAACAGTTACAAAAGTTTTACCCTTAGCACCTGCAGATATCACACTTCACACCGCACTAGGCCTATCCACTTCAATCTCTTCATCACTTATAAGCATCCCCTCTGTTGTTACTAATGCAGTATTAGGGCTCAAAACCTTAAGTTTTTGTTGGATGGGTGATCCCTTCACTTGCAATGAAGTTTCAGGATCATTGCCCATCCCCCCCTCCAGTCTACAACACAGAATTTGCTACAAGTGCCCCCTCCCCAACCGAAATAATGACCTCTGCTGCGAAATTAAAAGACTGGGCAACTTCCTGCTCTCTACCATACTGAATTACTCTTCTTCTTATAGGATCTAGCTTTAGGATATTCAACCTCAATCACTGTTAAATCATCTTCCTCTAAAGACACGAACATGGAAAAGATAGGTTCCTCCCAAACATCACGAATAACACAAACCTTTATATCCAGCCCGTCTCATACATATTTGTTTAGAGGTTGTCCAACCTGACTCGCAATTTAGCTCACACCTTGAGGATTTATCAACGTGGGAGGCACAACTTTGAGAGTAATCCACACCGGCAACTCTTTTGGAGTGAAATCAATCGTTGATGCCTTTGTGCCATCGTCGAAGGTTCATCGCAGAGTGGTGCACATGTCAGGAACGAGCTAAGATCCACTCACACAGCTTTACGGATGCTAGTTCAATGAGGAAAAATATCTTCGACAATACAGAGACAACAACCTCACCCTCATACCCCGTAGTCGGTTTAACATACTACGAATAACCTTCACCGGTGGGACTGAGTCCATGAATGGTAGTTGGAACGAAAGGATCCAAATTGCAAAATAATCAAAGTATAAGGAGTTAAAAAAAATGATTTATAAGAGCATCTCCAATGGTCTTGTGTAAAAGGTTTAAAGCTTTTACAGAAAATTTTATAACCATAGAAGAGGTTGAGGTGGCACTAAAGACTTTATATACATAAAGCTTTAGGGACTACAATGGTAGAGTTTAAAAGTTTAAAGCTTTAAGTGTAAATATTATATTCTATAAAATAATATGAGGTAAAAATTTTGGAAGAGAGAAAATGTAAAAGCTTGTAGATTGAAAGTTTTTGCAAAAAGCTTTATGAAATTCATCAATCAACCCATTTCTCTCTCTTAATTTTTTACATTTTTTCAATTATTTATTTAAATCACTCATTTATTTAATATTTTCCTACCAATATCAATTAATCAAAATGACATATAAATGTATCACTATGAATGTACATTAACATGAATGCTGCATAAATTAAAAACATCAATCTTCCATGCTTGCGGAGATATTGATGAAACCCTTCAACTAATCCATGAGACACCAGTATTGGATTCCCTTCGTTCTCTACAATCATATTATGCAACATGACACAAGCATACATTATATCTTTAAGTTTTTGGCGTTGCCAAAATCGAGCTGCACCACGTACAATTGCCCACCGTGCTTGGAGGACTCCAAATGCTCGTTCCACATCCTTTCTTGCAACTTCTTGCATTTTCTTGAATTTCTTCCTCTTCAGATCTTCTAGGTATGCAAAGCTCTTCACCATCGTAGCCCATTCTGGATATATTTCATCTGCAAGATAATAACCTTTTGCGTACTTTGTGTCATTAACTATAAATTGAATATCTGGTGAGTACCCTCCCAATACGTCATTGAACAACCCTATATTGAAGATATATATTTTTAGGCTTGGACTAATTAATTGCATTTTCATGGTATTCTATAAAAATTTAATTTAAATTGAGTTTGACCTGTTTATCTTCAAAGGATGTATTATTTTAATAATATTTAATTGTATTATATTATTAAATTTTAGGTGATTTATTTGTCGATTACATAATTTGTAATTATATATACTTATATTCTCAATCATAAAATACTTAGTCAGCTGATACATGATCTTGTAGCTAGTGTGGTGTACTGAATGCGTACCAATTGACGTCGTGAAAATGATAGGTGGAATGGAAAGACCCAAAATGTAAAGTGATCAAACTAGGAGGTTGTATTTATATAGGGGGCTATTTGTGAAGTTGGCAAAGTATAGGGGGCAAAGTGCTATTTTCTTTTAATATTTTAATCATATTATATTATTAATTAATATTTAAAAAGTTATAAAGCTTTATAAGTGTCATTGTAGCAATAGCTTTATAACTTAGAGTGTTAAAAAAAATGATGTGTCATACTTGTTAAAGTTTTAAATTACAAGACCATTGTAGATGCTTTAATATAGGGGTCTATCTAGTAAGTTGGCAAAGTAGAGACAGAAAAATGCTATTTTCTATGAAATGTGTTATACGAAAATAATATTTGAAAATCAGCAAGGGGCTGCAACGCACCCCTGTGATTAACGTGGCTCCGTCACTGATTGATAGATAAATAAAAATCCTAATATTTTTTTTAATCAACAAATTTTGGACCATTCTACGAGTCACATTAATGATTGGATAAAGTTAACTAGAGGACAACCGTCAAAGCAAACAAAACAACGGGTAAGAACAGGTCCCCCCCCCCCCTCTCCTTCACAGCTCTTCTCCTTTCTCCGGCGAAAAAGCAGCCGCCTTACGATCTCGATGGCCTCGCCGCAATGCAGAAGCAGAACCTTAAACCCTTGGCTCTCCTTTGCATACTGACGTTCCTATTTTCCTTCCCCTTGCTGTCAACATAGCTTACTAAAAACAAATGAGAGTTTCAGAATCTCACTACAAGAAAATTGCTGATTGGTCACGGATTATTAGTCACGGTTTTGTGAACCGTGACTAATCGTGACTAATTTTGTCATGGTTTTTAGAAACCGTGAAAAAATTAGTAACGGTTTAAGAAAACCGTGACAAAATTAGTCACGATTTTAGGAAACCGTGACAAAATTAGTCACGATTTTAGGAAACCGTGACAAAATTAGTCACGATTCGTAAGAAAATCGTGACTAATTCTGTCACGATTTTTGAAAACCTTGACAAATATTTCTCCCAAAGAAACACGGATTGCCAACGTGGCAATCCGTGTGCTTCCTCCCACTTCTTCTCACCTCATACTGAACCCCTCTCTTAACTTCTTTCTCTTCCCTCTCCTAACCTTATCTTTCTTCCTCCCACTTCTTTCTCCTGTCCTTCTCTTTCTTCCCCCATTCACCATACACCATCCTGATCCTCATCAGCAACATCCCTCCCACTTCGGAAAAGCGCCATCACCGCCGCTGCTTCTCCAAATACCCAACCACCGTCAACCTAGCCAACAACTTGAATCCACCGCCCCCTCTCTCGATCGCCCAAAGCCAAGCATCGCCGCCGCCGCTGATTGACAACCTCCATCCCTACCAACTCCCGATGACAACCCCCTCCTCTCTTCTTGGCTGCCGATTTTTGAGGGTGCCGACGAATTTGGATCAGAGGAGATTCGCCTCACTGATCTCCCCATCGGAGGCGGCTACGGCAGTGGAAGACGACCGATTTGGATTGGACAAGGTCGGTCGCCAATTTGGATTGGAGAAGGTCGGCAGGTGGCCGGCTGCCGGCTGCCGTGGTGGACGACCACACATTGATCTCCCACAATCGATTCAGATTTAGAACTTTGAGATTATGACTCATTTGGTCATCAAACTATTATAACTAGATAATTAAAATTGAGACCTTTTGTTAATCTTATAAATTTATGGATCAATTTGTGTAATGGAAAGAATTGAGGATTTGGTTCTATAAATAAAGGAAATTACAAATTCAGTCACTAGAAAATTTTAGCTTGCAATTTGGTCACTAACCTTTGTCACGGTTTTCAACTAAACCGTGACAAATATTAGTCACGGTTTAAGGGACAAACCGTGACTAATTATTTGTCACGGTTTAGTCGTAAACCGTGGCAAAGGTTAGTCACGGTTTGTCCCTAAACCGTGACTGATATCTTTGTCACGGTTTCCACTAAAACCGTGACTAAAATAGACCAATATAGTCACGGTTTCTTAAACAGTGACAATTTTTTTTGTCACGGTTAAAACCGTGACTAATAGGCCAAAGAAACTGTGACTAATTAGCAGTTTTCTTGTAGTGTCTCTCCTCTTCTCTTCCCTTTCTTCCTCCTCTTTGGAGAAGCAGTTCACAAATAGTATATTGTGCTATTTATGTGTATCTGATTACGATTAGGTATTTTACTTATACCGAATAATCTGAATTCCTATTCAGCTAATACCACTATATGAGTGAATTTTTTTTATCACGAATGGATGAGTTTCCCATAACACAACTCTGTTAACTTTGGGCGAGTCTTCAGATCCATCTCAACAAGGAATGTTCTTTCAAATCATCACCGACTAGACGCTTCAATGGAATAGCAGTGACTGCCATGAAGATGATGTGTGAAGCTTTCGTCCAGGAAAAGAAATTAAGCGACCATGGCTTGTGTTTCTTTTCTTCGGTTATACACATAGTTTGACATGGTAGTATCAACATTTTATCGTTGATATTACGATTCTTGTTAGATCTGTTAATACCACCATTTTCATATATTGTCTTTGTAGCATTAGCGTGCTTTCGATGATTCTTTTTATCACTTACTTTGAAATGAACTTCATTATGTTGTCAGAGCTCGCACCTCTTCAGATTCTTGATTTTGGAATGGAAGTTTGGATTGTAATTATGGTTTTGATCTTATTCGATGATAAACATGTGAAATTTTTCTGTTCTTTAGGCGGGTTTAGTTTTTTACACTAAACTGAAGCGATTGCTCCGATCGGTAAGGGTCCGTCGGAGGAAAATTAATTTTGGATTTAATTGCATTAACTATACTGAATAAATTAAAGAATTTTTATTTTCACCTAAATTTTCTTAATCGTGCCCTTGAATTAAGGAAATAAGGAAATCACCCTAATTATTCTCTAATTATCTTATTTATGTCTTTGATTTAAATGTCGGCCAATAATTAATTTCTCTCCCCTTGCAATTTTTAATTGGATTCAATGACAGAATTGTTTCCTTTTTAATGATTGTGTTCTTAGAGTTGCAGTGGTACACTAAAAACTAATTGTCAATTTATTCACATTTTTATGCCTCATTGATATCTACAATGTTCGGGGTTGTGTTTCTTTTCTTCTCCAATTGACTTTCAATTTAATCGCGGCATAAGATTAAAAGTTGGATCATTTCGAATGTGCTTTTAAGGTTTTATTTTTAAATAAGAAATTAAAACTAGATTCACGAATTTGTGCCTCTAATTTGAGGTCACCAACTAGAAACTAATTTATGTCCGATCAAGAAGGTGAAGGTAAAAATGGAAAGAACACAATTATGGTAATTATTATCTACAATCATTACCATACTTACTTCTTGATTATCAATATTTTGGAATAAAATAAATGCAGCAAGGAACTGAACAATCAAGGTGAATTACATAGCCACTCACACCCGTCAATTAAGGTTATCATAATTTTTAATTTATTTTTTTGGTGAAAATACTAATTGACTTTTAAATTAGTCTTATCTTTCTTTCCATAACTTTATTACGTTTTTAGTTTGAAAACTTAATTAATCATAAATGGGTATTTTTATTTAATGCTCATTTAACATTAATTATCACCTTTCATCCAAAAAAGGAAAGGCAATAAACAATTATATACAATTATTCATTATTTTTGTTTGAGTAAATAATTCCAATAAGCCTAAAGTTTGGCAATATATAATGAAAAAGCTCTAAGTTTAAAAAACCCCAAATCTATCCGTACTTAACACCGTTAGTCCTTGTTTGTAACGTTTTAAACATTTTGAACCAAGTTGCTACAGAATTAATTTTTAAGTTTTTTGTCTTCTAAAATTAGTAACCCATGTTTTCCAAAATTGCATTTTGGTCTCTGATCTTTTTAATCCCTTACAAACTCTCGCAAAACATCGACGACGAGACCCAAATCGTCGTCGTCGACCAGAACTCCATTGTCGCCTCCCCCTCCGTCCGCCTCTCCCGCTCCCTCTCCCTCAACGGCCGAACCTTCACTCTTAAATACCATCTCCCGAACGAAGACCTAAATTCCTTGGTCTCTGTTACTTCCGATGAAGACCTTGATAACATGATCGAAGAATACGACTGAATCACCGCAGTAATTCTCGCTTCCTCCTCGTCGTTGTTATCGTCCTCCTCCTCTCCTCGAATTCGACTGTTTGTATTCTGCAATAAGGTCGTTGGAGTCCTGGTTTTTTTTATTCTTCAATAAGGCCACCGCCGCTTCCATGGGCTTAATTAGGTCGTCGGAGTCCTGGTTCTTTACTCGCTCAATTTGGGTTCTCCTCCCTGGTCGTAATCTGGGTTTCTCCTCCTACTGAGAAACTTGTCGGATCGTCTTGTACGACGTCTCCGTTGGACATGAGGAATCTATTGCCTCCAATTCCAGTGGCGGATTCAGGTAATCAAGGGTTTGAATCGGGTGGGGAGCAGTTTCAATTCGGATATCGTAATCAGCAATTGAGCTATACGCACTACAACAAAAACAAGCTTTTGTGACCTTTTAATGTGTCGCTAAAAAGGTAAATAATGTCGCTTAAAGTTTTCACCGACGTTTTGTCCAAGTGTCGTAATAATGTCGCTTAAACCAGTGTCGTTTTATGTTTTTGTGACGCTTACAATAAATGTTGGTGAGTATTTTTTGCGACATTTATATGTGTCACAAAATGTTGTAACGCTTATATATGTTACTTAAATGTATATATTTCGTTGAACACCGTCTCCAACAGCCTCCCTCCAACCCACCAGGTAGTCCTCCACCACCGAACCTTTAGTCATTGTCTCTCGCTAACCACTAGCCACCAGGTAGTCCTCGACCGCCGAACCGTTAGCCATTGTCTCTCGCTAACCACCTCTTATCATGTGCCATCAAACCTTGGATAGCGTCTACAACGGTCTTCCCTCCAACCACCAGGTAGTCCTCCACCGCCGAACCTTTAGCCATTGTCTCTCGCTAACCACTGGCCCCCAGGTAGTCCTCCACCGCGTCCCACCAACTACTTTCTCTTGTTGAGCACCTGGAAAAGAATGTTTACTATTTGTTGATGTTGGGATTTGAACCCTTGACATCAATGTTATAAAATTGAGCTCTTACCATTATGCCACATATCATAATTGGTTTTTATATAGCATATTTATTTAATTTGTTTAAGGGTGTTTGCACATGAGTGTATATAATTTGTATCTATATTTCTACAAAAAATGTGTATCTATATGATTACAACAAGTGTGTATGCATGCACCGTCTACAAAAGGTGAATATGTGTAAAATCACGTTCAAAAGGACCTTCATAACTTGCATTATACTCGTGTATACGAAATGTGTACATGAATACGAAAAGTATTACATGAGTACAAAGAGATTTACACGTTAAATTTTATTTCATTTAAATTCGACCTTTACAAATAAAAATAACAAAAACTTAGATGGGTGAGTATAAAATGCTTTTTCTAAACTATACTATGAATATTGAAATGACATTTATGTTAGATAGAATGCACCAAACTTAAATATATGTTTTTAACTTAAAATATATATCTAATAATATAGTAACATAAAAAAATGTCATTGATTTATGTCGTTAAAAATTATAATTTTGTGACATTTACTCAAAATGTCGCAAGAGTTACAAAATATAGCATTTTTAGCGACGTTTAATGAAATTTTCGTTATAGATTACTCAACAAATGTCGCAAAAACTTGTTTTTGTTGTAGTGACGTAGATTCAATTGGAAAATATATCCATTATTGCTACTGCCCCCAATTCATTTTCTTCTTCCTCTTCTTCTGCAATTCTGTCGCCGCCATCCATTACTCCCATCGGAGGCTCCAGCGAGAATCTAAATGGGTTGTCGAGGAGGAGACACCCAATCCGACCACGACCGCTCCACTCTATAAGCACGACCTAGTCCTCTCCGGCCGCCATTTCATCATCGTCATATGCGTTGATAAATATATCCATTATTGCTAAGGAGTCAGAGGATGCTGAGGAGTTTAAGGAGTTAAGGAGTTTAAAGAGGTTGCTGAGGGCAGCTTCGGCGAGGAAGATTGAACATGAGGCAGGAGGAGAAGCCGAAGAGGGTGGGGAGGTGGAAGGGTTTGGGAGGATTTGTAAGGGATGAAATTGAGCAGTCCAAAATGCAATTTCGGAAAACCTGGGTTACTGATTTTAGAAGACAACAAACTTAAAAATTAATTCCTTTAGCAACTTGGTTCAAAATGTTTAAAACTTTATAAACAAGGACTAACGGTGTTAAGTACGGGATAGATTTGGGGTTTTTTTTTAATTTAGAGCTTTTTCATTATATACTGCCAAACTTTAGGCTTTTTGGAATTATTTACCCTTTTAGTTTTAATTGGTGGATATAATGTTCTCACATTAATTTCAATTTGGAATATAACCACTAAGTGAGATTGTTCTGCATGTTTCTTGCTTAGTTAGGAATCGAACATGAAGTAGCTAAGTTTGCACTTAACTTTACGCAACATGATTTTTGTATGCATAATCTTACTCTTTTTCCAGTCCAATTCAGAATTAAGGGTTTAGCCTTAGGTTTAGGTCTGTCATTTAAATCAAACTCCCCACCCCACCCACCCTCACCTCGGCCTTCTTCTTTTTTCCTTTTATTTTTTTAGTTAGGATGGTGCATGATTTATGGTCATCTATAACTGGAGTTTCCACGACAAAAAAAAAAGTTAACTAGAGGACCAAATGTGTGTCACCCGATTTACAATTTATGACATTAATGAGTATGGCTTCTAAATGGTTGATTGTGAATGAATATTGAAACCCCGAAATAATGGTGTCACCACTCAATTACATAAAATTATGACTTTTTTGTTTGTTTGTGTGTAGGCTGTAGAGGGCCCAATCTTTGAGTTGTAGACTTGTAGTCCAGATCTTTTCTTCTTATTGGATTCATACATTTGTCGTTTTATGAATTTTTTCGTATTATTTTATCGTTGTGTTGTATTGAGTCCGGCTTGTCATGGAGTTTGGCATTTCTTGATGGTATAGGACCAATCTCAACAATTGATTCATTTTTAGATCTAATCGTTTAAATTAAGGGTAAAAGTGACATTTTGCAATTTAATTTAATTTTTATTTTTCTAATTTAAGTGTTGATGTTACTGGAACGTCTCTGGTGATCGGAGTTCCGATGACTTTTCTGCAGTGACTTTTTTCGATGATCGGAGCTCCGATTTCGATATTTTTTTCGGCCACCGGACCATGATCATCGGGCCTATTTTTTTAGAATTTTTTTCGGTGACGCTTCGTACTCGTTTTTAATATGTGTACATGTTTCTGTATATGTGTACGTGCACATTTCTGTACATAAACTGTGTACTCATTTGCACACATTTTTCGTACACGTTCTATACACGCACACATTTACGTACTTATATTTGTGTACATGTGTACACTTATCTTGTACACATGTACACATGTGTACATGCTCTATACACATTTTGTAGACGTTCTATACACATTTTGTACACGTACGTATGTGCTATACATGTGTACATGTTTTATACATGTACATATGTGTTATATATGTACACGTTTCTATACACGTACACGTTTACATTTTTGTACTCACATACACTTATTTGTCGATGTGTACACAAGTTTCTTTACATTTTTTGTGTATGCATGTAGACATTGTGTACACTTGCACAGACTCTTTGTACAGGTGCACAAATTCTTTTGTACACGTGAACAGACTCTTTGTACACGTGTACACATATTTATATATGTGCACATACTCATTGTACACGTGTACATATTTTTATATACGTGCACATACTCATTGTACACGTGTACACAATATCTTTCCATTTTTTATGTACACGTGTATACCTATTCGTACACGTGCACACTTATTTTTTACACTATGTGTACACATACTTCGTACTCGTGTACACATACTTCGTACTCGTGTACACATACTTCGTACTCGTGTACACATACTTCGTACTCGTGTACACATATTTTGTATATATCATGTGCACACTACTTAATAAAATAATGTGTGTGTACACGTGCACACCTTTTTTTTATACTAGTGTACACATACTTCGTGCTCGTATGCACATATTTTGTACAAATCATGTGTACATTATGTTAATAAAATAATTTTATTAACATACATTTAATAATACTCAATGGGATAGTGGTAGGAATTTAATTTTTTAAGAAAGAGGTCATGGTTTCAAATCTCCTTAACAACAATTTTTTAAAATAATTACTGTGCCACCCGCGAATGATAGGGTAACTTTTCAAAATGCAAAAAATACATTTATGTTTTAGACCATCGGATCAATGAAATTTAATCAATAGCTAAGTCTTTTCTTCATCCTATAAAGGAACCTCTTTTGTTGTACTTTTATATACTTTTGTTGTAGTTTTTATAATTAGTTAATTGTTGTATGGTTTCAACATTAGAGTCTGTTATTGTTTAGAATTTGAATTCATAAAGTTGATTTTAAAAAAGTAAACGATTCTACTAAACAACCATGAACAAGCCACGAATTGGCCCAAAATCATAAATTTTTAAATAAAAGTGAAAATAATTTCAATCCAAGAACGGGCCCAAAAATTAGTCACGCCCCCGAACCGGTGATAAATGAATAAACCTGACCCATGAATCGGCCCGAAATGGGCCCACTCTGACCCAAGAATTGTATCGGCCTGATCCAGTGACCCATCAAAATGGGCCCGACCTAGCAACCCTGTCCAGCCTGTTCTGGTGTGCCACAAAAAGGGCCCGACCTGACCAAGAATCGGCTCAGCCCATTTCGGTAGCTGATGGGCTTCGTCGTAGGCGGCCTATAACGAGGCAGGCCCACGCTGCGACGAGCTTAGTCGCATGCCAAGTTTCGTCGCAGGCCGCCTGCAACTCTACTTCGTCATAGGCAGCCTGCGATGAAGCGTGCCCTGCGACTAATCGTGTTGTAGGCCTTTTGCTTGTGACATGTTGGGCCTTTGGCCTTCGACATGTTTTGTTTAATCGCGATATATTTAGTCGTAGGTCGTCTCGTGCTTAGTGTTAGTTCCCGCCTGCGACTATTTTTAGCCCGGTTTGTGACTTCTTTTAGTTTGGCTCGTAACTATTCACTCGTACTATTGTAGTGTACTGCTTCATCATTATCCTCCTTCCGCATTCGACTTCAGTGTCTTCATCATCTTCCGTCCACTCTTGAACTTTAGGAGCGCCCAAGTCAGACATAGGTGGAGACCTACAGTTGGGAGTTGCATAAAAGGCGTATGTTGCTTGGCGGTTCCACTAGTCCCCGAATTCCCTATCTTGCATGTTGGTGTGACGTCCATTTAGTGTCTACTAAGTAGTGAACTTGTGCAACTCAATGTGCTTAGCACCCCGTCTCGTGCACTAATTGTTCTGCTTAATTGGTTTGACCGGTTCAATAGAAGGTTCAACCTGAAGGGTCATCGGATCTGAGTGTGGGTGAGGTGTCTATTCTGTCTGAAGCGCCTTGAAGTCTCCAAATGTACCTCACAAGGTGTATCAAAGACAATACTAAGCGCTCTAGTATGAGTAAGAGGGGAAAACATATTTGGTGGCAAGACAGAGAAGTACCGGAGGCGTACTCCGCATGAAATATGTGTGACCCATAAGCGTGCCTATGACTGGGCGTTATACGCGTATTCTATATATAAAGGGAGAAGGAGAGGTACTATTGAATGAATAGTGTTTTCTTCTCTTCATTAAAGTATTTAAGGCTTGGGTCATCTTGTGTTGGGTGGGTTTGTGAGGGTAAGTTTATGGGCTTGTAGCATTCTCATCTCCACAATTAACGTTGTAAAAACGGTCTCGCCCCTCCTGTCATTGTTCCACTATTTTTTGTCAATTAATCAATCAACACTCTTCTATTTCTTTGGTTCTGCCCATTTCACAACCAACTCGCTATGTGCTAATCAAGACTCTTCTATGTCTTCTGGTTCTTTTCGGTTGCCCATTTCACTACCATCTCGAAATTTGACATTACTGTTAATCAAAACTACCATTACTCGTCCTTTAAAATTTTCCGCTGCATCGCGCGGGTAATTCTAGTTAAAGTAAAGTTAAGACGTATGGTTCCAGGTGTTAGGTCATAACCATCAATTATCGAGTTTGGTCCATATTTATAGTTTTTGGGATCCGAGTCGGGGTCATCACATATCACCAGTAAATTGGTGACCCTACTTAGAAGTAATCCTAACCGTTTTACTACGAATAATTGTGATCGTCCTGAGTTCTAACCCTAGATACACGGCTTGGCTATTGAGCCGATCAGGGTAGTTCGACCGATACCTGGACTAGTGCCCATTAGAAAGAAGAGAGGCAAACAAGTAGTTGGAAAGGAAAGCTCCATCCTTGAATAGATTTTGTAGTTGCAGTATTGAATTGGATTGGTTGGAAGTTCACCGGTTAATACAGGGTCCCCATTTCTAATTACACTTCTTCTTATCCACACCATGTGCCTGCTAACAATTTGAACTCCTCTTTCAACACCTCTATAAATTTACACTTGAGCAATCCAACCATAAGCTTACAATACAGATAGCAATTGATCGGTGATCAAAATAAAGTCTTTGTAAGGTGCTTGAGCTTCGTAAACAAACGAACAAGCCAATATCCATTAGCAAGAGCTCTGTCTAATCTCTCAGCAATGTTGCCCCTATACCAAGTGAACTTGGGGCCTTCAAACCGGACATCAGAGAGTTCATAGATGTTGCAGCAATCAATGAAAGATCGGTTATGGTTCTGGATAAACTCAACTCCACCCCTCTTATCCTGAGAAGAAAGCATGAGTAAGCACGGTATGCTCTGGGTCTCCGCCACTGGGGACGAGCCAGTGGAGAATGTTTCGGAGTCGAGCTCCACATTATTTGAGCCGATGTTCCTGAAGGACGAGGGCCCTAACACACTTGCCCTGCTGCACCAAGCTAAGAAGCACGTGTGCGTCTTTCACAATACTGGCTATGACCCTGACATAAACAGCGTGGTCCTCGTGTACCATGATTCTGTCACCAGGCAGAATCATTTGGAGTTCTTGCCTTGGGTGTCGTACGATGAGGTAGTGAAAGGCCATGAAGATGAACTCTCGAAGCTGAAAGACCTTACAGTGTCGGCCTGTCAGTCGTTTGGAGAGACGGTGAAGGTGGAAGACAGGGAGATCCTGAAGCTGAAATCCCAAATGATTTCTGACTGGACTCACTATGAGGAAAGGCTCAAGATTAAGGATGATCAAGTCCAGAATTTAGTTGACCGAAAATTCTGTCCGCATGGAATAATGAGACCAACAAGTAAAAACTGAAAGAATTTGGGCTGCTGCACGTATGGGATAACAAAGATTTGTCCAAGTATGGTCTTTGGTTTTCGTAATCCTAATCTCTCAAGGAATAATAATTCGTTTGTTCACTGCAGCGAGTCCTCTTTGGCTTCATCAGTTTCCTTCTTTCTGCAACTTATATCTGCACTATATACATAGAATTTCGATACTATGAGAAAGTATAGCAAATTGACGATGCTGAGGATGGCTAAAAATGCATAGTAGTAATCCAAATGGGATAGATTCAAGTTATCCAGGATCCAGCCTCTTCTGGCATGCCTCTTTGTAACATTAGCAACTGTCTTCAGAAGTACACTACTCATCAAGTTCCCGATTCCCAACCCAGATGTGAAGTATGAGGCTCCAAGGCTCTTCATCCCTTGTGGTGCTTGATCATAGAAAAACTCGATTCTCGCGACTTCAACAAATGCATCAGCAACCCCCATGAGTACAAACTGTGGCAGCAGAACAAAGATTGTGAGAGGCACCTTGTCATGTTTACCAGTGATGTTATGTTCTCTAATTACAGTGAGCCTTCTTCTCTCTGCTAAACATGCAACGGAAATTGTGATGATCTGCAGGAAAAGCCCAATTCCCATCCTTTGAAGGAGACTGATCCCTCTTGGATTCTGTGTGTACTTCCTGGAAGCTGGGACGAGGATGCGGTCATAGATAACTAGGGAGGTCAGCATAGAGATGGTGACAAATGCAGTGAGGCAGGCTGGTGGGATGTCGAAATTCGGTCCCACACTTTTTTCCAAAGTGGTTCCTTGTTGGATAAACAAGGTGTGTGTTTGAGCAATGATGATGCTGGGGACAATTGTGGCAATGAACACTGGGAGAAGCTGGATCATTTGCTTTGCTTCTTCAATTTGAGTTACGGGACACAACATCCATGGTGAGCCTGACTTGTTTTTCACAGCAGCTTTGTCAAGGAAACTTAGAGAAGCAGTATGATAAACTTGGAACTTTCCAGTTCGTGAGTACTCCTCCAACCTGAGTTCATGCAAGTCAGATGGGTCATTTGGAACACACACATTCCAGTTTCGGGAAGCAGCAACAAAAACCTGAGCAATCTTGGTGAAAGGGCTTCCAGAAGGGAGTCTGTGCCTGTAGAAAGGTGTTCCAACTAAAAAGACGGCAATTGAGATTGCTAGTCCCACAGTTGGAAGAGAGTATCCGACACTCCAGCTCACATTGTCTTGAATGTAAACCAGAAAGGTGTTTGAGAATAAAGCGCCAAAGGTAATACTGAACATCCACCAGTTGAAGAAAGACAGCTTGCTTTTCTTCTCTTTTGGTTCAAACTCGTCAAACTGGTCTGCTCCAATAGTCGAAATGTTGGGCTTCGTCCCACCTGTTCCAACTGCAATTATGTACAAAGCTGTGTAGAAAACTCCCCTCTGGATATTTGAGGCCCTTAAAGGGCATTCCTCTTCTTTTATATTGCGACCACATGATGGAGGCTTCAGGCCAGGCACTGTAACTGATAATGTCAACAGGGTCATCCCCTGCACAATGAAAACAAATTGACATTTAATATACAAAATATCCGTTTAAAAGGAGAGGATGAAGCAGAAAAAGAAAGGGAACTTTGATGTGAGTTGGAAAATCTGAAATAAACTGTTATTAGCCTTACCGCGAGATAGATGGCCGAGGCAATGACAAAGGTCCAGTACCTACCAAGGCGAGCATCTGCAACATAAGCACCTAAAATGGGCAACAAACATACAGTACCAACCCAGTTGGTGACATGGTTTGAAGACGATACTGTGCCTTCACGAAGCTTGTGCCTCAAGTATAACACAAGGTTTGATGATATTCCATAATATGCCATTCTTTCAAACACTTCATAGCCTACAAGACAAAACCCATTACAAGTGATGAACAATATCACTTTTTTTTCACATCTGTGCACTATGCTGTATTATGAAAAAATTCTGTGTTCTGAAACGGCAGAGGCAACGCCTGAAGAAGTAAGTAATATGTTCATGGAAGAAGTTAACATACCAACGACGAAGGAGCAAGCTTTCCACCTCCAGTTTTGGACCTGTAAACAGGCCTTCCCTTGAGATCAACAGTACCATCCTCTGTATAATCCTGCCATTCATCAGTCAGAGCTGTCTCTTCTACAACTTTTTCCATTTAGAGTAGATGAGTACGTGAGAATCAGACCTCTGTTCTGTAATATCTTTACCAAAACGTCAGCTTCATGTATAGCTTGCATTTAAACCAAGTGTTAATATCAAGGCTTCTAGATAGAGATTAATAACTATTATTTAATATGATATAAATAATACTTGCTTTTGCACATTTCTGGTTATTCCAGTTCTGCACATTTCTTGATATATTAAGAGTCATAATAAGTCCATTTGCTGCTGCAAGCTGTCGGTTTTATCAAAGATATCAAAGGATAAGACAGACATAACGACTAGACTTCCAACGTTTTGTATTAAACACCTGTAGATTAGATTCCTTACTCTGTCCTATTCTCCAACAACAAGTTTCTACCATTAGTTAACAGTCAACTTGTAAGCAAAGCCATACAACTGTATCAAATGCACTTGATGCCAGAGAAATGAATACGGTAACGGTAGGATTGGAGAATATCCATTCACCAAAAACTCAAAATAGAATTCATTTCATAAGAAAAACTAGTAACATATTATGTAACTAACGATATTTCTATCTGATTGCTCGTTTTAAAGATGATTCCAGCTCTTAAAGTGCTCCCGCCCTGCACAAAAATCTTGAAGAAGGAATCATTATAAATCAAACCACAGGAAGGCTACATTTTCTTCAAGTAATGGGACAGAGCTGCACATCTCATCTTTTTTATGGACAGACGATGAAAATTGATTGAAACAGTATTATTTAAGAAAATCAACAGTTTTATTGCAGTATCTTGTCATACCGTTGCTAAATGATTCTTCTGATTGGAACTGTATAGTGAATTTTTCCAGTTCACAGATGTATCTTACACAAGTGATTCCTGGAAACTAATCAATACAAAATACTACGTACATGAGCTTGGAGCTTGGAGTTTGGACTCATTCCCATCTGTTCTGTCAGTTGCTGGTTTGCCCTGGCATAACTGATATGTTGTGTTTTTCATTCCTTTTCGTGTCAACGTCCACATTGTAACTGAAATATTTTGCCACTACCAGAAAAACAAGAAAATTGAGGAGCCCCAAGACACCCAAGAATGCATAGTAGTAATCTAAATGAGAGACGTTCAGATTATCCAGAACCCATCCTTTGTGGCCATTTTTCTTGGTGATATCAGCAACAATTGCCAGAAGAAAACTGCTCAGGAACTGCCCAAGTCCAAGGCCACTCGAGAAATAAGAGGCCCCCAGACTCTTCATTCCTTCTGGTGCTTGGTCATAGAAGAATTCCAGCTTGGCAGGTTCAAGTAAACAATCAGCAATCCCCACCAGAGCAAACTGGGGCAACAGGATAAAAATGCTGAGAGGCACTTCATCGTATCTGCCCAGTTTGTTGTGTTCTCTGGCAACAGTAAGCCTTTTCCTTTCAACTATGCAGGCTGTGACCATAATAAAAAGGTGCAAGACAAGGCCTAAGGCCATTCTTTGCAGCAAGGTAATGCCTCGGGGATTCTTTGTGTACCGTTTAATGAAGTGCATGAACCAACGATCGTAAATGATCAGGCTTACCAGCATGAAAATTGTGACAAACGCTGACAGGCATGCTGAAGGGATCTGAAAATGAGGTCCCACGCTTCTGTTCAGAGTGGTTCCTTGCTTGATGAATAATGTGTTCATTTGGGCTATTATGGTATTGGGTATTATTGTAATTGCTAGAACTGGAACCATTTTGATCATTTGCTTGGTTTCTTCAACTTGAGTAACGGGACAAAGCATCCATGTAGAGCTTGATCCATTCTTAACAGCAGCTTTATCGAGGAACCTGCAGAAGAAGCAGCTGACATACGTTAGGCTTACCAAAATGGTATTTGATACTTCAATAAGTATCAAATCAACGCCAAATTAGAACCTCTAGAAAAGTGAAGCAAAGAGACCTTAACGAATTGGTATGATCGATCCTGTATTTATCAGCTCTGGAGTACTCCTCTAAACCAAGCTCATAAAGCTGTTTTGGATCATCCGGAACTGGCATTCGCCATTTTCTCACAGCAGCAAAAAGAACCTGGGCAATTTTAGTGAATGGACTGCCAGCAGGCAATTTATGCCTATAGAATGGGGTACCTATCAAGAACAAACCGATAGAAACAGCAAGACCAAGTGTGGGCAGTCCATAGCCCAAGGTCCAGCCAACATTGTCTTGAATGTAAATCAAGAGGCTGTTGGAGATAAGGGCACCGAAGAAGCTTCCAAGAAACCACCAATTGAAGAATGATAGCTTGTACTGCCTTTCCTTTGGTTCAGAATCATCAAACTGGTCAGCACCCATTGTGGAAATATTCGGTTTTGTACCACCAGCTCCAGCTGCAACTGCGTATAACGCAAGATAGAAAATACCCTTCTGGAAACTAGAGACACTTTTGTCACATTCACTGATCCCATGATCGCATGATGGAGGCTTGAGGCCAGGAATTGAAACTGCCAGGGTTACGAGGGACATCCCCTGTTTGTTTTGGGGTGAGAAACACAAACATCAGAATGGATAAATAAAGCTTCGAAAGTTTGCAAACAGAAGAAGTGAGAGTTGAGTAGGTACCAATAAGTACAGGGCTGCTGCAATGATAAAGGTCCAGTATCTGCCCAAGTGAGCATCTGCAATGTAAGCTCCAACGATGGGAAACATCCAAACGGAACCAATCCAGGTGGTGACATTGTTGGAAGACTTCACAGTGCCTTCATGGAGTTTCACGGATAAATACACCACCAAATTCGATGCTATCCCATAGAACGCCATTCTCTCAAACACTTCATACCCTATTGACCAAAAACAAAACAGCATAATTGGGAACTGCGGAAAAGAGAAGAAAATAATTAAAAATATTAAAAAAGATGCATTGTTCTGATGAAGATGAAGTCTTGTAAGTATTATATCAACCAGTTGGTGTGCATAGAAAAGAAAAGAGCTTCGTTTTGCTTTGCATAAACATACATACCCAAAAAGAAGGAACAAGCTTTCCATCCACCGCTCTTTGATCTTAAGACAGGCTTCCCACGGAGATTGACAGTCCCATCTTGGGTGTAAGCATCTTGTTTTTGTTCCAGGTTTTCCATTTTTTTACAGCTTTCTGCTCACTCTGACAGAAACTGAAAGCCGGTTGAAATAATTTGGAAGATACAGCGAACGTTTTAAAAAATCCCATAAATGATAAGAAAAGATTTCTATTCAATTTCAGAATGTATCTTCCTGACTTTCGGGACCCAATTAATAGTGACAGCCATCATCAAACAAAGAGAAGAAAAAGGAAGGAAATCTTCGTCGTTGATAAGTAAAAAAGGAAAGAAGAAGGTGTGTACTGGTACTGGTGGAAGCAGCTCGTGCTTTGACTTGGCCGCCATTTTGGAATATCCCAGTACAGTGATTGTTGAATCCATGAGAGAGCAGAGGGAGTCTTGTTTTGAAGTTTGTCTTGTTGTTTCCAATATTTTCTCAATGTCGGACCAGGAAGGAGAGCTTTTATCTGTCCATCCTTTTTAAAATGCAATGTCGCCAAATATGTGAATATGTTAGGTTGAGTTGGCAATAAAATTGCCAACAGGATTGGCCATATACAGAATATGTTTTTTTTTTTTTATAACATGTCAACCGTGACGGGCAAAATGAATGAAAATGGAACAAATACTTAAAACGTTTTGGAATTTTAGGGTGGGTTACAAACTCGTCCTAAAACTTTAATTTGTTATAGAGTGGTCTTATAACTATAAAATGGGTTACAAAGTAATCCTAATGATGTCATTAGTGTATTTTTTTCATCCTTTTTCGCCATGTCACCGTTGGCATGTCATCAAAAACATAATTCAATAATCAACAATATGATTCAAATCTAAACCTAAACTCATCTACCTTATAAACTTTGGTTCAAAACTAAATCTAGTGAGTTAGATTGATATAGTTTTAGATTTGAATCCACTTAAGATGAATTTTAAATTATATTTTCGATGACATGACAATGGTGACGTGGCAAAATGACTGGAAAAGTACACCGATGACATCATTAGGACTACTTTGTAACTCGTTTCATAGTAATAGGATCACTCTATAACAGATTACAGTTTTAGAACGAGTTTGTAACCCAGGTCATAGTTTAAGTATTTGAGCCAACTTTTATATCCACCTTAGAAATTCTGAACAACCCCACTTTGGAAAATATCCTTTAGATTTACAATCTCTTTCTGGCAGATAAAAACAAACTTTTGATGTTTCAATGGTTGTCAGATTGCTGAATGGATAGTGACGGGAACTCCTATTGTGAGGACCCCTATAAGGGTCCTTATTTAAGGACACCATTCGTAGCCGTTGGATCATGATCCAGATCTGAAACTGTCCATAACTTGTTCCCATCGTTAGATTAGGATCCTCATCCAACGGCTGCGAATGATGTCCTTATATAAGGACCCTTATAGGGTCCTCACAATAGGAGTTCCCGATAGTGACAATGAGATCCATGTTACAAAGGATGTTTCAACGTTTCAGGATGGGAATGAGAATCATATCATATAAAAAAGATTAGTCATCAGTTCTGATAACACTACTGGAAGTGGGAGCCTCAGTTTACATTCTACTACGTAACAGAATCCAGTTCCTCGAAGAAGTGTTCCAAGCACTTAGGCGTGAACCAGTCCCGAGTCATCTGCAGTTCAGTAATGAGGCATGTTCACACAAAATATAAGCATGCAAGAGTTTCTGCCAAGCAAATGGAGAAGATGACTCACAAAGTTAGGGTAGTCCTCCATGCTGAAACTCTGAGGGGCAGCTTGCATGAACAAATGTATGTAGTAAAGAACATACCTCCCACATTCTTCATCGTTGGTTTGCTGTGGCACCTAGAATGATGACAAAGTAGTCACCATCAACTTAGCAATGCATCATGATTGAAAAGGGAAATCCCAGGAACCATATGTATATAAGGTTGTGTTATTTGTGATGATTACCTTTGGAACCAACAACGGTATCTTACGAATTGACTGTTTGGTTTCAGCTCTGCCCTCTGATTTGTATATGTCCAACAGAAACCTGAAACGTAGAAGTCAACTCAAGACTTGACGATGTAGCTACTTTCTTTTTCAGGGAAAACGATGGATAGCAACAGTCAAAAGCGAAAAGGTATATCTCACTTCCTTATACTTGGTTCAATACGCCTTGGATCTGCATTCTCAAGCGAATCAAGCAACAGCATACATGGTCTTACTGCAGTCTCGGTGTCCAAGCTTTCACCAAGGTTACAGAGGATTAGGAGGTTCCAATGGCCCCTGCGATTAAGTTACGATTCGAAACATGTAATAAGTAACTTGGCAATTGCAAATGCAAAAAAATTCAAGGTAGCACTACACTGCAATCCATTAAAAACAAGAGAGCTAGCTGAGAAATGGTTATGAGTAGAGCACTAGCCAGCAAACTATCGGTACGATAACATATGCCTTGGTGAAAATTTCCCTGGCCTTGATCCACTGAACTGCCTTGTCTTTCCAGGCTGGTAGCATATACATAGAGAACCACAAGCTGTCCAGATATGCAAAACAAGTCTTCTTATCTTGGGACAAACGGCTCCAGACAGCACTGCCACATGATCCAACACCATTAACACACGACAAAAACTTCATACTCACTCTACAATATGTAATACAGTAAGGTTGAAGGGATTATTACTTGAAATAGGAATCGAATTGAGCACTATCTAGCTTTATTTTCTGTCGAGGAGTGACTTTGATGGATCTTACAACCGTGCGCTTAGTTGCCCTATTCGATCTGAGGCGACAGGGGAAAGTACCTGAGAAACATTCTGATGTTAGTTGATGTCTCTTCAACTCTTTCTTAGACATCTTCATTTTGCCTTCACTCATGAAAGCTGCCATGTGTATCCAACAAGTGCGGTGTTTTGAAACAGGAAGTAACCGTTCTGCCAGAGACAAAATTCGTATGAGTGTAAGCTTCACTGTTTAAGCCGCGAACCCTAATAAAGATTAGTTCTTGTCTTTTTGTCTTCTTTAGTAAACAGCAGTTTCATATGAAAACAACAGATGTGAAACATGTAAGCCATAGCTAGAAGACGAAACAGTAACAACAGAGTGAACTGGAGCTGATAAGGGGAAAACAATTGCACACCTGAGCCAAGCAATGACGCTTCCGCTTCCGGTGCCGGTGCCGGTTCCGATTCCGATTCCGATTCCGCTTCCGCTTCAAGATCGATTGGACAGTCAATTCCACCTTCACGCTTCCTCCTGGTTCTCATCGCGACCCAAATATGAGCTGGTTGAAATTGGACCTCTGGAAATTGGCAAATGAGTGAAAAGATTTAGGTTTTAAATGATGATGGAGTGGAAGGAAAGTGATTAGGTGACGGTAATAAATTAGCTGGTTTGGTTTCAGTTGTAGAAACTAGCTCGTGAGCTGGCTCAAGTTAGATTGCTCGCGAGCCAACTCGTTAAAGGATTGATTAGGGGCTCACGAATTATCTCGATTAAAGGTTTAGTGTTTTAAAGGTTAATATGAGGGTTCTAGTCTTACACGATACATTTAGGTTAAGAATGTTTACGATTTAAGAATAACAATTTTGATTTAGACTCTAGAGAATAATGTTTAGGACCTAGAAATTAAAAATTAATAGGGGTTAGGGTAGGGTGCAAGAGTAACAATTTAGGGCTTACACTTGATACATTTACGTTAATGCTTTATTAGGTATATGTCATTTGATTTATTTAAGTTTGTATGAATTAAGAAGTTAGGATTAGAAACATTACCTTATTTTGGATGTTATTATTGGTGAATGTGTTTTTATTTGTGAATGATGATTTCATCATTTTCTAAAATATGCACAAAAATATGGTTATCAAGTTTGTTAAGGATCGCGAGCCTAGCTCGTTATAGTGTAAACGAGTTGAGCTCGAGCTCCAATATTTTTTATTGAGCCAAGCTCGAATATGAAAGTTCGAGTCGAGTTTGAGCCGAACCCGAGTCTAACATGAATCTTATCGGGCCGAACTTGAGATTTATTAAATATTCAAATCTATATATAAAAAGTAGTCAAAAAGTTGGAGCCAGATCCCAGCTCCAACCATTTCTTGGGTTGGAATTCGGTCCAACCCTTTCTCAGCCATTAGATCACCCTTTGACCCTTTGACCAATCCAATGGTCTAGATTGTTAGGAGCATTTAGGACATTACACACATAATTTAATTATTATATTTAAATGAAATAATTAATATTCCAAGGGGACCGTCGCCAGCAACTTTTCCAGCGAGTTTTTTTTTGCTTTCATTGTTTTTTGTTTTCAAAAAAAACTTGTTAACACTTTTTTTTTGCTGCTAACCATGTTTTTTAGCTGATAACTAGTTAGTTAACATTAAAAATAACATGTTAACTAGTTAACTAATATCGATAACAAGTTATCACCTAAATCTGTTAACAAAAAATCTCGTTAAAATTTTGATTATTCGTTAACTAGTTATCAAACAAAAAACGCTGTTAACTAGTTATGAAAATTAGTTAACTAGATAACTTATCGAGTTAACTAGTTAACATGATGACTAAGATAACTAGTTAACATTTTTTAAGATGATAACTAGTTAAAGTAATAAATATACTGTTAATTATCAAAACCAAATGCTCTGTGGCGGTTACTTGGATATTCTGGAATTGTGGGTCGGCGGTTGTTTCCGTCGACGGTTTCTTCACCGTTGCTTTCCCTTCTCTCTTCCGTTTCCTTCTTCCATCAATTCCCTTCACCTTCTTTTCCCTATTTCAAGGGAATTACCGTCTTGTTACGGTGTTTTCTCCCTGGAACCGCTAATCGGTTTTTGTGGGAGCAGTTTCCGCAGGCAACTACTGGTTCACAGCAACTGCCATGTGTTATTTAATGGGTTCCTCCCATTGATTCAGAATCTTGCCTTCTATCCCTCTGTCTCCTCTACTTCAATTCTTTTGATTGTCTCCTCTGTTCCTATTCCTTTGACTGAGATTTCAATCATGGCTTCGTCAGCGTTTCGGCTTCCGGCGACTGAAATAACAGCAAGTCAAGAAAGAGTAGGATTAAGCCTCGTGCTCTTCTTCTTTGGTGTGGTCCGAAAAACTGTTGCGGGACTTCAATCGGCTCTTGGCCGGGTATGGGGTTTACAAGGAAGGATCCGCGTTTTCAATGTCGGCTTCGGTCTGTTCCAAGTTTATTTCCAGAGTTTAGAGGATCGGAACAGAGTCCTTCGATCTCAACCTTGGAATTTGGATGCCGTCCTAATGCACCTCGCGCCCTGGTCGTCGCCGTCAGAGGAACTTGCTCTTTCTCTTCGATTCATGGATTTGTGGGTTACCTTGAAGGACATCCCGACCGAATTCACGACGGTTTCCTTCGGGCGTCAATTTCTGGCCGATTTTGGAGTGGTAAGGGACATTGCTCTGTTTCGACTAAGCGACGAATCTGGGACTTACCTCCGCGCCAAAATCAACTTCAACCTTTCTAAAGGCTTGTTTGGCCGTCGCGAGATCATCGAGAGGCCTGGGAAATCGTTCTGGGTCAAGATTCTGTACGAAGGGCTGTCTCGCCTCTGCTTCATCTGTGGCATCCCTGACCACGTCCAGGGAGATTGCACGGCGCCGATTGAAATCAACTCTGGGCCGCCGCTTTGGGGTTCGTGGATGTTCCAGCGGAGACGTGAAGTCTACCGTCAATCGGGCAACGCGATCGTGGTTCCTCCACCTCGTGCTGGGACAGTCTTTGTGCGGCGCGTGAGGCGCAAGGTGGCTACTCGGCACAGAGGTCGCCGACTGATGGCTGTCGACGGGGAAACAGGGGGATCGTCGGACTCGCATCCGATCCACCTGGATGGCGCTCTCTCGCCGATTCGGACGACCCATCGCCCGGGCAAGGAGCCGTTGCAGAGTCCTGACTCCCCGCAGCCAGTTCACCGCCGCCGTTCATCAATTGTAATCAGCGAACACATTGGAGAAGAAAAGGAAGAGGCAGCTAGGGCTACCTTGGGCCGTGAGGTTCAAGCCCATTTCCTTTCTTTTTCCTTACTTAATTTTCCTATATTAATTTGGGCTAATTATTTCCTTTTGGGCTTGCAGATTGAGGCTGGGCTGGATGCCTTTCTTCAAGATGGACTTCTGGAAGCTTCTGTTCAGCCCCTTTGCGGTGGTGATCCAGCTTTTACGGGTGAGGGGGATCATGGTGGGACAGCTATTATCCCATAAGACGCCTCCGGATGACTACGAATCTGATCTCGAACTAAGTGATGATGATGGACTTGAGATAATCACTGATGGGCCAATGGACGTTATAGAGGCTCACGAGACACTCCATGATGAGGAGATGGCGGCCAGCCTTAATAGGGCCGCCAAGGGCCCTTGATCGTTCTAGCATGGAACTGTAGAGGGTTAGGCGGTCCTGATACAGTTTCTAAACTTGAAAGATTGTGTAGTGTGTGTAAACCGTCTTTTCTGTTTTTAAGTGAAACCCGTGTAAGCCCTGTGGAGCTATCCACCATATTAAATAAAATTGGGTTTGTTTCATTTTACCATGTTCCAAGTGAATTTCGGAGGTGGAATAGCGTTAGCATGGTCGATCGATTTCCCATCACGAGTAGTTGTCTCTTCCAACTATTCCATTACAATAGCATGGGAACATGAGGAGAATAGTTTTATTTATTTAATTGGTGTTTATCTTTCCAACACCCAATCTATCCGTTCCTCTCAACTTCGATCATTGCATCGTCAACTCGAATTCATATCTGAACCAATCGCGATCTTTGGGGATTTCAATTGTTTACTCTCGATACGGGATAAACGAGGTGGAATTTCTCCATCTCGAAGTGCTCTCTCCCCATTACTTTCTTTTACTACCGACCTTAGTCTTCTAGACATTGGATTCTCAGGTGATGATTTCACTTGGTCAAACCGTCAATCGGGCTCATCTTTAATTGATGAACGATTGGATCGCTTTTTCTTTAATGATGCTTGGCTAACACTATTCCCTGAATCTCATATCCAACACCTTCCTCCTTGGTGTTCGGACCATTCCCCGATTCTATTAAGGACTCAGCCCCCTTCACCTATTTTGAAGAAGCTTTTTCGCTTCGATTGTCGTTGGGTTGATAATCCAGAAGTCTCTTTACTCATTCAACACACGTGGTCTCAACCATGCCGAGACGGAAGCCCGATGTTCCGTCTTGCAGACAAACTAAAATCCTTACGTCACGTCCTTTTTGATTGGGGTAGGGAGGGGACCTCCAACTCTGCTCGGCTGCTTAAAGATATTGATCGCGCTCTTTCTATAGAGTATTCAATCCCAGCCAGAAATTGGGATGAGATTCGCAGACTCGAATCTTTACGTTCCCAAGTACGCCTCCAGGAGGAGGTTTTTTGGAAACAAAAAGCCCGAGTTAATTGGCTTGCTTCTGGTGATAGGAATACTTCCTTCTTCCACCACACAGTTTCTGCAACCCGTAAACGCAATCTCATTGGGGACCTACGTAACTTGGATGGTTCCATAGCCTCCTCAGAGGCTGATAAAGGTCGGCTCGCTGTCTCTTTTTTTAAAGATTTATTCACTTCAGAACACGATGGCAGTCAAGAATCCTTATCGGATCTCGGATTACCGACTGTTGTTACGCCTCAAATGAACACAGATCTTATGGCTGAATTATCTGATGAGGAAATTCGTCTGACGGTGTTTTCTATTGGCCCCACCCAAGCGTCGGGTCTTGATGGCTTCACGGGCCTGTTTTTCCAGCGTTATTGGAAGATTATTGCCCCAGATGTCATTTGTGCAGTGAAAGATTTTTTCAGACGAGGACATATGCTTTGCACCCTCAATCATACCTGGTTGACTCTAATCCCAAAAACTAGTAATGTGGAGAACATGACTCAGGTGCGCCCGATTGGATTATGTACAGTTTTCTATAAAATCATCTCCAAGATCATAACGGGTCGTTTGAGTAAGGTGTTACCCCAATTTGTGAACCCTGCTCAGAATGGGTTTGTTCGATGGAGATGTATAACTGATAATATCCTCATAACTCATGAGATGATTCATCATTTACAGTCCTATGTAGCTGGCAGTCAACACTTCATGGTTGTTAAGGTAGACATGGAAAAAGCCTATGATCGTGTTGAATGGGATTTTCTCTTCCCCCTCCTACACATTCTTGGTTTTCGTCAAGATTGGATTTCCATGATCTACTCATGTCTCTCATCGGCAACCATGGAAATACTATTAAATGGTACGCCTCATGGATATTTTGCCCCGTCTCGGGGCTTACGTCAGGGAGATCCATTATCCCCTTTACTTTTTGCCATTTGTTCTGAGGGCCTGTCGCACCTGCTTCACCTAGCAGTCCAACAAAAACAAATTCAAGGTATCAAACTAAATAGCCATTGCCCGACCATTACACATCTGATGTTCGTGGATGACACAATGCTCTTCCTTAAAGCATCACGACCTTCCTTGGTACACTTAAAGGCTCTGTTTACTAGATATCAACTCCTAAGTGGACAACGGATTAACTATTCCAAATCTTCTCTCCTTTTAGCAAAAATGTACCGAGGAATCTAAGGGTGGAGTACTCCCGTTATTTGCAAATTGATATCCTCAATGCCTCTCCTAACTACCTAGGAGCTCCTTGCGTGGTCATGAAATCCAAAAAAGATACTTTCCGATTTCTAGAGGATAAAGTCACTTCTCGGCTTCTCAGTTGGAAACGGCAAAGTCTGTCCCTGGTGGGAGTTCACACTTTACTTAAGTCAGTTATTTCAGGACTTCCCGTCCACATCATGTCATGCTATCGCGTCTCCAATGCGGTATGTTACTCATTGGACTCGTTAATGTGTAAATTCTGGTGGGGCGAAGTGGGTGATCAACGCAAAATTAAATGGAGAAGTTGGAAAAAAATTTGTACACCCCTAGAAGAAGGTGGTTTAGGATTCAGAGATTTTCAATCCTTCAATCAGGCTTTATTAGCCAAACAAAGCTGGAGGATCCTTACAGAACCAAACCTTCTCCTTTCCAGGGTGCTTAAAGGGCGGTATTTTCCCTCTACTAATTTTTTGAATGCAACTAAGCGATCTCATCCATCCTGGGGGTGGCAGAGTATCCTTTACGGTAGGGATCTCTTAATGTCTGGACTGATCTGGCAGATTGGTTTAAATACTCGCCTCTCTGTCCTAGAACGTCCATGGGTTCCGAGTTCAGACGGTCCTTCTTTTCCGGCACCCAGGGTACCAGTCTTAGAACTTCGATCCCTAAGGATATCGAGTTTGTTCCAGAACAGGGGTTGGAATCTCCACCTTTTGGGAGAACTTTTTTACCCAAGGTCTGTTCAATCAATTCTAAGCATCCCTCTTCCCCAATTTCTCTTCCGAGATAAACCGGTTTGGTTTTTCTCTCCTAGCGGTCAGTACTCTGCTTCTTCGGGTTATGATCTACCTTGCCGCTCTAGGAAACTTAAGAAAGTTCCCCCTTCCTTGGCTAATCCGACGGATTCGAAATTATGGCGTTCCATTTGGTCTCTTAGAATCCAACCTAAGCTTTGTTTCTTTGTCTGGAGACTTTGTCATAGAATCGTCCCGACTATAGAGGGCCTGAACTCTAGAGGAATGGATTTAGATCCACTTTGTCCTGCCTGTCTTGAGCATCCTGAAACCATTGAACATCTCCTTTTCAATTGCACGGTTGCCAAACGCTTCTTCGCTGCTTGTGACCTTGATCTCTGCTCCATCCCTCATACTCACCCGGCCTTAGTTTGAAGATTCATTTTACTTCATCGGCCTTTGGAGGCGGAGTTATGGGTGCTTGCGTGGTGGCGGCTTTGGAAATCCCGCAACTGGGTGGTTTTTGATCATCTTCAGTACTCAACTATGGCGCTTCAACGACACTTCTCCTTGGATCAAGACAAGCTTCGCTTCCTCCCCATGCCTGCTCCCCTAATTCCCCGATCCCCCGATCTCTCCCCTGGCAGGCGCCGAGATTCCCGCGACTCAAGATCAATGTGGACGGAGCTACTTTGGCTGGTGTTGGGGGTGCGACAGGTTTGGTGGTTCGTGACTCTTCGGGTGGTCAGCTCTTCGCTTAAGGTACTCCCTATCCTGGTATTTTTGCTCCCTTTGTTGTTGAACTTTTGGCTGTTAGGGATGCATGCGCTCTTTGTCTTTCCATGGGATGGAGAGAGGTGGATATTGAAGGTGATGCCACTCAAGTCAAACTTGTCGTGGATCAACGTCAAGTCTTTGCACGTGAAGGTGGTGCTATTGTTGCGGACATCCTGCATCTTGTGGACGGTCTTCCCCAACTTAGATTACGGTTTGTGCCTCGTCAATCCAATATGGCAGCCCATTATGTGGCTCGCCAAGCGCTTAGTTACCTCCCAGCCCAAGGTGTGGTTAACCTTTCGGCTTGGGTGGGTACTTAATTCCTCTTTTTGTATGGTTGACTCCTTTCTCCTGCGGGAGTTGTCTTCGGCAAAAAAAAAAAAACTAGTTATCAAAGTTAGTTAACTAGTTAACCAATCGAATTAACTAGTTATCAAGTTGTTAACTAATTATCTAATCGAATTAACTAGTCAACCAATCAATTATATAATTCAAAAAGATTATTCTAATATTGTCAACAACATAAAATTTAGTGAGTGAAACTATAAATTTTCAAAATTGTTGTTGGGACAACCCAAAGTATTTGTATTAGCAAATCAGTACTTAACTTAATAACAAATCAGTCACTAAACTTCACTTGATAACAAATCAATCACTTAACTTAACTAATTAACAACACAGTCATTCTTTTTCAACCTTCAAATCTTCAACCTTCTTCTCCGGTCAACCCACAATGGCTGGCGAACCCGATTCCACCACCAGCGACATCCAAGAATCGCGGAAACTTTCTCGGTATTTCAGCCCACATTCGTCTTCTAATCCATCGCCCCATCTCTTGTGACCTCTGTGGCATCTCTTCGGAACTCCGGCGAGGCTAAATCGGCAATCAAAATCGTGACCCGACGCCGATTCCAACCCCGATTATGCTCAAGTCATGGGCCCTACTCCGACCACGGCTTCGCTCCAGCCTCCGATGAAGGAATAGAAGCCGTCGTTGGACTCCGGCGCTCCCTCACCTCTGTTCCCGCGTCGCTGCTGTAACCCCACCGATAGTCGTCGTTGTTCCCTCTTCTTCCTTCCTCGATGAACCGGCGTCGAACTCTCAATCGCCAACCGATCAACCTTCTACTGCGACCCTCTCTCTCTTTTGATGAACAATCTCAAGAAGCCGCCGTCAATCCTTGATTTCCGTCCCCAAGCCCTTAACTCCTTCTGTACGCTCATTTATTAGGGTTAATTCAATTTTTTTTAAATTCCAGAAATGCCCCTCCAATTTTTGATTGGAAGCGGTCCAACCCTTAAAGGGTTGGGTCCGGATCCTCTCCCCAAAAAGTTAGCGTCATTATTTTTATTATCAAAACTTTAAATATATATGATGAGCTGTCAAAGAGTTTGCTAATTTGGATTTTTGTATGAAAAATCAAATAAAATTTATGAAATTAAACAAAAAAATATTTGTTGATGTGTTCTAATGAAATTAAAATTAAAAATCTCTCCAGATCTCTCAACTTTTCTCAATCAAATCTCTGTTAATCTCATTCCTCACACTACAAAAAAGGTGTTTTAGCGTCGCTTGAAGGGGGAAGAGTTTAGCGTCGGTCGATTAGAAACCCACGCTAAACCTTTGACTCACGTTTGACCAAAGTTTTAGCGTCAGTCGCTTGTCGACCGACTCTAAAACTGACCAAAAACCGATGCTAAATTTGATTTTGGGTCAGAAACGAAGCCCGTACCCAAAAACCAGCTTTGGCGTCAGTTACCGACGTGTTTTAGCGTCGGTCGCCGACCGACGCTAAAACACGTACATATTTAAACCTCTCAGCCGCCACCCTAACCCTAATCTCATCTCTCTCAACCCTCTCTCAACCAGCCTTCTTCTTCTTCCTCCAGCCTTCTTCTTCTTCCTCTTCTCTTTTTCTGAAACCTTTCTCCAACCAGCCTTCTTCTTCCTCCTCCTCCAGCCTTCTACTTCTTCCTCTTCCTTTGCTTCCTTTTCCAGCCTTCTTCTTCTACCTCTTTCTTCTTCCTCTTCCTCTGCTTCCTTTTCCAGCCTTTTTCTTCTTCTTCCTCTTTCTTCTTCCACTTTCTTCTTCCTCTTCCTCTGCTTCCTTTTCCAAATCTCCAGATTCACCTTCTTCTTCTTCCTCTTCCCTCTTCCTCTTCTTCTCCTCTTCTCTATTTCTCCCCAGCCATTCATCTCCAGTCATCATCCGCCGCCACCGCCACCGCCACCACCATCACGCCGATCACAGTTCCTGATCTAGATTCCATCGCGGCGACCAAGTTGCATAACTGGAAAATGGAGTGACCTAAAGGTGATCTAACTAGAAAATAAATCTAAGTGACCAAAAGGGTGACCTAATAAATCTAAGTGACCAAGTTGCATAACTAGAAAATGGAATGACTGATTGGACATTAAAAACTAAAGTGACTGATTTGTATTAAAAATAGAAAATGAAAATAAAAAATGAATATAAAAAATGAAAACAAAAAAAAATTGGGTTGGTCAGCGACCCATTCGGTCAAGGATTTAGCGTCGCTCGTTATACGGATTTAGCGTCGGTTGATTTCCGACCGACACTAAATTTTAGAGTCGGTAGAATTGGTGTCACTTTCCGAGCGACGCTAAATCCCTTAGCGGCGGTCAGTAACCGACACTATCCAGCGTTAATGACCGACGCTAAACAGACGGATTTTTGTAGTGTCAACTAAGACAATCTACAAAAAACTTGTCGTCGACCATGTCGAATTTGTCATAGTCCTTAACCTCGAAACCGGCTCCCGTTCATCGTCTCCAAGCTTGGAGAGCTCCACAAGTCTAGCGAATGAAAGACATCATCGGATCCCTACTTCCAAATGAATAGAGGAGAAAGTTGATTCGTAAGGATTCCTCTCTCTGTCCTTGACGATCACCCAAAGCTTAACCTCGCCATTGATGCCAACGAGGTTGACTCTAATCTCAATTTGGTCAAATGTGGACGTGGGGCCTTGTTGAGGGAGAAGATGGTGGAGGCTTCTTTTGGCAAGTTCGTCATCATCATCAATGATACGAAGCTCGTCATCAGCCTAGTCATAGACTCGTTCGTCTTCAATCTTGTTTTTCTAGTGAGTTGCAATGATGAATCGAAGCATTTGAAGATTTCCTATTCTTTTGAGTATTGGACAATGAGGACAAATAGAGAAGAGTTTTTTTTTGTGATGTTGATCTTGAGGACAACAAAAGCTTCTAATATTCTAACCTTGAGCATGGGTTCTTCTTTTACATAAGATGGTTGCGGAAAGAGATAAGAAATAGTCCGGACCCACCACAAGGTGACCATCGCCTTTATTTGGAAGTCACGTAGTCTTCCAGCTTACAACACTATAGCCATTTTTTTGTAACAAGCATAGACAAATCAACGGGCCCTGGAGGCGATCGAAAAAACCTACTTGATATTGCCCCAAGCAGTGAGTATTTGGTCATGATCGCTAGGGCGAGGGTGACTCAGGATTATGGACAACATTTCCCCCTCTATTTTGACATTCTTTTGTTTCTATAATCGGAATGTAGGGATAAAGTTAGTCATATTGCTATGGGCTTCCTAATCTTTTTTTTGGGGGGGGGGGTTTCAAGAGTATATTCAACCCCAAGGGAAATGTTGGAAGTATGGCCCGTTCAAAATTTCAGTAAGATCCCAACGAAGTAGAATAGTTACGGTTTTGGCTATCAGATAAACTAATCCTCTTGGAAATAAAATTGCTAGTATACAAGGCGATGAACCTAATGTATAGAAGGAAATCGCTAGTATACAAAGTGACGAAATCTAGGGCAGTGGTAAAAGGAAAGAGTAAAAAACGAAAAAGTGTTTACATACCAGGCCAACCAATACTAGAAAAGACATAATTACTCTCAAATCCGTTGTCCTTGTTGTAACAACTCAGACTGGTGTCTGACCCATTTGTCTCTGTTTTAAAAACCGAGACAACCATTATCTTGGTTAAAACCCAGTCAAAGGCCAACCGAGACAATTGTCGATATAAAAACCAAAGACCAACATGAGAATTCATTTCTCTAGACCCCTATCTTATATTGTCGCGTTTTCTCCCCCCATCGTTGAGTGTTTCTGATCGGCGCCCCACTACAACAGTTCTCTGGCCGACGCTTCTTCTCCTAGCGACCGGTGACCGACGCCCCTCTGCCAATGACCAGCTCCAAGCCTTTCTAGTAAGTATTAGTATTCTGAAATAGTTAGGGTTCAATTATATAGGGGGAAAACTGAAAATAGAGGGGAGCAATGCCCCCTAATTAATTTAGTCGGGGGTGCTCGCTGCCCCCCCCCTAAATTCAGCCTTGCAACCCACTAAAGTATCCCTGACTAGGAGTATTTTGTCGAGGGCGAAGGAATCTGACAAAAAATAGTCGGGGGCGTGGCCCCTGACTAAATGGCCCCTGACAAAAATAGGGTGGCCATTTAGTCGGGGGCCACACCCCTGACTAATTTTCATTATTTAACCGTGACAAGCTTGTCACGGTTTTGGTTGAACCGTGACTGGTTTGTCACGGTATATTATGAATCGTAACAAATGTGTCACGGTTCTGTGCGAACCGTGACAAGTTAATCACGAATTTTGTTGTACCATGGTGAATCAGTCACAGTTCTTTTTTTAACCGTGACAAATCAGTCACGGTTCAGTAAACCGTGACTAAAAAACTGTGATAATTCTTCAATTTTCTTGTAGTGTTCCTCCCCTGCACCTCCAACCGTCCTCCTCCTCCCCTCCACCTCTGACCGTCCTCCCTCCCCTCCTCCCTTCCTCCTCATCCACCTCCTTCCTCCTTGAAAATCCTCAAAATCAAGATCTAAACATTTCAGTTCAGTACTTTTTGTTTGTAGATTCGAGTTTTCTGTTGTGAATTTTTTAGGAGGAAGATGAGGTTTAGGAGAGGAGGAGGACGGTCGGAATTTTTTTGGTGACAAAGTCCTTACTTTATCACCTGTACAAAGTTTAATCTCCACCATTGATCTCATCCTAACTACCTAATTAGTTATTACATCTAATTAAATAATCTATTAAAATCCCCCACTTCCCTTGTTATTTAACCGCCGGATATGCAAATGATTTCCCTAATTTAATGTTTAATTATTAATTTTAATATTTTTTAAATATCTCATCCTTAAAATATGCAACAAATTATTTTCTTACTTATTTAACTAATCCTTATCTTCTTCTTCACCAAAGCAGCAGCCACCACTATTGTTGATCTAGTTTTTGATTTGTAATGAATTTACCCGGTTCGAGTTCCCAAGTCAACCAACCTTCTTCCGCATTTCGTTTCGATCTAAATAATTCTCCGAGTGATCATTCCCCCGATGTTAATGCTATATCTGATCCCGACGAGAATACAATTCTGACGCAAGAATAACAAGAAATCGTGCGTAGCTACGATATTGTTCCCTTCTTTTCAGTCAATGTTGTTTTATTAAGACCACTTTCATATATACTATATGTTATTTTCGGTGTATTGAATATCTTAAGGATTATTTTACAGTAAAATAACAATGGTGCAGTAATACTAAAATGTGAAACAAAAAACCTACTATCATAAAAAACACCTATTTTCATATAAACTTATCGTCTAGTTCTTATGAGAGAACTTACAAAGTAATACATTTTCAGTAGACTATATCCAAATTCGACAGGAATCACAACCAAATCATTGGCACAACAACAAAAGGCAGCAAAATAGATGATCCATGTACAAAACTACAGACAGAAAGATCCATGTACAAAACTACAGAATGAAACTATGTCCTCTAGCATTTTTACTTCTTGGTTTGATGCGCCTCCATTTTGAGATGTTGAAACTTCGCTATTAGACCAACTCTGCAATTACCGTCAGCCAAAACATTAGATAAGTCATTAGATGCAACTTGTTAGATAAGTCATTAGATGCAACTTGTGATTCAGATGGATTTAAGGGAGGAATTCTCATAAGCAACTTGTTAAACAAATCAAAACAATGCATGTGTTTGGAACTGATACAAGTACATTGAATATACTAGTATTGTGTAAATACTAGTTCTGATTCTACCACAACATTGGTTTGTTTATAACACCCAACATTGAAAAAGTCACAGAACTAACCATGAAAGTGAGTCACCCATTAAATCTTGATTATAACAATGGTAATCCTAGTTCAGTAACTAATTAAACAATACTATTAAACCAAACTCCTAACTCATTCTAGTATTGTATACATACTAGTACTGTTTCATTACTAGTATTGTGAACCCACAATTGAAAAAGTCACAGATTTAACCATCAAATTGAGTCATAAATTTAACCTACATATCATCCACCCTCTAATATTCAACTATCACACGAATCGAGGAGGACCCTGACTTACATTAGTATATGAATCAAATTACACTTCTCAATATTGTCAAATGAGCATTCTTAATAAACAATCCTAATTAGGCAAAAAATTGCACTTCTCACTAATCAAATTCCACTTCTCACTTACAGAGCATTCTTAAGCTCATTATCTTAATTTAGGAGTTTGGTAATCACAAATCAGACTCCAAATCTTGATTATCATAATGTTAAACCTAGTTTACTCAGCTAATTAAACACTACTATTGAACAAACATCCTTACTGATTCTAGTATTGTATTTATTTCTAGCAGTGATTCTTCTTTTAAATATACTAGTATTATATAAGTACTAGTACTGATTCACCCACAAGGCCACAACACCCAACAATCTCAAACATTAAACTAGCAGCCTGGAACCTGCTTAAAGCCTGACATCAACATGCTACCACAATAAAGAACACTCGAACATCATAAACCTAAATGAAGCAGAACTTTACACCCTACATGCGATCAAGACAAAACACATTACTACTTCATAAACAATCATAATGAAGATTGTTAATCCAATTCAGTACAGAAAAAAAAACACATTTTACTACTTCATAAACAATCCTAATTAGCCTGACATTAACACTACAAGTATCTTAGAACACAAAAAAATTGAAACCCCTCAATCCGCTTCAGCCGACACCCTAACCGCCAATTTCGAACACAAGCCTAGGACGAATAATACAAGTATTATAACATATTCACAAACAAACCCTCACAGAAACATCCAAACAAGTGGTAATCAAAAAAATTGCAATCGGCATGCTAAAATCATAGTCTAACACTTCTCAATTAGTCGAAAACTTACCTCGTTTGCAAATCAATAACAGGAGCAGCTTAAGAGAATCAGAAATCTCGAGTTCATACGGCTGTGACTGCGACAGAGATCGAATCAGAGATATCAAATAACTCAGGCTTTGTCTGTGACATGCGAGCCAAAAAAATACAGAGAGGACCTCGTGACGTGGCTTACCATGGGTCTTCGTCGGCACAAGAGAACGACCACTTTCCCTCGTTGATCCAAGGCAGAGTAGGGAACCAGATTCGACGACGAAAAGTGGAGAGAACCAGATGACCGACGGCGACTTCTGGGCTGCGGAGGAAGCACGCCGAATAGGAACAAGGTCTCCGCTGCTGATTCTCGTCTGCACCGTCAACGGTATGGAGAGAACTAGGATTTCGCATTCCAGAGGGAGAGAGGGCGGTTGAAAAATCCCTAGATAAGTTGGCGGCTGCAAAATGGAAAAAAATAAATAATCACAATAAAAAATCCACCTATAAATACTAGTAATTAGAACCGTTAGATCTAATTCAAACTAATCTAATGGCTGTGAGTTAATTTTGTATGGGAGACAAAGTCTCCCTTTTGTCACCCACCGGGTCCCAATAATTCGTTTGCTTTGCTGGGAAGCAGGATTAAATTATGCAAGTTGGCCGTGGACTTGGAGTCGCAATTGACTATATGATTTTTTGTCTTTTATCGTGCCTGCAACCGTAGAAAAATATCACTTTCTCCTTCCCATTTCTAACCTTCAAGGAAGTTGGCAAGGATCAATTTTAAAACATTTATTTTTTACTTCTAAACTAATATAACTCTTTAGATTTGAGGTTCATCCATTATAAATTTGATCAATTTAAAGGTTTTAATTTTAAGATTAATTAATTATTAAGTTTTTTTATAAAAAAGCTCAGTCACTATATAGTTGACCACCGATCAACAACTAGCCGACAAATCTCTACTGCAATACATAGTTATTTAATTTAGTTCATATAACTAGTTATCCAACGATAAGAAAAACTCTTTATTTATAATAATTAGATAACTAATTATCCAAATAAGTTTTGTATTTATAAATAATTAGTTATTCGGCAGTTATAGAATAGTCCATTATCGAACGACCAGGTTACTAATTATTCGAAAAGAATCTCTGGTAAAAAAAGGGAGTGGAAGAAAAAGAGGAAATGAATAATAAAATGGAGAATTAATTAAATAAATCTTTTAAAATACCAAAATTTCTCCTCTATTTTTTTGGTAGTGAAAATTACTTCTCTATGGCTCTATCTTGTGATAGTATTAGCATAATTTTTTTTGTTGCATTTGGTGTTTTACTAATTCCATTCATATTTTTTCACAAATTAATTCACATATTCAATATAAAATATTATTTATATGAAAATGTGTTAGTAAAATTGGGGTGAGGATCAAGCTCCAACCTTTCCAAGGGTTGGAAGTGTTCCAATTTTTTTTTCAACCATTAGATCATCCTTTGACCCTTTGACCAATATAATGGTCCAGATTTGTTAGGGGTATTTAAGACTTTACACTTGATTTAATTATTAGATTTAATTTAAATATTTTATTATTATTATTTATTTAAATATATTATGTTTAATATTTAAATACTCGGCATTCTCAACAACTGTTGCCGGCCGGCAACAGGCCGTCGTCGCCGGCGACTTTTTCGGTGACCGGTGGTCGTCGCCGGAGACTTTTCCGGCGAGACTCCTGCGAAATTTTTTTTTTTGCTTTCAAAAAAACTACTTAACACCTTTTTTTACTGTTAACTAGTTCACAGTGTTACTCTAAAAAAAACAAGTTAACAGTGTTTTTTAACGGATTACTAATTAACATGTTTTTAACTGATAACTAGTTAACATCGTTTTTTGTTTGATAACTTGTTACCAGATTTTAACCTAATAACTAGTTAACAAAGTTTTTTTTATTGATAACTAGGAGGTCGTTTGGACCCTAGAATTTGATCGGAGAGAATTGAAATAGCTAGAGAATTGAAATAGCTAGAGATTTGAGATTCTTATCTATTTCGAGAATACACCGTTTGGATGAGAGAATGTCGTAGATTCTTGGGTTTCATAAAAAATTAAAAAATAAATCAAAACAAATATTTTCAGAAGAGAAAGACAAAAACACCCCCAAGTCCCCTTATCCTCTTTTACCTTCATCCTCATCCAAGACAACTCACAAAACTCTTTTTTTTTATTGATAACGCAATACTCTCTCTTCTTCTTGTTCAGTTCCTTGCTTATTATGCAGCATTACATCCTTTCAAAGAAGTTGAGGCTGATTTGTTTCATTGAATAGATAACATCTGATGCAACTATCCTTGATAACCTTATGCTGGACAGATAATGCAAGCTTCAATGTATTGGGACGTCAGCACAGGATCAAAAAGCTTCATCTGCTTTAATTTGGCTTTGTAATTTTCTTGTACTCCTAGTTGTCTACGTTCAGTTTCTGCTACAGAGCCTGGGGCATATATACTTGGCATGGTCGTAAATAGCAATAGTTGACAAGAGCATATTTGTAAGAAAAAATTGAAATCACCCTAGAATCTCAAAATCTCTGCTGTTAATTAGAGATTTGGGAAGAGGGTCGAATTCTCTCATGAGGGCCCCCAGAGAATTGAATTCTCTCAAAATCTCTCCCCTTTTTAACGAAACAAACGGTGCATTTATCCCAATTCTCACCCCCTATAATTGGGGGCCAATTCTCACCTCCTATTCTAGGGTCCAAACGACCTCTAGATAACATGGCTTTTTATTGATAACTAGTTAACAATATTTTTTATTAGGTAACAATGTTTTTATTGATAACTAGATAACACCTTTTTTTTAAAATTAGTTAACTAGATAACACCTTTTTTTAAATTAGTTAACTAGTTAACACCTTTTTTTGCTGTTAACTAGTTAACAGTGTTTTTTTGATTGATAACTAGGTAACATGGTTTTTAACTGATAACTAGGTAACATGGTTTTTAACTGATAATTAGTTAACAACAATTTTTTGTTTGACAACTTGTTAACAAATTTTAACTTGATAACTAGTTAACGAATAATCATATAATCAAAAATTTTAACGAGATTTTTTGTTAACAGGTTATCTAACTAGACATGTTATTTTTTGCTGTTAACTAGTTAACAGTGTTTTTAACTGATAACTAGTTAACATGTTATCAGTAGATAACTAGTTAACATGTTATCAGTAGATAACTAGTTAACTGAACTAGTTAACATGTCATTTTAAATATTTTAACAAGATATTTTGTTAACAGGTTATTTTAACTAGTTTACAAGATTTTTAGTTGATAACTAGTTATCAAAATTAGTTAACTAGATAACTTATCGAGTTAACTAGTTAAAATCATGACTAAGATAACAAGTTAACATCATGACTAAGATAACTAGTTAACATTTTTTAAGATGATAACTAGTTATCCAATTAAGTTAACTAGTTATCCAATCATGTTAACTAGTTATCAAGTTGTTAACTAGTGGTGAACACTCCGATGACGCGCGTCACCGGTGACACTGACACGTGGTAGCGCGTGATTGGCTCACATAATACTATTTTTTTTAGCACATATTTAGTATTGTAATTGTTCTGAATGTATCAAATGGTCACCCAATTCAATAAAATCGTCAATCCAATTTTCTATCCAACATTCCATTCGTTAAGTCAAAGATTTGTTTGGACATCACAATTTATTTACCTTCTTCAAACATTCAAAGAACCATCAACGACATCAACGAACCATCAGCATCAACGAACCATTATGGATTTGATAGAATATTGATTTTTTTTCTTCTCCATCGATGATCAGAGGAAATTTCCAGGAGAAGATTTGCAGCTACGTCCAGTACGCCAATCTCTTCGTAGCCGCCATCGCCTATACAATTGCTTCTTCCATCAGCATGATGTGAGCATTTCCTTAATTACTACACATATAGTTGATTTTATGGCGAATTGTTTCCATCGAAGCGGAGGGATGGATCCATGCCACATGAACGCAAACCCTTACATGATTGCGTTCGGAATAGCTCAATTCCTTTTCTCTCAAATTCCTGATTTCGATCAGCTCTCTTGGCTGTCCATCGTCGACGCCTCCGTTATGTCCTTCACATACTTATCCATCGGACTCGGTCTTGCGTTGCTAAAGTCATTGAGAACAAAACCGTTAAAGGAAGCCTCACCGATGTCAGCATCGGGGTCGCCGATTACCCAAAACACCATTAATTGGTTCCTAACTCGTCTAGTTCAATCAGTCCAATTGACATCTACGAAAGAACTACTTGCTCTGTTTTTACTGTCCCCTATTTTGCCCACAATTTCTCACCATCAGTTATGACTCACATGTTGCGGTAAAATTCTACCATCAGAATCAAAGACGATGAAGAGAGCCTCCCTAACTAGCATCTTTGTAACCACCGTCTTCTACATGCTCTGTGGCTGCTTCGGATACGCTACCTTCGGAGACGATTCCCTTGGAAACCTATATATGATGGATGCATCGTCTTTTTCTCCCTCCCAACAAATGGAATTGCTTTCTCAACTTATTTAGACCCCGATTAATATGATGGATGTAATGGAATGTTCGTGGCCGCTGATGGTGATTTCCCAGGTTTAATGGCCGTCGACACCACCGCCGATGGCAGGAGTCAAGAGCATTGAAAAAAGAATATTCTAAATAATAAAATTTAAATAAACTAAAATGGAGTTTGTTTTGTTAATCTAGTTTAATTGGGTATTAAATTGCAATACAAATAGGATTCATGTATTAAAAATACATTTTTACACCGAAATATTCCCAACCAATCAGATGCTGCCACGTATCAGCGTCACCGATTACGCGCGTCACCGGAGTGTTCACCGTTAACTAGTTATCTAATGAAGGTAATTAGTTAACTAATCGAATTAGCTAGTTATCAAATTGTTATCAAGTTTTTGTCACTACAAATTAGTTACTTAACTTAACTAAACAAAGAGGTTACTTTTCATCAGGCTACCGCTACTCCTAATTTGATAACAAAATTGGAGCTTTCCTTTGAGGAACATAAATCCAAATGAAACAATGCTACAACAGTCATTCAAAGGCAATAGTCTGGTTCTTTATCTCCATCTAAGCAAACTCTGAGCAGCTAGGACTTAGCCAATCGATAGAGCTATTCGAGTAGTCTAGTTCTCTATCTCCATCTTCACAACATCCTCTTAAGCGGTCCTAGCCTCATCCTTCATCTCATTTGCCTTGTAACACTTCCAAAGAAGCATGAACGCCTTGCCCTTCTCCTCGCAGATCTCCACCACCCCAATGAGGTCCTGGTCGCTGACTCAACTCGCCCCTCCCGACTTTTATTTAGTTTATAGACCTGAACAACAGTAAATATGTGGGACAGAATGCTAGTTAAGGAAGAGAGAAATCAATCCAACTACCCAAATCAATCAACTCATACACACAAACCCATCATCAATCAGTTAATAAAAACACACACCTTGTGTCGTCTTCTTGAGCGAACTTGAACTCGCCTCTCTTCTCGCACGAAATCTAGAAATTGAACTCACCTCTTTTCTATTAAATCAATCATCAATCAGTCAATCGGGAAATCGAAACTCACTTCTCTTCTCGCACAAATCTGGAAATCGAACTCGTCGACGTCGAAGAACTTGTTGAGGAGCCTGTCCAATACGGCACCAGCTAGAACTTGGTAGTAGGGGATGAATCAGAATAGTTGAAGAGGCAGAGGAAGGTGAAGATGAAGAAGTGGAACATGGAGAAAAAATAGATCCGCAAACGGATGAAGGAGGAGGGAGAGGGCGGTGGTGTTGATCGGCGGCGGCGACGGCGGTGGGTGGAGGAGTTGGTGAAGAGGAGAAGAAGAAGAAGGGAAAGTAGGGAGTGCGGCATTATGTTTGGGGGAAGGGAAGGGAAGGGAAGGAGACTAGGTTAGGTTTCATTTAATTTTTTGAAAATGTCAATTTTACCCTTCCTGTCAAATGGTTGTAAGTGATCCAACCAAAAATAGTTGGAACCTGATTACTCATGGAGGATCTCTTTGGGTAGCTTGGATCATTAAGTACAGGTTGAAAAATGGTGATATATGGACCCTGACAACAGCCACAAGTTCATGGCATTGGAGAAACATTCTGAAACTAAGGGAGATAATTGCTCCATTTATCTCAGTGGATGATGAAGGTGAGCATCTGTGGAATGGAGGATATATGCAGAAGTTTAAGGTTACTAAGGTCTGGGAAAATTTAAGGCCTAGGAGAGGGAATGAAGATTGGTCAAGGTACTTATGGAAAGGTTACAGGATTATGAAGAACAGTTTGCTGACCTGGTTGATCTTAAGAGATAGAATCAGTACATTGGATAAGGTTGCTAGATGGAATAATGCAGTGGTTAATACTTGTCCACTTTGCAGTGTTGCTTCTGAATCGATGGACCATTTGTTTGCTGACTGTAGCTATTTCAGAAGATGCACTAGCAGGCTGTTTCCTTCCGCTCAGTTTAGAAGTTGGAGTGATCAAATTGAGTATGTCCTGGTTAATTGGAGTGTGGATTCTGTTGAGAACAAGGTTAGAAGAATCAGGTGGTGTGCTATCTTGAGCTCAATATGGAGGGAAAGATGCAAGAGAGTTTATGGTACTAGTATGAAGTCCTCGGATGTGGTGAACAATGAAATTAATCTGGATCTTACTTTGTACTTCTCCGGGCATCGAGATGAGTCATTAGCATTTCGTAGTTTGAGCTATTAGTCCCTTCATTGTTATAAGAAAAATTTGATGTGGATGTAGGTGAACAAATCATCTCTTGTATTAGAGGGAGTTTGGGATCCGAAATCTCATCTTATTTTCCTAGGGATTTTAGTGTTGTATGTAGTCCTTGTCTTTGTCTTAGTGTTTGTGAGAGCCTCTTGTATTGTCCTTCAAGGTTTTTTGATGATAAATAAAATCAGTAATTATTCATAAAAAAAAAATAGTTGGGTCCGGATCTTGAGCCGTAAAATTGGGGCTTGAGATCAGGCTCCAACCCTTTCCAAGGGTTGGAAGCCTTCCAACCTTTTCTCAGCCATTAGATCATACTTTGACCCTTGACCAATCCAATGGTCTAGATTGTTAGGGGTATTTAGGACTTCACACATACCATTTAAATTTTATATTTAGATGAAATATATTAATATTCACATTGACCAGCCGGTGACTCTCCGACGGCCGGCCACCGGCCACATTTTTTTTTTTTGCTTCCAAATTTTTTTCCTTAAAAAAATTAGTTACCATTTTTTTGTTAACTAGTTAACAGTGTTTTTTTTAACGGATAACAAGTTAACATGGTTTTACCTGATAATTAGTTAATGACATTTTTTGTTTGATAATTAGTTAACATCGTTTTTTCTTTGATAACATTTTAACAGATTTTAATTTGATAACTAGTTAACGAATAATCATATATCCAAAATTTTAACGAGATTTTTTGGTGATAAATTGTTATCAAAATTAGTTAACTAGTTATCCAAATTAGTTAACATGTTATTATGATGTTAACTAGTTATTTTTTTTTATTTTTTTTTCTCAAAAAAAAAAACTAGTTATTTTATTAGTAACTAGTTAACAAATTTTTAAATTGATAACCGTTATTTTTGTTAACTAGTTAACCAACCGAGTTAACTAGTTATCAAGTTGTTAACTAGTTAACCAACCGAGTTAACAATATTTTTTGTTTGATAACTTGTTATCAACATTAGTTAACTAGTTATCAAATTAACATAATTAGTTAACTAGATAACTTATCGAGTTAACTAGTTAATATCATGACTAAAAAAACTAGTTAACATTTTTTAAAGATGATAACTAGTTAACCAATCGAGTTAACTAGTTAACACCTTTTATAAAATTAGTTAACTAGTTAACACCTTTTTTGCTGTTTACTAGTTAATAGTATTTTTTTAACTGATAACTAGTTAACATGGTTTTTAATTGATAATTAGTTAATAGTTTTTACTTGATAACAGTTATTAAGTTATTAACTAATTAACAAATTTTTTACTTGATAACAGTTATTTTTGTTAACTAGTTAACCAACCAGTTAACTAGTTAACTTATCAAGTTGTTAACTAGTTAACCAACCGAGTTAACTAGTTAACAAATTTTTTACTTGATAACAGTTATTTTTGTTAACTAGTTATCAAATTGTTAACTAGTTAACCAACCGAGTTAACTAGTTATCAAGTTGTTAACTAGTTAACCAACCGAGTTAACTAGTTAACTTATCAAGCTAACTATAAACTGTGATTCATGAGTCAGCAAAAGCCCCAACAAGAAACGGCAAAAAACACCTATTACAACACTACCAAAAGCAAAAACATAACCAGCGTTCAACCCAAACAAATGCTAAAAACAATCAATATCATCATCTACACATAATCATCATAAAAAAAATTCCAGAATCTTGAACTTCGACATGGTTGTTTGATTCAACAAGGTTAGGGTTGACATCCCTGTTTGCTCAAGGAGGAACTTGCATGACCTGATGTTCTTGACTAATTCCAGGAGCAACATTTGATACACCTAGTACCTGCAATTAAACAGGCGTCAAATAGCCGTAGGTGTATATGGTGTTTAAGAAGAGTAAATGTTGTTGATAAAGAATTAACCGCTGAAACTCGAGCTTAAACAACGAGGGTATCGTCGACAATGAATTCTTTATGACGATTGTGAAGCTCAGTGAGACTAATAAATGATGTGAAACTCCCAATCTTCCTCATCTTCCTTAAACACGTGTTTTGTAGCTGCAGAAGATCAAAGGACACATTTCTACAGCTACATCACAAGCGATGACAGTTCAAACTGTAATCAAAGAAATGAATGCATGCAAAGAAATAGGAAGATTGATGAGTTAAGAGGGTACAAAATTTTATGGAGTGGGTGGAGTTGAATTGGTTGACAAGAGTTAAGTTGAAGTCAGCGTATTTAGACCACCGAGGAGGCATGGTTTCCCAATCAGCAAAGTCGAGATATAGGGACATGAAATCGACATCATTTCCCTTTGGGAAACAGAGTAGTCTCCTGCATTGCATCACAACCACCACAATTTAATTTCTCCATCTCCATCTCTAACAGCACCACAGCCACAATTACCGTTGCCGCCTCCAATTCCACCGAAATTGAGATGAACATTGGGATCATCGTCAAGTCCAAGCAAACAATTAACATAAGCGGATTCAGAAAATCCTCTATTCAACAGCCCTGCAGCCCTGTAATGCCCGAGAGTCCAGAGAGCGAGAAGGAGACTGTGTTTTGGGGGAAAAGGATCGTGCCACAGTTTTCGAGGAGAAGGCGGCTGAAGGGAAACACAGAAATAGAGGGAGCTATGTCGGCGTGCTGGGATCGAAGGGGATTGCCAGCGTAGGTCCAGCCGACGCCGTATTTGAGAGAGAGAACGAGAGAGAGAGAGGAAGATGAGGGTCGGAGGCCTTGGGCTCCGATACGGTGACGGAGGGGGAGCGTCGGCTGCTCCGTAGCGATGATGGGAGAGGAGTCACAGGTCTGACAGTGGTCGGTAAGAGTCGGCGACAGCGTTTAGAAGTGTTCCGGGAAGTGGGAGAAGACGGCAGAGTGTAGCCGGCGAGGGGACTAATTGCAGCTCATTAGGGTTAGGTTGTTTTTTCTAAAATGCCTATTTTACCCCTCCGTTGACTGGGGTTGGATCGGCCCAACCTTTAAAGGTTGGGTCCGGATCTGGAGCCTAAAATTGGGGCCATCGCATCAGTAAACAATCTATATATTAATAAGTATATTTTATTAATGTGATCCGTGTTTTACTAACGCATTACATTTAACCGTATTTTATAACAGAGATATATTAGACGATTTATGAAAAAATACGAATTGTATTCATAAAACATAAATTATATATAGCATCCCAAAAAAATTATATAGATCCGGAGACGAGTTATATATATATATATATATATATATTTTTTTTTTTGGCTAAAAGGTTGATTGATTTATCATAAATCCATCAGAGAGGAACCCATTACAAAAGGAACAAGTCTGGAAGAACAAAACAGCATACAGTACACCAGCAAAAAACAAGCAAACATAAACATCTGCAGCACTTAGGCACCACTAAAATGACACCCCAACAAATCTTGTAACCATTGTGGTTCGAGCATCAAGTCTCTAGCTTTCCTCGCAACGTAATCTCCCAATGAAATAGCCTCTCTTCTGCATTTACGAATCCGAATCAGAGGGTAATTTCTCAGCAAAACCTTAATTTATGCAATAATTGCAGAACATTCCCAAGGTCCGTCGTCATCTTGATCCTCGCACGCTTTCACCACTTGCAAGCAATCAGTCCAAACTTCCGTGTTCCTTCCTCTCCTCGCTGCTTGCTTGCACGCAGATAACACTGCATAAGTGATGACACTCGATTTGACGTGATTATTAGCCTCATTTAAGCGACATTTCCTTGCTTAAGACATGGTTTTTTAGGGTAGAATAGCGAATATTCAATCAATTGCCCTATCTCGTGCCATTTGTGTTACCTTGGCCCGTTTCGGGTCTATTTGATGGTTTTCTAGTGTTTCCATGTTAGAACAGGTTTTTGCCGTCAAATAAAGTAGCCAAGGACGTGTCTAAGGCGTTGGAACCTCAAGGAATTGCACCGGAATCGATCCAAGAGCCAATCGAGTCGAACCAATTCCTGCCCCGCTTTACACTGAAGATTTCGCCAAAAATACCTAAGGTTTTCGGCGAAAATCCAAGCAAAATCCGACTGAGCTCAACCAAGTAAAGTTTTCGGCAAAAACATGAAGTTTTCGCCGAGAACCCGGCGTCCAAAAAACACTGGAGAAAACAGTCGGCGGACAACCCACTTTAAAAAGAAATTTTCGGCGAAAATTCCTTCATATTTTCGGCAAAAATCTCAGTTAAAATCCGGCGGTATTAGGGTTAAGTATAAATGCTTAACCGGCGGCCCAAATAAAGATATACTACTTTTCAAAATCATAATTACCAACTAATACCGAAATTCTCAGAATTCTCAAGAGTTCTGAAGGAGAGTTTAGAGTTCGAAGAGCCAAGAAGAGATCGTGACGCCATCCCTTCCATCTCAAAGACTCGGAGTTAGGATTGCAGTTTACCAGAAGATCGAAGTTCTGCCGGAGTCGTCTTAATTAGTTTTTTCAGATCCTTTTCTGTTCTTCCTCTGTATGATGAACTCTATCTTTATCTTTGATTCTTTTGTGAAAAACATGAGTAGCTAAACTCTTAGAGCTTAGACTAGATGAACCCTAAGTGACCCAGGGCTTTAAAGCGGTCACGGATCGGCGGTGATTAGATTCAAAGTTCAATCAGTTTCTCTTTCATTGTTTGATTTGTTCTTCATTGTTCACGTTTCTTGTCTGGATTGATCACCTAGATTAGATTCTTGTTAAGCTAAGGATAGAAGCGAACGCTCGCCTTACTTTAAAACATCAAATTGAACAATTAACCTAATCATTGGAGTGTGCCTTTCGTAGGAACCAATTAGGGTTAATCCACTGCAAGAGAAACTCATAAATCGTTAGTAATTCCACCAGTTAAGTTAAGTCATTGCGAGAGGCGACCGTACCCGGGCGGCTAATGAATCTTGGTAGCTAGATCGGATAGAGCGAACGTTCGCCGGTCTTAAACCTAAGGGTAAGGAGTTATGGTGGTGTCTTAGAATTGATTGAATGAGAATCAAAATCCGCTGATCTGTTGATTGCCAATGCTCTGGTGAACAAAGGGGGATTCAAAGTCTAAGTTCGTCTGTCGTCCTGTTTTAATCAACCAATTTTCAATCTGTTTTTAGTTTCAATTTTTAATTTCCGTGCATTTCTTAGAATTAGAAGTCGTGGAACTCACACCACGCACGAAGTGTTTAACCTGAGTAATTTGCCAGCTTATTTGAGTAATCGATCATTAGAAGGCCCGTGGAATATGATCTACCCTAGCTTTCTAAGCTTAGTAGTTATTTGATTGAACCCGCACAACAACGGTTCATCAAATTGGCGCCGGTTCCAGGGAATTCTTTTGATTGTTCGAAAGAAGAACTGGCATTTTATTCTTCTACTTTCCATCTTTCACCTTTTCATCACACTTCAATTTTACGCCGGTTATGTTTGCTTTTGTTGCTTGTAGGTTGTTCTACAGGTTTATGAACCGCTCGGTCACTCATTCTCAGTTCAAGCCGGGTAATTCTGCTCCGTTGAAACAACCACGTGCTCAGAAGCAAGTCAGAATCATTCCACCTACACCTCCTACCCCTATTAAGATCGAGGAGTTGAAGGAGAACTCCTCATCTTCATCCGCTTCATTCACTACTTCAGATTCACCACCACCTTCTCCTTCCGTAATGGTTGCTCAATGCACCGTGGCGGATTACTATAAACCAAGTGTGGTCAGCTTTCGATCTAGCGTCGCTGTGCCGCACAACGATGATGATCCTGACTATGAGATCACAGTTCCCTTCCTGGAAATGGTCTCTAGGGATCTACAATTCGAAGGGGAGCCGCAAGATAACCCATGCACACATTTGGCGAACTTCCTAGCCATGTGCGAGACGTTTAAGAGCGGGAACCTCAGTAAGAACAATCTTTGCTTACGAGTCTTCCCATTCTCTCTTAAAGGCACCGCCAAGATATGGCTCAGTAGGAAACACCTGGCTACTACACCGACTGGGATAATCTAGCTCAAGACTTCATAGAGGAATACTTTCCTCCTTCAAGAACTACATTTTACAAGGACAACATCGCCAGATTCTCACAGAAGGACGGAGTAAGTTTACATGATGCTTGGAACGAATTCCAAGAACTCCTCTATGACTGCCCTCATCATGGATTCAAACAGGAGCAGCTAGCTGAGATCTTTGCCAGAGGAATGAATGAAGAAACGGCTGAATGGGTCAACACCTTAGCTAATGGCGACTGCACAACACTCGAACCAGAAGCTGCTCTTCTTCACTTTGCGAACTGCGCATCTAAGTCCAGGAATTTGGAGTGACAGTTTGGAGCAGCCAAGAGCCGACCAAGCCGTGAAGATCAGATTAAGATTGAAGTACAGAAACATATGAAGGAGATCTTCGGAACAGTTAATAATTGGTCTAAAGAGGAAGTGAATTTCATCGATCAAGGCTTCACCAAGGATCAAAGAGGCTACCCCGACTACCGTCAGCTCAGAACACCTCCTCAACAACAGGGAAGCTTCCTTGAGCGCCCTTCTCACAACTTTGGATTCAACCAGAGTCAGAATCAATGTTGGGACAATAGTTATCAAGATCCTCCCAGATTCACCGGTGCATAACAACCTCAGAATTTTACGTCTGAGAACATTTGGGAGAGGAAAATAGCCAAGAAGTTTGACCTGATTGTAGCAAGGCTCGATGATCACGAAGAAAGGCTTAAAGCCCAAGATGCTTTTAACCAAGGACAGATCGCACAAGGACAGAGAATAGAGAGCATGGTAAATAAAGTTGCTAGCATGTTGGCTAACCTTCCTCTCTTCAATCAGGCGCCGTCTCAAAACAACTCCACCATGAAGAACGAGCATGCTAAAGTCATCACAACCAGGAGCATTGAGTAGAACAACCTGGAAAAGAAGAAGGAAGCGCTTTCTACTCCCTCTACGGGAGAATGCTCAGCTATCATCTCTCAATCACTGCCCATACCTATCCCAGCTAAGTGCTCTGATCCTGGCCCTTTTACGTTACCTTTAATCATAAATGGCATTGAAGTCGAGAGTAGTTTGGTTGATCTAGGTGCATCTATAAATGTCATGCCTATGTGTTTATATAAGAAACTGAACCTAGGTGAACTACAACCTGCTAGCATGCATTTAGTGTTCGTCGACAAAACTCTAAAAGAACCTAGAGGAATAATCAAGGATGTAATCACTTGTTGTGGCCCTTTCCGGTTTTTCGCTGATTATGTAGTAGTGGATACTCAAGAGACATATTCTACCCTTCTCTTAGGCCGGCCGTTTATGGCGACAGCCGGCATTAACATTAATGTCCCAAATGGCTCGTTAACATTAAGGGTTGGGAAGGATATTGCGACATTCCGTCTCAAGGACGGTATGAAATACATTCCTAAAGGAGAATCACATTGTTTATCCGTAGAAACTGTGGAGTTGGCCTCGATCAACTTCGTTACTGATGTCTCTTCTAGTGTTTCTAGATCAATTGTTGCTGCAGATGTTGAACAGGTCGTGAAGAAGAAGCATGACATTTCGGTTCAGAAGCCGCCAAAGAAGAAGGAACTGCAAGCCTCTTCTAAACCGCCAAGCAAGGAGTCCGGTAGGCCGCGAGGAAAGAATCCAAAGAAGAAGACTCAAATGGTCTGGAGACCAGTTATTCCACCATCTTCTTTTGAGCCAGCCACGCCACCAGTTTCTGACAAGCCACTGGCGCATGAGCAGAAGAAGAAGGAGAAGCGAAAGCATCTCCTAAAGAAACTCCAAAGACTATGGATCCCGGTGAAGCGAAGCCGGAGGTTAAGGAGAAGATGAAGCCGACAGTCCTCATTCCTTCCATCGTAACACTCAAGAAGGATGAACTCTCAAGAGAACTGTTCGGACCATTCAAGGTTACCGATCACCTTCCCGATGGGCGTACCAAGCTCACTCATGCTAACGGGAATAAATTTGTGCTTAACGGAGATACCCCGAAGCTCTACTTCATAAACTCCGACGCTAGCGTTCAGGAGAACCTGAGTTGGGATGTCTCCTAATACCGTCCAGGTATCGTCCAGCTCAAGGACGTTAATAAAAGAGCGCTTCGTGGGAGGCAACCCACGGCTGGAGTCAATTTTTCATTTGTGTCAACCTTAGTGTTTTAGAGTTGGTTCGGGGGAGCCAAAAGTGTTAGTTTGTTTGATTTATTATTTTTTGTGTGTAGTCTGTGTGTCATAGTGTCAATCGCAAGTTGTTTGAGGTTGTTCCGATTTTTGTGGATTTAACTGTGATTTTCTGAAGTTTGTCGGGATTGCGAAAATATTTTCAATCGTACAGGTCAAAATTTTCGGCGAAAACCCACCCTATTTTCGGCGAAAATTCCTTTGAAATCCCACTGTGTTTTCCAGACGTTTTTAACTCAACTTTTCGGTGAAAACTCCTTGAGTTTTCGGCAAAAATGTATTTGAAAACCGGCAGACTATTTTGCCTTGGGTTTTCGGTGAAAACTTGCACTTATTTTTGCCGAAAACTCGAGTGAAAATCGGACAACCCTTCCCTTTTAAAATTCTCAGTCACCCTCTCTCTCCCTTCACTTTCTAATTTCGAAAAGAAAAAATAGCCAAAAACTCCCCTGTTTAAAAGAACTCGCTGCCGCCACCTTTCCTTCGCCACCGCTAACCAAACCAGCCGACGCCGCCATCGCCGACTGCCACCGCCCTACTCCCCTCTCTCTTCCGATCATTTTAAGACGTAGATCGTCCGAATCGGAGCTCTAGAGCTCCCGTTCAGCCAAACCCTAAATTTTCAAGTTTTTCGCCAATTTCTCTTTCTCCGTTCATTTTCAGCACCCATGGCTTCAAGGTAAGTTGTAGAACTTTTCATTCCGAATCTTTTGACATGTTGAATGCTGAATTTCGTCGGGGTTGACTTTTAGTTGACTTTTTGGTTTGCCTCGATTTGCGTGCCGACTGATTTCGTGTGAACTAGGTTAGCTGAATGGTTTGGACTGATCTAGCATGCTTAGGGAGTATTGTGCTGAATTAAAATACCAATTGTTCGTGTGTTGCTATGCTTAAGACCTATTCTTTGCGGTGTTGACTTTATGAGAAATGTCGGTTTGACCTTGACTTGTCTATGTTCATTTGGCTGCCATATGTGTTCATTCACGTTCGTATTGTTGTGCTTGCCATCTGAGTTATTCATTATACCGTCATTTTCCGCTTTGTGCTAGTATTGCCATGATTAGGGTTCAATGTACTATTATGTTGACTTTTTGAATGTCGGTTTGACTTCTGAACTCTGATTGTGATAACTCCATTCTGGCTGTTCCTAAGCATGTATTTTAATTGTTTGTGATTACCAGTTAATCTGCTCTGCTTACCCCCACTCGGTTTTCCTCATTTCTTTGCGAAATTGAGTTTTTCTACTAAGTGTGGGGTAGGGTTTTAGTTTGACTAATCTGGTTTGTTTTCTGGCTTCAAGGAACGTAACTCATGAGCGCGGGACCAAGCAGAGACTTGATACCGCCTCCAGCTCCCGAGTTTCCGCTCCCGTCACACCCGCCGTCCAGGGCCCTCCACCAGCTTTTCCTGGCCGTGTTGGGTACCATCGCACTGTTGCTCGCCTACCCCAGTACTACTTCGAGCGCTACCAGCGGCTCGAGCATATTCCTGGAGCTGGTGTTCGCCCACTATCTATGGAGTCACTCTTCGATCACGATGAGGACTGGCACCGGAACATGCTCGATGCACTGACACATGCTGGACTGCTGGAGCTGACCACATTAGCCGCTGACTTCCCAGACGTCGCTCTCTAGGAGTTTTGGGCGACATTCGATCTGGACGAGCACAAGAGCAGGCAGCACAAGAAGGTCGTCACCTTATATCTGGGCGGGGTGTACAGGACACTCACATATGATGAGTTTGCAGCTCGTCTCGGGATTCCCCACGAGCACTACGAGGGTCATCACCTCGGTGGGAGAACAACGATGGCGACGGAGAGGAGTACGACGCGCTCTGGAGCCACATAACTGGAGTGCCCGACAATCAAACCACGAAGCATAATTCAGTTAAGTCTCTCTCTCACCCTCTCTATAAATTTATTCACATGGTTTGGCGTCGTTCTCTTTTGTATGCTCCAGAGAAGGACCGCCACCATATCAACCGAGAGGAGCTTCTTCTTCACCGCGCCATCTGGGAGAGTTATCATCTTCATCCCGGATGGGTGCTTGCACGCTTATTCCGCCAGAAGACTCAGAGGTCGAGGCCACCCCGCTCACTCCTGGGAGGCAACTTTGTCGGCCGACTCATCATCTCTTTCGGTCTCAGCCAAGAATATGGCCCGAACATCCCACGACGCAGAGTACGAACCGTCGGAGGTGATTTGGCAGTCGAGTATGACCTCGAACTAGACCTCAGTCCCCAGGTAGCAGCAGATCCTCCCCTCCAGCATATGGAAGAGTCAGAGGAAGAAGATGATGCTGAGGAGTAGCATCTCCAGCCAGAGGCGAGATACCATGATCATATACCCTCGCCAAATCATCAGGCTGGGTATGCACGCCAGTCGTCGCCGCCCATTCCAGAGCCGTACCAGGCGCCTCACCAGCAGCACCGACCGCACCCCGCGGATGTTGGAGAGCTGTATGAGCGTCTCCAGGAGTGGCGCATCACTGACAACGCCGCTCAAGAGGCGAGATGGACTATTATGCAGCAAAACATGCACCACGCTGACGAGCGGTATGAGGCACAACTGGCGTGGCAACGTCAGCTCGGCGATTTCCTTCACTTTCCACCCCCCGACGCCCATGACCAGCCATGATCGGGTGGTGTCCTTTTCCTTGTCCTTTCTTTTTATTTCTTCTTTTCGGATTTTGATCTAACTTTTTTCTGTGTGGATCCGGGACACTTGTCCCGGTTTCCTTTTTATGTTTCATTTGTTTTTGTTTTGCAGGCAGTTGGGAGATTCCCTTTGCTTCGCTTTGGTAGATTCCCTCTGCTCCGAGGATCCGTGCTCATCCCCTACGCCAACCATCTCGGTCCAGGTTCTTCTACTTCACTCTGAACTCTAGAATTAGTCCTCTGAGGACACAACCCGATTTAAGTGTGGGGTAGGATGCTAGAGAACCTTGCATGAACTTGATTGCCCTTGATTGTGTTTTTGTGTGCCTCGTGATTCCTTTCCAGTCTCTCTAGCATTAGAATGGCTCAGTTCTTGATTTTTGATGTTAAGTTGTTGTTCAAGCCTTCATAATGATGCTTAGACTGCTTAACCTAGAACTTGAGAACCAACGTGTTTACTTTGATGCTAAATTGCCTGGTCAGAACAGAATTTTTAAAATCACACTTGTAGTTTGTAGCCTTGATTGCATGAAAATGACCGAATCCGACTAGCAAACCAACTGTGAGCTTTTGATCCATTGCACGTAACTTGCAATTTCAATTCTTTTTGAGTGATTTTCTGTTTGCTTGAATGAGTTAGAATTTGCATGAGACCTACTCGAGACCACACGATGACACGAGTTCTAGAATGACAGGGGCACCTAGATTCAGCTACTAAGCCAGATATCCTACCAAACGATAAATCCATTAGGTTTAAACCCTTGAGCTTGACCTGTTCTTTCGGTTCCATAATACATTACAACCATTTCCCATTCTTTCATTCCCCGTTGATCCCCTGTGGTTGTAGTTCTAGATTGACCTACCGGAAGTCGGTTTGTGGTAACCTGCCTATAGCCATTAAACAGGTGGTCTTACGTATTATGTCCAGACGTGTAAACCCCTTTAGAACCTAAAAGAAAGAATAAGCACAAAAGAAAAGAAGAAAAAGAGAAGCAAATTTTAAAAGAAAAATAATAATAAGGAAAAGAAAAATCAGAAAAGCCAAAAAGTTTCAAGTTTTCAGTTCAATAAACGTTCTTCTCCCTACATATGGAAGAACGAAGTCCAAAGAAAAAGTCAGAAAAGAAAAGAAATGTGTAAAGAAAATAAGTGCTAGGTTGCTTGAGGGTATCATAGGACGAGCGTTCACTATTCCACCCGTGTCTGGTTAGACGGTAGGAAGCCATAGGCTAGATTCGAGGGAAGTTAGTCGAAAGCTACACCGCACCAAAGCCATCATCATACATTCCCATCATCCATCTCATTATAAACCCTTACAGTGTAGAATTCGTTACAGTCCTAGCAGGGAAGTCCTTCTTGACTAGTTCCTCGTGTTGTCACAGTGGTGGAGATGTGGTCGAAATGCAAACTTATGACAGAATTCAGTAACAGAAAATGATTGAGAGCATAAACACGTCCTTAAACACATAGAGTGAGAGTTCCCATTGTACTATATTTTCCCTGTGTGAGGAGTCTAGTCGGTCAGGTCAAATTCGTGCATAATTGGTTACGATTACTTGTCGTGTGTAGTTTATTAGTGAGACCAGGTTGTTTGGCTGATCTGTATGCATGTTAGGTTTCTTGTTCTAGGAATTATCTGTCTAATAATTCATTGTGTTTGATTGAGCTTCAATTTGATCGATCTTATCATTTGTGAACATGAGCGTTTCTATTCAGTTTGCTTGAGGACAAGCAAAAGCTTAAGTGTGGGGTATTTTGATGACACTCGATTTGACGTGATTATCAGCCTCATTTAAGCGACATTTCCTTGCTTAAGACATGGTTTTTTAGGGTAGAATAGCGAATATTCAATCAATTGCCCTATCTCGTGCCATTTGTGTTACCTTGGCCCGTTTCGGGTCTATTTGATGGTTTTCTAGTGTTTCCATGTTAGCACAGGTTTTTGCCGTCAAATAAAGTAGCCAAGGACGTGTCTAAGGCGTTGGAACCTCGAGGAATTGCACCGGAATCGATCCAAGAGCCAATCGAGTCAACCAATTCCTGCCCCGCTTTACACTGAAGATTTTGCCAAAAATACCTAAGGTTTTCGGTGAAAATCCAAGCACAATCCGACTGAGCTCAACCAAGTAAAGTTTTTGGCGAAAACTTCATGTTTTCGCCGAGAACCCGACGTCCGAAAAACACAGAAGAAAATAGCCGGCGGACAACCCACTTTACAAAGGAATTTTCGGCGAAAATTCCTTCATATTTTCGGTGAAAATCTTAGTTAAAATCCGACGGTATTAGGGTTAAGTATAAATACTTAACCGGCGGCCCAAATAAAGATATACTACTTTTCAAAATCATAATTACCAACTAATACCGAAATTCTCAGAATTCTCAAGAGTTCTGAAGGAGAGTTTAGAGTTCGAAGAGCCAAGAAGAGATTGTGACGCCATCCCTTCCATCTCGAAGACTCGGAGCTAGGATTGCAGTTTACCGGAAGATCGAAGTTCTGCCAGAGTCGTTTTAATTAGGTTTTTCAGATCCTTTTCTGTTCTTCCTCTGTATGATGAACTCTATCTTTATCTTTGATTCTTTTGTGAAAAACATGAGTAGCTAAACTCTTAGAGCTTAGACTAGATGAAGCCTAAGTGACCCAGGGCTTTAAAGCGGTCACGGATCGGCGGTGATTAGATTCAAAGTTCAATCAGTTTCTCTTTCATTGTTTGATTTTTTCTTCATTGTTCATGTTTCTTGTCTGGATTGATCACCTAGATTAGATTCTTGTTAAGCTAAGGATAGAAGCGAACGCTCACCTTACTTTAAAACATCAAATTGAACAATTAACCTAATCATTGGAGTGTGCCTTTCGTAGGAACCAATTAGGGTTAATCCACTGCAAGAGTAACTCATAAATCGTTAGTAATTCCACCAGTTAAGTTAAGTCGTTGCGAGAGGCGACCGTACCCGGGCGGCTAATTAATCTTAGTAGCTAGATCGGATAGAGCGAACGTTCGCCAGTCTTAAACCTAAGGGTAAGGAGTTATGGTGGTGTCTTAGAATTGATTGAATGAGAATCGAAATCCGTTGATCTGTTGATTGCCAATGCTCTGGTGAACGAAGGGGGATTCAAAGTCTAAGTTCGTCTGTCGTCTTTGTTTTAATCAACCAATTTTCAATCTGTTTTTAGTTTCAATTTTTAATTTCCGTGCATTTCTTAGAATTAGAAGTCGTGGAACTCACACCACGCACGAAGTGTTTAACCTGAGTAATTTTGCCAGATTATTTGAGTAATCGATCATTAGAAGGCCCGTGCAATATGATCTACCCTAGCTTTCTAAGCTTAGTAGTTATTTGATTGAAGCCGCACAATGACGGTTCATCAATAAGCCTCTGCAACGATAGGTCCTCTGCACAAAACTTGGCTCGCTACACCATCTACCACTTGATCTTCGGGGTTCACTACAATGACCCCAATACCTGCCTTCTGGGTCTCTCTTTTATAAGAGCCATCACATAAAAACCTCCACAATTGGTTTCTCGGCATTCGATCTGTGGGTTGATGTTGCATCTCTTCACTGGGTAGCCCTGACACTCTTTCCTCCTGTGTTCGGGGCTGATCCCTAAGGCTATGAAATCCCTTCAACTCCATATTATATCTTTCTGTCATACCTCTCATTATCGGGTTCACTCCTTCGAAACAACATTCGTTCCTTGTCTTCCATATCACCCAGCAATTTAAAGTTGCTTTAATACATTATCCTGCTGTCCTACCTTTGCCAAATCTGCAAACCAGCTGGCCACCAAATGGTATGAGGAGGGTAAAGTTAGCAGAGGAAAGTGTTCTCTCCATATCCCCGTTGTCTTCTCACAATCAAACAATACGTGAAAGGTAGATTCCTCCTTATTGTTACAGCATTGGCAGATAGGGCTGGGCGAACACTTTCTCCTCATCAAATTTACCTTCGTAGGAAGGAGATTTGCACATACTCTCCAAATGAAGAACTTTACTTTCGGCGGTAGCGTCATACTCCAAATCCATTTCCAATCACCATGCTGTCCTTGACCATTTGTATCATTATGGTCATGTCCTCCATGTTTCAGCAATCTATAACACGATTTGACAGAAAATTTCCCTTTCGAGTCATAATGCCAAATCCACCTATCCTTAACACAAGGCGGACCAATAGGTATCCTTAAAATATCACGAACAACCTGGTCGGGAAACATGTTTCTCAGTTTTTCCACATCCCACCGATTACAGCCTTGAACTAAACAATCAGCAATTCTACACACAGGACCAGGAGCTGGATTGCATCGAAAATCATTTGACCAAGGGAACCACGCATCATCCAAGGATGTATCACAACCATTACCTATGTTTTTCCTCAGACCTTTGAAGAGAGCAACTCTCCCTTTAATGATACTTCCCCAAATCCACGAGGGCCTATGATGCCCCGACGCATTAACAAAATCCGTTCTAGGGAAGTACAAAGCTTTAAGAACTCTTACCCATAAAGCATCATGGTTTTGGATGATCCTCCAACACAGTTTTGCCAAGTGAGCGAGGTTGAACTCCTTAAAACTCCGGAATCCCAAGCCCCCCATCCTCTTTGCAGAAGTCAACCTCTCTTTCGAGCACCAGTGTATCGCCCTTCGATTCACATCACCCGACCACCAAAATCTCACCACAATAGAGTCCATTTTACTTAAGAGACAATTCGGGAGCATAAAGAAAGAGAAAACATACGATGGAGTAGCCTGGAGGACAGCCTTTGCTAATGTTTCCTTTCCTCCTTGTGACAATAGAAGACTTCTCCAATGACAAGCTTTACTCGTCATCGTATCAATAAGAAAATGAAAGGTCTCCGATCGCCCCCATTCAGCCGGAAGTCCCAAATACTTCCCAAACTTAACATCATTTGAAACTCCCAGGATTGTACTAACATCCCTACATACTTCTTCATATGTATTCTTGGAAAAATACTATGTTGATTTTTCTTGGTTCACCTTCTGCCCGACACTCTAGAGTAGAAAGGAAGAATATGTTTGATTCAGATAGCTTCTTCCACATTAGCACGCCCAAAAACCACCGTATCATCCGCAAATAGAACATGCGTCAGAGTCGGACATCTCGGGCTAAGCTTGATTCCTTGCAGTCTTCCTCCCCAAACTTTCTCATGAATCAGGAATGACAGAGCATTGGTAATCATAATAAAGAGGAAAGGAGAAAGGGGGTCCCCTTACCTTACCCCTCTTGTCGGATAGAAAAAGCTTGTAGCCGCTCCATTGACCATTACTGCGAAGTTAACTGATGTCACGATCTCTCTGATCCAGCCAACCCGTTTATTGCAGAAACCCATCTTTTGCAGCATTATAAACATGAAGTCCCAAGATACTTTGTCGTAAGCCTTCATCATGTCCACCTTAAGAACAAAATCGAATTTTTTTGCTCTTCTTCGGTTTTTCAAACGATGAATAACCTCATGAACCAGAACTATGCTGTCCTGTATGGATCGGTTGCCCGTGAAAGCTGCTTGTAGTTCCGATATGAGGTTTGGTAGCACAGGTTTGAGCCTCGTTGCTATGATCTTCGAAATGACCTTTGCTCTGAAATTTGCCACACTAATTGGTCGAAACTGTGAGATCCTTTCCGGAGTTTGAACCTTCGGGATTAAAGCAATGTGAGTTTGGTTCCAATACTCCGGGAAAGTGTTTGTATCAAAGAAACTTTTCACCTCTCTGATCATTTCTTCTTTAATAAGCCCCAATGTTTCTGAAAAAAGCTTCCCGCGAAACCATCAGGTCCCGGAGATTTGTGCGGTCTTAACTGAAACACTGCTTGTTTTATTTCCCATTCCTCGACCTGTCGACATAAACGAGAATTGAGTCCTTCATTAACCACACATGGAAGCTCACCGATGACAGCATATTCAATCACTTCTTTCGGGGCAGTGAACAACTCTTGGAAAAATCCTTTAATATGAGCTCGAACTTCTCTTGGTTCGTCAATCCACCTTCCATCCTCATCCTTGACTTTAACAATTGAATTTCTCCTTCTTCTCTGAATGGTCGATAAATGAAAAAAACCGCTATTCCGATCACCAAAACGAGCCCACTCCACATTTGCTCTAGTCGCCCAAAATTCCTCTTCCAACTTCCATTGTCTCTCCAATTCTCTTTGCTTGGCATCCATTTGATTGTACACCTCAGCCGTATATGGAAGTGTATTCAAATGCTCCAGATCCCTTTTCAAATCAGAAATGATAACTCTATTTGCTCCAAAAGTGTCACTTTTCCATCTTCTAAAGTTTTGTGAACATCTTCCTAAATTTCCTTCAGTACTCATTCCCGTTACCCAAGTTGCCTCTACTACCTGATTATACCCATCCATCATTTGCCAGCCCTTCTCATAGAAAAACCTTCTTTTCCCTATTCGGTCGCTCTCATACTCTGTTTCCAGCACTATCGGGAAAATTTCATTCCACCCACCATTACAGAAACCTCTATCAATTCGCTGTTTGATCTCGTTCCCCTGCCTATTATTGTTACACCAAGTGAACGGTTCCCCCATACTATCAATGTCCAGAACTCCCCACCGAAATATAGCATCATTGAACTATTGTAACCTTCTCAATGCCACCGGAGCACCTCCTTGCTTTTCATCTTGTGTTCTAATAGCATTGAAATCGCCTATTAGACACCACGGGGTAGATAGGGGACGTTTGAATTCCTCAATTTCTTCCCACACTTTCTCCCTTTCTTGCGCAATTGGAGCTCCGTAAACGAAAGTAATGTATCTATCCTCTCCTTCCACCCACTTCACATCGATATAGTTAGGAGTTTGTCGCAGAATCTGTAAGCTTACATCTTTAGTCCACCAGAGTGCGAGTCCTCCCCCTCGCCGTTCTGGTTCAACATATGTCCCATGGGTCAACTTCATCCTCTTCCTAATTCTTTCCATAGTCTTCCTTTTTCTGTTTCGTTTCCATCAGAAAAACTATGGAGGGACAGTGCTTGCCGATTAAGTCCCGCAAGTGTCGAACTGTAGGGGATTGTCCCATGCCCCTACAGTTCCAGCTGATGATCATGGCTGGTGTGGTGGCATTAGGCTCGCCACCACCGCCTTTTGTACTTCCCGTGAGCTCCCTTCTTCATTTCTCTTAGTCTGCTGCTTCTTTGGTTTTAATCTACCCACTTTTATCTTCCTTCTTTCATCCATGTTCCCCATTTCAAACCTCTCACCTTCCCCTATTCTGACTGTCTTTTGCTTCTTCTCAGGGACCAGGTTTGTGTTTATTTCACCTTTTCTCTTCAGCAATTCTGTTACCATCTCTTCCGTGTTTTGTAGCAGGTTATAATTCATATTAGCTCCGCTCTGAACATTTTGTGCACCCAAATTACTCACCCGCATCCCTCCACATCTTCTAACTGCTTCAGTGATTTGAGGATGATTTAAATCCAGTATTTTTCTCCCCAAAGTGTGTGAATTCATGAACTGAATGTCCAAAAAATTGAAGCAGGCCAGGTTATAACAGCAATACTTACTAGGCTATGGTGTGTATTTGCTTCAATAAATCCCTGGTTGGGCCACTGTGGGTAAGAACTGGCCCAAGGAAAATTTGAAGTTGGGAAACCAAAATGAGCCTGATTATAGGTGGGCCACGTTTGATAGATAAGAGGTTGACCCAACTGATTTTCCAAACAGTTCTCTCCACTCATCACGTTCATTCTGCTGTCAAACCTTAGCTGCGCCGTTCTTCGATTGAGCGGGAAATTTCCCCCGTTTCCCCCCATCCCACCTCATGTTCCAAAGTGCTAAATCTGCCCGCTGGTCTGACCTCCGGTGGTCCTTTCGCTAGCTGTTCGATGGCATTTTCCCTTTGTTTCTCTGTGCTAATTTTCTTCCCCTCCATTCTCTCGAGCCTTCTACCTTCATATGACTACCATATTTTGTGGGATTCTTGTCAAAAAATTCTACATTCTGCATCCTCAGCTCACAGAAGGAGATTGTGTGCCCCATGGATTTACAACAATAGCAGAAATTAGGGACATCCTCATAGGCAAACTCCACTTTATCCACTCCACCATTATCATTCGGGCTTTGGAATCCCGTCGGCAGAGGTTTCTCCAAGAAAAGCTCCATTCGAACTCGGACAAAACTTTTCCATTCACCCATTTCCTCCTCTGTTTCCTCATATTCCACTAATCCTTTGAACATTTGAGCAATCTTCATGATATTCGTTTTTCCTCTGAGATCCGGGGCTAAACCCCACATCCACACCCAAGCCTCAGTGGAATCTATAATGACATCCTCAGGGTTTCGATGCCCCCCAGCTCCTAACTATCAAGTGAGATTGCAGCAGCATCCAAGGGCTTCCCTCTTCCACTTTCTCCTTATCTTCGAGCTCAAAGAATGTGAAGATGAAGACATTTTCCCCCTGGATCTTCTTGACCTTTAGGTCTCCTTTCAGCTTCCACACCCTCTAAGCATTGTTCTTTATTGTAGTAACAGAGCACTCTCGATCACCGACAAATTTCCCAACCAGAGACTTCAGCGCCATCTTGACCGATCTATCACCCTCTCTAGTTAGTTCCACTGTTGGTTCATCGCAGTTGAGTAATGCCGTTTGTTGAATAATTTGTTCAATCGACGGATCCATCCTTAGAACCCACCAAAAGCAAAAGCAGAATCTACCCACAGTGCACAAAGAGAAGTTCCGAAGTTTTTGCAGAAAACCCTCAAACTTAATTCCTCTCTCCTTTACTCTTGTAGATCTGGGAAAAATCCAATAAAACAGAAGGTAGGTCACTGTTAGGTGAACCATGGGACGCGATCTGCGTCCAACCCCCAGGGGTTGGACCGGTCCAACCAGTCCACTGCACCCAATTATCCCCTGCAACGCGGATCGGCCCAAGCCTCTCTTCTCCCTTCCCCTTCGTATACACCCAATTACAATTTAGTCACTCTATTTTTATTTATAGATAATTTGATTGTTTAGTATTAAAATTTACAATTTTAGTCACTATTTTTTTGTGTTGACATTGATAACTAGTTAACTCGATTTGTTAACTAACTAGTTAAATTTAGTTAACGAGTTAACTAGTTATCACGTTGTTAACTAGTTATCACGTTGTTAACTAGTTATCTAATCGAGTTAACTACTTAAATATAACAAGTTAACTAGTTAACCAATTAACTAGTTAAATTTAGTTAACGAGTTAACTACTTGACAAATCGAGTTAACTAGTTATCACGTTGTTAACTAGTTATCACGTTGTTAACTAGTTATCATGTTGTTAACTAGTTATCTAATCGAGTTAACTAGTTAAATATATTGTTAACTAGTTAAATATCTTGTGAACTAGTGCAGATAACTAGTTATCAGCAAAAGAATCTGTTAACTAGGTAACAGTTAGAACAAGTGTTAAAAAGTTAGAAAATTTTAAAAAAGTGTTAACTAGTTAACATGTACTTCGTCAGAAAAGTCACCGGAGTATGGTTGGCTGCCGGAGTCTCACCGGAAAAGTCACCGAAGACCAGCGAGCGGTCGCCGGAAAAGTCGCCGGAGCATGATTGTCGGGCCCCTGAGAGTGGTCGGCCAGTCACTGAGATATATTAAATATTTAAAATAAAACAAAAATTAAATTAAATATGAAATGTCCTAAATAACCCTATCAAATTTAGACCATTAGATTAGTCAAAGAATGATCCAATGGCTAGGAAAGGGTTGGAATAAAATCCAACCCTTGGAAAAGGTTGGCTGCCGTGAACCATCATTAACTTTCTGAGAAATAAATGCGCAGATGAGGGGAGGATAAATGCCATTAATGGCGCTCCATTAAGGAGAGTAGTTAGGCTCTATTTCAGAGAAAGAAGAAGCTCTATTTCAGAGAGAAAGTCGTAAAACGCTCATGCTAGTACACGCGGTCTCAGACACGGAGACGAGTTATATAATCTATATATAATTGATCTAAATTTTCATTGGTTCTTTGGTCAATGTCAGTACTCAATATATAACTCGTTTCTCATTCACTTTCACTCGCTATCCCTTTCTTCCCATCATGACCACCACCGCCCGCTCAACCGACGAGCCTCCGGCGCCGCCGCCACTTCCGCCGCTCCCTAAGTACGACGTGTTCCTGAGCTTCAGAGGTGAAGACCTCCGGGGCAAGTTCGTGGACCACCTCTACTCCAAGCTCCAAAGTCTCAAAGTCAACACTTTCATGGACGACAAGAAGCTTCAGAAGGGTGATCTGATCAAGAACATCACCAAAGTGATCGAACGGTCAACGATATACGTGGTGCTTTTCACATCCGGGTACGCCGACTCCGACTGGTGCCTGAACGAGCTTGCCAAGATCTCAAACTGCGTGAAGAAAAAGGGGAGTTTCCACGTGGCCATACCGGTCTTCTTCCACGTGTCCCCGGACGACGTGGCAGCACAGTCCGGGGTTTTTGAGGAGGCGTTTAAGCGTCACGGCGGCGAGTTTCCGACGAGGAAGGTGAATGGTTGGAGGAAGGCTTTGACTACATTGGCCACCACTACTGGCTGGCCTTTCGACCATAAACAGTAAGTCACTCATAAATTAATATTTTATTATTATGAGGTGACTAATAATTAATTATCAGAGTTTTAAGTCTTTTTTTTTTATATCATTAAAATGAATAGTTTTTCTTCTCTGAGGTACTTAACATGTGGAAGTAACGTGCAGCCTTTTTGGTAGTAGTAGGGTAACATTAAAATACAACACCCAAACAAGGCCCAATAAGTCAACCTTTGGGGGTTTAAAATAGAGGATGGTGAATTTTAGAACTTTCTTTACTTACTTAAATATGGTAGATTAATAAGTTGTTCGATCAGAAGAACCAATTAGGAATGAGTGAGTCTAACTGTTTTTGCTATGACTTATAAAATGGTCTTTTAAGATCGTGTACCTCGCATGACATGTAGGAACAAGGTAAATTTGAGATGTGACCTCTAGGCTCTAATGCCATAAATGATGGAGTCGCCATTTTATATAGATGCCATGATATTTGCATGTGGGTCATGTGTCCTCTTAAGTAGAGATTTTTTTTCGTGATGATGATAATATATATAGAACCACCCGAAGCCACACCCACAAGGGATATACAAAGGGATCTTTGATCCCTGAACAAACCCGTCCTATACAAAAACTTCCAAAAAAGCCATGCCCTATCTACTAAAAAATCCCCATCCACTCCAAGCCCAGGGAACTAAAATCACTTTGCTGAAACAGAGACCAAAAGAAATACAAACCCAATGCATCCCAACACCCAGAAAATAGGAACCATGAGCTGCTGCTGTGAAACCAAACAGAATGGTTGCGAGTGTGTCAAAAAAGTCCCTCATTTCCTCCATTGCGCCTCCTCTCAACTGAATGGACAAGGACACGAGCAAAACGTATTGCAACCTGTCATCCACAGAAACACAATCATACAAAAGCATCTCCCGGGATTGGGCAGTTTCCACGATCTTGGGAAACCTCACACCAAGACTCTCACCCCCAACCCAAGAATCAGACCAAAAACACACCCCCTCCCACCCCAAGATCAAGCAAAGCGTATTCCTAGAATTTAGAACTAACGCCTACAATGTCCCGCCAAACAGACCAACCCGTCCCATGACCTTTCCAAACCGGTTTCTAATCTGAGGCACCACCACGATTTTTGCAAATAACGAGACCACGCCACCAGGCACCTATCAACTGCATTACCTAACAAAGCCTCATTCATGCATCGCAAATCCATAATGCCCAACTCCGCAAGCTAAAAGGCGCTTTCACAATCTCTCATCAGACTAGGTGGGGCTTTCTATCAGCCCCACAACCAACCCAGAGAAATCGGTTCTACATCCTCTCAATCTCTTTGAGAACCAAAATTGGGGCTTTAAACAACGACTAGTAGTATACCAGAGGGGGCTCGACAGAACACTCTTTAAAAGAGTAACCTTGCCTCCAAAGGACATAAGCTTCTCTTGCCATGATTCCCATTGCTTCCGAGTGCTTTCCAGCACTAGATCCCAAATTGGTTTGTTTGACGCCAAAGTCCCAAGCGGTAACCCAATATACGTCACCGGGAAAGAGCCCACTGCACAACCAAGGATCTCTACTAACTCTTCAACATTCTCCACATCCCCGATTGAATACAAGATCAACTTATGAATGTTCACCTTTAAACATGAAATCGTCTCGAAACAAATAAGAATTGCTAGAATTTTTCGACTTGTTCCATCGAGGTGTCGCAGAACAACATGGCGTCATCGGCGTATAGGATGTGGTGAACCTCACCATCTTGTCTGCCTCATTCATGTAGAAACCTTAATTTTTCAGCTTTCTTTTCTTTGTTCATCATTTGAGAGAAGATTTCCATCACAATAGTGAACAAAAATGGAGAAAGCGAGTCGCCTTTTCTTAAACCTCTTTCGCTATTAAAAAAGCATTTCGCCTCACCATTGACAAGAATGGAGAAGTGGGCGGAGGAGATACAATATCTGATCCACCTAACCCAAGTTTCTAGGAAACCCATTTGCCTCAGAGTATTAAGGAGACACTCCAGTTGATGTGTTCATATGCCTTTCATTATCCAACTTCAAGATCAACCCCGACCTGCCACTGCGTCTCCTCGTATCAATGAGCTCATTAGCGATAAGCGAATCTGCATGCCCTCAATGAAAGCACATTGATGATACGAAACACACATCCTCACCAAACCGATCAGCCAGAGTCTTTGAGAGGATCTTGCAGAGGGAGGTAAGCAGACTAATCGAATGGAGATCTTTGAAATCCTCAATAACATCTGTTTTAAGAATCGAACACAAGAAAGTGAAATTCATCGATCTTGGAATAGATTCTTGTCCCCTGAAATTCGACATTGCCTCCATCACCTCATCCTTGCTAGTTGATAATATTCCAATGTTTCTTATAAAATCTCATGTTGAAACCATCGGGGTCCGGGGCCTTCTCCCCATCGCAATGCCGAATCACATCCCAAACCTCCTGCTTAGAAAAGTAAATCTAAGATGTTGAAGAGATTAATAGTGAAAATATTTCCTTAATAACCCACTACAAAAAAATTTACCTTTAGCTACTACAAAATTACAACGGCATGAAAATGCAGTAGCAAATAGTTAGTATTTGCTACGACAATCACTATTTCATGTAGTAATTTGCAGTAGCAAATACTATTTGCTACACTCAGCATCCCTGTTGCAAATAGTAGTGTGACAAATAGTATTTGCTACTGCAAATTACTACATGAAATAGTGATTGCCGTAGTAAATACTAACTATTTGCTACTGCATTTTCATGCCGTTGTAATTTTTCAGTAGCTAAAAATCATTTTTTTTGTAATGACCTCATTGGTAGTCTGGGTTAAACTCTTTCAACCTCGACTATGTGGTTAAATTGCCAATTATGTCGTTGTCCTTCGCTGGGCCTGATAGGATTTTGCCCATCAATTTTATTGTTGATGAATTCAAACTAGAGTGTTGGAATTTCAACAATGATAGACATAGTTGGATTCAACCTCAACTAGGTTTTGAGATGCAAACTGGAGATGAAATTTCTTGATGTTTTAAAAATTGTACTATACTAGGCAATTCTAGTTTTGTAGTTTTTGGGACAGAAATTCGTAACAATATATTGTTGATGGCACATTGTCAAACTATATGTCCAAAATTAGATAATAGTGACATATGGATGGTGCGGCGCCACCCAATCGGAGCGCCACTAGTCGTTATGACCAATGTTTGACGGCACGACCCCAACTAGGAGCACCGCGTCATCCATTTGCCACTATTGTCCAATTTTGGACATAGTTCGGTAGTGCTCAAAACTACAAACTCGATCAATTCTACTTGTTTTATTTAATAAATGATGATTGATTAAATATATAGGTTATAAATTATAAGTCAGTCATAGTCAATGTCATACACGCAAATCATAATTCAGATACAATCCATGCGAGCTTGTCGCTGGACTTTTTGATCGTTATAATCATATATAGATCATTAAGTCTAATACCACTTCACACGCCTTTGTATATTTGATGATCTAATATTTTTTGAAACGCAGATGTGAGGTAAAATTAGTCGAAGACATAAGCATGGACGTGGTACGGAGGCTCAACGATATCGACCGTGACCCGAAATCAATAGTCAAACTAAAACCCCTTATCGTCGAAGAATTCAGTTTATTTTCCTACCAACAACTTAAAGAGACCGACGTCATTAGGATCTGCGGAATGAACGGTGTAGAAAGTGTCAAGTCTGCAAAGCTCATCTATGACAATACACCTAGAAGCACTGGATTAGCCCCATCGTTTCGACTAAAAAACCCGCAGTTCCTTCCCAAGCCAACCTATGACCCGGTCGAACCAGAAATGAGATGGATCAAAAAAATGTGGGATGATGACGGGGAATTCATCAACGCCGTACGAAGTTGCGACATGACAAAGGTCCTTGTTATTGTCGACAATGTGCATAAACTAGAGAATCTACTGCAAGTCGCAGCCGGGTTTGCTTGGTTTGGTTTGGGTAGCCGGATCGTTGTCTCGACCGTTGATGTTTCTAGGAAGGTTCTCAAAGTTATCCACGGTCAATGGGATGCGCCATCTGGCGGATACAATAATTATAACAAGAATAAGAATAAATATCTAGACGTTGCTTGCTTCATGAATGAGATGATGGACGATAGAGATTTAATGAGGAGGTTGAAAGATTCATTGGCTAGTGGCGGCTTGGTGGACGAGTCCGTTTGGAGAATTCGTATTGACAAATACGACGGCGTTGGGTTGGTGGATAACGGGAAACTTGAAATAAATACAGAGCTTCCACTCTTTAAGGTACGTACAAGAATAACGATTTTTTATATGTATCGTGAGTCTTATATTTGACTAACGTGTTGTTATTTTCTATTGCAATAACATTTATTCTTGATTGGCGATGCAGAAGATCACTAACCAAGTATTAATGAAGGCACTGTTTGGAAAAAATGGTGTACAAGTAGTCAAGGGTTTCTTCATGGCGTTCGTTGTTTCCATGATTGCTTATAGAGCAATGTCAAGTATGCGCCGCATAACTAGTTTGATTAATGAGTGCACGCTAATGTATTTCACCAAAGTTCACAAGGATTGGAAACCTTACAGAATCATTTCAAACGTCATGCAAAAGGAATCAGGATCACAGGGATGACAATCCAATTATCGGTCGAAAATCGTATGTATCTAACTAGATTGATGGGCTAAAATTTAAGTTACAAGTAATCACGAAGAAAGAATGTCAATTTATGTTGATGTAATATTGTATGATGTTTAAGCACACATTGTTTGATATTTATTTTACTTTGATAAGTGTGTTTCGAATTTTGGATTGTTTGTATGACCATGGGTGACAATTTTATTCAAACTCATGAATATTCATCAATCTATTGAATTTGATATATAAATGGACAAATCAATATCCAAATTCATTTAAATTGAATCGGATAGATATTATTTAGATTATTAGATGAGTTTTACCCAATTATAAATTTCGTCAAATTTTAGTTCTTGAATCACTTTTTTTAATGAATAATTAGCTTTTATTCATCAAAGCGCAATATTTTGAAATTACAACCTTGCAAAATCTACCAACATAGCTACAAAACAAAAAAAAAACTACAAAACAAAAAAATCAAACTATTAGACCTCTTTCAAACAGATCACTTCTCTTCTAACATCATTAATTAAGTCACTAACTACCTTCTTGCACGCTCCAGCATTAGGGGTGGGAACTCCGGGCCACCCAGCCCGACCTAACACACGTTGATCGGGTTTCGGGTCAGTCGGAGCATGTTTTATAAAACCCGGCCCCGGCTCGAGGGTAGCGAATGGGTAACCCGAAGTCTGGTCAACACGATCCGAGTCGGGCCGGGCTACCTAAAAATTTAACCGCGGTTCAACTGTTATGTAATTTTTTTGCACTTATTTTCTATTAAATGGATAGTTTTATTTGATTAGATCTTGTTTCCCCCAACAAAATAAATGATCAAAGGCGTGAGTTGATGAAAAAATGTTTATTTTGCTGGGTTTTGTTTTTTTAGATGAATTAAGAGGTTTCATTTCATCAAATTTGCATTAAGTACAAACTATTTCCTAATTAACTAAGAACTAAGAAACTTATAAAACTGTAGCCTCTTTCTCTGTAAGGCTACCTACTTACAAAGATATAAAACTATAATTTTCAATTGTTACCACCAAAAATCCCACAAATTGAGCTAACTTCCCAATGCTAGATTGAACCGCTTCACTTGATAAGAGGCTGCCGGACTTGACCTATTTTAACCAGACAATCTGAGCAACTTTTTCCAAAACACCAATACCTGCAATAGAACTGATGCTCCATCACATTAATTAATAACTCCAAATCCAACTCAGATTTATGCCTTACTTGATCATAAGCTTCCCTTTGTAGAGAACATTATTTACAGGTGCAGACCTCTTTTACACGTGTCTCCAACCCCCACATATTTTACCAATCGTGCCTATATATTCATCTTCTTCTAGTTTTCGGCCCGATAATAATCCCCTTAGGGGAAAAGACCTTACCGTGACTTAAAAACTCAGCAAAGTTGGCTTTTTGAAGATGTTGGACTCCATTATCACCAATAACTCTAGTAGTAGCTCCGGAGATACTAACTTGATTAGTTGTAGAACTTTCAGCATGAATCTTAGAATGCACCTGTATAGCAGCAGAGGAAGGCGTCTCTGGCACCACAGTAGCATCATCCACTGCTGTTTCATCATATACAATTTCATCATCGCTCACCAACATGCCATCATTCTCGACTCGCACTGATTTAGGGCTCAGACTAAATATAGTCTGTTGAATGGATGCTGTTATTTTTTTTTTATGAATTGAGCAATTTTTATTCATCAAAAGCTTGGAATGCCAATACATTGTTCAAATGACAATAAAACTCGAAAAAGCTATCAAGCTACAATAAGAAACAAAGAACTCTAAACACCAATATCTATTGTAAGGAGCTTAAGATTTTTTGCCATATAAATCTTAATCTCCCTATCAATATAATGAATCATGTCTCCCTCATCATCATGCTTAAGGTCTCCAAAAATCCTTTTGCATCTCTCTCTCTAAAGCTTTGACATAGTAATCCTCCACATCAGCTGCCTAAACTTTCCTCTGACATCGATACCCCATCTTCCAACCTCTGCAATCATCATAGCAATAGAACTGCTACTGTCCAACTCTGGAAAGAAATGATGGAGAATCACTTTAGAGAATCTGCAGACTCTGAAAATATGATCCCTACTCTCAACATCTTCTTCACACAAAACACAGCAAGTATCCACAAGAGGATCCCACATAATGATCTTATCTCTAGTGGTAATTCGATCTGCAACTATCAGCCAAGCCACAAAAGTATGTTTAGGGATAGAGAACCGTCCCCACACACTACTGTACCAGTCAACTTCAGCCTGCTTAGGCCTAATATCATTCCAAACTTTGCTCACCTTATATTTTGGCATCACACAGCCATTCCAGAGGAGGTCACCTTCATCATCAACAGATATAAAATCCTGTGCCAAAGCCCCCAGCTTCAAAATTTTCTTCCAATGCCAAGACTCAGCAATCGACTCCAGCTGCCAAAAGACTTTCCCCTTCATCTTATAATAGTAAATCCATGCAACCCAGATCGATCCAGATCTCAACAGAATCAACCAGAGGTGCCTTAGCACATTAGCAATATTCCAACTTCTCAAATCTTTGATACCAACCCCACCTTCCGCTTTTGGAACTACTACCTTACTCCAAGCTACCTTTGCTCTCTCACCTTCAACCTTACCCCATAGGAAAGCATTACAGATTCTCTCTACTTCTTTAATAATACTAATAGGCAAAATGAAAGCCGCCATCCAATATTGGAGGATTCCCTGAATAACAGAATTAATGAGCTAGACTCTACCTGAATAAGACAGATTCTTGCCCTTCCAATAAGAAATTCGAGCAGTAATCTTGTCAATTAAAAGCTTGCAATCACAACGTCTTAACTTCCCTGCAGTCATTGGAACACCTAAGTAACGAAAGGGGAGGTCCCCTCTAGCAAAACCTGACTCATGAACAATATCAGCAGCACAATCATCACTTACTCCAGCCATATATATCAAGCACTTATCAGGATTAAATTGCAATCCATAGATACTTTTGAACTCCCTTAAAGCATCAGTAACCTCTTTAACAACACTGCAGTTCGCTTTAGTAAAGACTAATAAATCATATGCAAAGGTTAAATGAGTGAGACTTACACCTTTACATTGAGGATGAATTTGAAATCTGCCTTCCTTAGCTTTCTTATAAAAAAATGCAGCTGAGAATTTCCATGGAGAGCACAAATAAGAAGGGGGAGACAGGGTCCCCTTGCTTGAAACCTCGCTTAGCCTTAAAATAACCTCTCAAAGATCCATTAATGTTGACAGAGATCATGGAAGTTTTGAAACAGGCACTTATCCACTCAATGAACCCATTAGGGAATGTCATAACTTTCATAGCTTCCTCAATAAAAGACCACTCCACAGAATCAAAGGCTTTCATTAGGTCAATCTGAATAGCACATCAATGAGAAACATTCTTCTTTTTATAATTACATAACAATTCGTGAGCCATTCGAATGCCATCACCAATGTGTCTTCCTTTAATAAAGGCAGTCTGGTTCATACTGATGAAAAAATGTCAAGTTTTATTTGATGAAAGATGAGATCTTATTTTGCTGTTTCTTTTCTTTTCCACTAAAAAGAATGGAAGGTAAGAGAAGATGAGACTCATTAGGGTTTTATGTTTGAAATAGGTTGTAATAATTAGAATGTATTAGGCCCAAATATGTTTAATACAATTAGCCCATACATAATTAGGTCTTATTGATGAAAGATTTGGGTTTTGAATATTCAGGTCGGGCTCGGGCTCAGGCCGAGCTTTCTTTGGGGTTTACTCGAAAAGTTCGAATCCTGAAACTATCGTTATTTCAAACCCGAGCCAAACCCAATGAATACCATGATTTTAGGCTACCCGAAGCCCGATTTTACCGGGTCAGGCCGGGCAAAACCCAGTCAAATGAGCCGGGTTACCCACCCCTGTCTAGCATTATGTCTACAAACTTCATATCAAATGTTAGCCACAATAGAAAGCCAAATAACTCACGTCTACAAACTTTCATATCAAATGTTAGCCACAATAGAACGCCAAATAACTATCTTCCTCTTCACTGATGTAGAGACTCCTGCAAGACTAGCAACACTGGCGGTGATTCCGGCGAGGACGACAGAGAGGATTCCGATTCGGGAGTCACAAATGATGATTGCGAGGAGGTTGGCGTTGAGCTCGTGGAACTTGTGGCGTATTGTCTGCCATTTGACTAGGAATACCTTGACTGAGTGGGATAAGGATATTAACGATGAGAGAACATTGACGGCTTGGTTCGGACTGTAGCTCGCCGTTGTCAACGACGACTGCAATGAAGAATCTGACTTTGCGGTGGGAGATGAAAAGAAGAAACGGGTTGAGATGGATTCAAGGAGGTTGAACCGGTTAGGTTAGTTCAAGTTTTTTTTTTTATATGAAAAGGTAAGGTTTCATTTCATCAAATCAGTAAGTAACTGTACATTCGTAAAACAAGAATTACCAAAACAAAAATAAATGAGAGCTAACATAGCTTGCTCATTTTCTCTCCCAAAAACAAAATTCTTAAAATCATTTATAACTTTCTCAATCAGCTGAAGCACTGTGCACTTTGTAGTACCATATATTCGGCTACATCTCTCCCGCCAAATCGAGCTTGTAATTATCCCAAAAAGAAGGCATCTTACTTTGTAAACCAAACTCTGCTTTCCATGATGTTGACTAAAGAACAGCAGAACATCATCCCATGCGCAGCTATGTACAGTAGGGAATAAACTCTGCAGTACCTTCCTGGAAAATGGACATTCCCAAAAAAGGTGTGCTCGATTGTCCACTCCTGTATCACATAATACACAGGAAATATTCGTTGGCAAACTCCAAGTAGCAACAATCTCCTTAGTTGTAATACTTCCTCTAATAACCAGCCAGCAAACAAGGCTGTTACTAGGGATAGTAAGTCCTTACCAAATGAAATCATACCACAAGAAAGGATTAGCAGTAGGCCTAATGGATTCCCAAACCTCCCTAATGCTGTATTTTTCCATCAATTTCCCTTTACAGTGAACTTCTCCATTAACCAGAGTAAAAATAGCTGCATCAATGTTTCTAAGTTTAAGAAGTTTTCTCCAAATCCAAGATCCATAACCAAACTTCACATTCCAAATATCTTGCTGCTTTACTCTGTATTTTGTGATCCAAGCCACCCAAAGGGACCCCCCCTAACCAAGAGTGACCAGATGTGCCTTAAAGCACTTGCAGCATTCCAACTATGCAGTTCTTTAAGCCGAAGTCCCCCCTCGGTTTTGGGCAAGGCTATATGTTCCCAGGCTACCTTTGACCTTCCACCAGAATGCTTCCCCCATAGAAACCTATTACAGATCCCTGCTACTTCTCTTAGAACAAATTTAGGTAAGAGAAAGATTGTCATCCAGTAATGCAAGATCCCCCCTATAACTGAATTGATCAACTGCACCTTTCTAGCATACGAAAGACACTTAGAAGTCCAATCAGAAATTATAGAAGTGATTCTGTTTATCAAGATTCGACACTCATTTCTCTTCAGTTTACCAGAATCGAGTGGCACACCTAGATATCGAAAAGGAAGGGAGCCTTCTCTCATACCTGAGGCATTAAGTAAAGCAGCAGCAGTACTCTGATCAACCCCTGCAAGAAATAGTTCACTTTTCTCTGGATTAAATCTGAGGCCAGAACCTGCTTTAAACTCTTTCAGTACCTTAATGACAGCACTCACACCTGGGATATAATTTTTAGTGAAGACTATCAAGTCATCAACAAAGAAAAGGTGAGACAACCTGGTCCCCTTACATTGAGGATGATACAAAATACCTTTTCTCTCCCAGCTCTGTCAAACAACCCTGCCAAAACTTCCATAGAAATGACAAATAGAGATGGGGAAATTGGATCCTCCTGTCTAAAGCCTCTTCCTGCTTGAAAGTAGCCTTTAAGATTTCCATTAAAGCTCACTGAGATCATAGTTGAGGAGAGGCAAACCTCAATCCAGTAAATAAAGAGTGAAGGGAAATTCATAGCACGAAAGGCATTCAAAATGAACCCCCATTCTACTGAATCAAACGCTTTCATGAGGTCTACCTTTAGAGCACATCTCGGAGATCCATTCTTCCTGTTATAGGTTCTCAATAGTTCATGTGCAGCAAAACATTGTCACGAATGAGCCTTACTTTAACAAACGCCGACTGATCAAGTCCAATGATGGAAGGAAGCACCTCACTAAGTCTATTGGCTAGAATCTTGGAAACTACTTTGTATATAACATTGGAACACGAAATGGGACGTAAGTCTTTCATTTCACTGGCATAAATCTTCTTAGGGATTCATTTCACAAACTTTGGCATAATACCTAAGTGAAAGAAGTAGAGAACAGCCGAGATACTCTCATTCTTCACAATTTTCCAGTAGAGTTTATAAAAAGACACACTGAACCCATCAGGGCCATGTGACTTCTTCGGAGGCATGGAAAACAATGCATTCTGAATCTCTTCTTCTGTTACTGGAGTTACTAGCATATTTTGTAGTTTTGGGGGCAGTTTTGGAGGAATATGTTGCCCCAATGACACATTTGCAAAATATGTCCGGATAGGGGCAAATGCGGAGCCCAGTGAGCGCGGCGCTCACTAGCCATCGTGGCGCTGGCTGCCATTTAAAGAAGTTATCGTTGCCAGCACGGGGCACGTGACATAACGGCCGTTACATTATTATTGTTAACTAGCCATTGCCCCCATAACCCCCAACCAGCGCCGCGCTGATTGGTCTTAGTGTGTCCAGAATTTATATAAACCCACCTTGCTCCCCTTCATTCTTCACACCTCAAGTCATTCTCTCTCAATTCTCGATCTTTTTATTGCCTTCATAGCTATTCTGGAATATGGCATCTTCGAGTCAACGTAAGTTGAAATGGTAAAGTTTTTGTTTGCATTCTAGTTCTTCCTAATTTCATAATTTCATATGTTGCACTAATTACTTCTCTCATTCAGTTTCAGATGTCGAAAGAATAATGTTTAGGATAAAGAGGCAAGAGGAGGGGCATTTGTTCATTTACAAGGGAGGCCTCGTTGAATGCAAGTCCGGGTTAACGGCAACCAGATCTATAGCCTACAATCTGGAACACTATTTCGGTTGTCTTATTGAGAAGGAGGGTAAGAGTTGTGGGTTTTATGAGAAACTAGAGGTGAGTGAGGCTGTGGACGCGGTCACTAGGGAGAAGGACGAGGTAATCCAGAGGCAGAAAAACTATATTCAGCGTCTTATAGAACGAGTGAAGGGTCTGGAATCCCACAACACAGTGTTGCAGGGTTATATCAATGCCCTGGTTAAGAGGAGTCGATTTTCTAATCGTGACTATGTGACCTGACTGGAAAGAGTATTGGAGGGGTTTAAGTGGTTGTTGTCATGTTTTAGTTGTTTTACTGTTTTGTTGTACTGTTATGCTATTGGAGGGTTGGGGTCTCTATTGTATCTCATTGAATCCATTTGTTATATTTGGAGAATTGGAAGATCTTGTGTTTGTTTTCAAGTAGATTTAACGAAAAACAAGGAAATTTTTATTAAAACTGGATAGAGAGTACAATGACAGAAGAAAATGAAAACAATGACGGAAGAAAATGAAAACAATGACAGAAGAAAATGAAAACAAATTAACCATTCATGGAGGGGTTCTGTTGCTTTGCTTTGCCCGTACGCAAGTCCTTCTGTTGTGGCCATCTTCTTTGCAGTAGCTACAATGAGGCTCAATCTCTTCGACCAAGTCCATCTCGTTGTGTATGCGTGAATGGCGTGGCCTACCGAATTTCCTAATTAATCCATGGTCGGGAATGAAATGCAACCCTCTCCTACCGTATATCCGACTCACAGTCTCCAGCTTGTAATGGTCGTTGACGTAGTAGAACGGATCTTGATAAGCATGTCGAATGGCTGTCATGGCGTGTGAACATGGCATTTTTTTCTGTTGGAACTTGCCGCAGGTGCACGACCCATCGTGGTCGTCGTAATACAGATTCACTGTCTGCGTATTATTACCCCTCCCATTTGTTAGATTTGGCGTAGTTTGCACATCGAACAACTCATTCTCATAGTCGTAGGTCCTTACTACATGGGTATGTGACTTGTTCAGTCGTTTCCCCATCCGCTTCAGACACAGTTTGGTCCATATTGCCCCAGTTTCCACTTATTCCCCAATCCTGGTCCGTCGATCTTCAAAGTATCCAACAAGCCTGTAGAAGGTGGCCTCCACGAGAGCTGCGATGGGGAGTGCACGGACTGCCTTGAACGCCCCCATTGACACTCTCTGCCATGTTCGATGACATGTTATTCCATCGTGCCCCATCGTTGCATCAATCAACAACTCTCGACCATTAGAGTTGATCCTTAGTTACCCAATCAGTGAGACCCATTTCTATTCGAGCGTCGGTTCTCATGAATGATCTGACCCCCCTTTCAAATTTTCTCATGGAGGATTTTTTTACCTGCAGGGGTCACACAGTGAATGGGGTTTAGTAAACGATGATAGGTTGAGAATTAAATGGGTTTAGTACTCCACATGTGTACCGGGGTTCCATTCCTGGATTGCCTTCAATACTGTTGGCAAGTCGTTGTATGATTCTTCCTAGTCATCGTAGATTTGCTCCATGGTCTGTTATTTTCCAGTCCATGCTTTCTTGTACGATATGCTCCGTCCGAATCGACTCAAAACCTCAGACTGGAGGGTTTTGATCCTCAAATGAGGCATTACTTTCACGAGATGGGAAACGACATCAGCTATAACTTGGACATCGAGCTGCTTTGCGCTAATATTGTCCATACTCCATTGACATGTATGAAATGGGTTGAGTTGCCGCACAGTCCATATTCCACTATCGTCGGTAGTGAGTCTTATTCTCCAACGACATCTGTTGTGCTTGTGGCCAGCACATTTGAGCTCTAGATCTGCCTTCTTAGACCGTGCCATCGTCAGCATTTGGTTGTTCTTCAAAGCGTAATGCTTGAGGGCTAGTTGTGCGTCTGCCTTCAACTCAAACTGTTTCCCAAGCGTGATGCCAGGTCCGTCAAGGTGAAAACGTGGAACTATGTTCACGCCGTACTCGTGGTTACTATTAACCATTTGCTCGCCGATGTCTGATGCCAAATGCGTGAAAAATTTAGGGCGGTGTAGGCACCGGGTGGAGGTCGTGGATGGAGGGGAATCTCTAGAGCACCATCAGCTATCACATCTAGCTCAGAGTGGATTTCGGCATCATTATCTGAATTGATTTCACTCTCAGATGACTCTTCATTGTCACCACTCTCAGAACCTGGTGGCGTATCATTGTCCTCCCTCTGGGTTTGGAGCATTTGGATGAACTTGAGCGACAATGGGTTCTCGTGACCTCCTGCTCGTAGCGGTGTGGTGCGAGTGACTACTTTGTCCGCGTTCACTTGTCTGACCGTATGACATGCTTGCACTTGCACCCACGAACGGCTCTTGGCCTTGTTGTAGCGCTTGTCCATTCTCGAACTCAAAGTACAGCTCAGCGATGCGGTAGGAGGGATTCGTGGTCATCATGTCGTACACGACCTCGAATCCCGTGGCGCCCATGATTGGGACTGGGAAGTGAGCCGTAAGTTCGCCACCAATATAGAATGGACACCGCCATGTTAGATTTCTGAGAACCGTCGAGCTCAGCAAACCCATCTTCTTTAGAAACTTCGGGTAGGCCTGCCATAGAGGCAGTCTTGCAGCAAGATGCCTATCGTCCATGCTTACTCGGATAAGGTTGCCCCCGTCGTAAGAAAGCCCTGAAGTTGTGGTGTCAACTTGTTCCCAACCCCATCGAAGCTAGAATGCAAACCCCATTTGAAAGTAATACTAAGATGAAATGATTTTATAGAAGTGACAATGGTGTTGAGGCATGTCCAGTATAAATATAAAATATGTAGTGGGGTGCAGCTAGCAAGATTCCCACTTATCAACAACATGTGACCAGCTGGCAAGATTCCCACCTATTAACAGCATGTGAACATCTGACTTTTCGTTAGCTGGCTACTGGGGTGCAGCTAGCAAGATTCCCACCATCAACATACGTTAATCAACAAAAGATAAAATGCAAGTAAGAAGTTTGAAATATGAACTACAATATAATACTACAACTCTGGAAAATATAGAACTACAAGTCTGAACTCACACTACTCCAAGTCTGAAAATATAAAACTCCAAGTCTGAAAATATAAAACTACAATTTTGAACTCACACTACTCCAAGTCTGAAAATATAAAACTACAAGTCTGAAATAAAATACTACAAGCCTCTAGCCACGTCTACATCCACCACCTCTGTCCCTAGCATGATCTCTAGCCAAATGTCCACCTGTGCCGCACCTAGCTGGTTGAGGATCAATGCGCAATCCATAGCGTGGTGGCTCGACAAAGTCGTCGTCGTCATCGTCATAAGTGGCATCCATCTGTACCGTCGTTGCGGGAGTGCGCTGCAGCTGTGAACCGCTACTCTCACCGCGATGTACATAATGAGATGGTCATGTGAACTGCTGGGTGGGTGGAACGAACGACTGACTCTGCTGCTGGGTGGGTGGAACGAATGACTGACTCTGCTGTTGGGTGGGCTGTGTGAACGGCGTGGACTGTGTGTCGAGGTAGTCATCTCCAGCTAATGGATCAATCGGGTATGAGTCCCGATACCGTGGCCTCTGTGGCTGCTGGCTATCCCACTGTGCTAGGTCAGGCTCCCACAAGCCGGGAGCAACAAGAACATCCAGAGCCCAACGAGAAGAGGACGTTTCTCCTCTGGTGGCCACGTCCTCTTCTCGTGAATCCGTCGAGCTAGTGTTAAATGTCTATCCAGAGCCCACACCTGCACCACCGCCATCCAGACTCCAATGTCCCCAATGTGATCGGCAGTGGTGCCGCTCTCTATCCGAAATGCGGTACGACCTAGCTCTCTGTACATCCACGACAGTGCGGCCGCCCCCCACACAAACTCTCCAACACGGTCAAGGTCCACGAGCAAAGGGAGAAAGAAGAGGTGAGCATACGCCCCTGATCGATCGGCGAAGACACAGCTGCCGAAGAAGTCCACGCTGTACGCCCGACAATATTGATGTATCGTCACAATATCGTCATCTCTAATAGCGCCCTCCTTGTATGGGAAGTTGCTGCGGAACCAAGTCATCTTGATCCTCCCGAGTTTAGATCAGATGTAGCTGGCGTCTTCCCTAGTAGACTCCCCACGTAAGCCGCAAGCTCATCATTCCTAGTAGGAATGAGGTTATCTGAAGTGACCGGGAGACCATCTACGGACAGACAAGTGATGAAGTGTATGTCCTCAAGCATAATGGTCGCCTCGCCATGGTAGAGAATGAAGGTGTTGGTCTCTGGACGCCACCTCTCGATTAGAGCAGTGATGAGCTCTGGATCTGGGGTTAGTTGCATGACAGCCCTAATCTACTCTAAGCCCATCTCGAAAAGAATCGGGTTGAACCTAGCATCGTAGTCTACGATCTTCTTAAAATGACGAATGTTATGCGTCATGTGTGGCTCCTAATTTTTGTAGGAACACATGGGGAAGTAATTAGTAACCTAAGTAATTGTAAATTAAATGCTTAAATATCATAATTATGTTTACCAAATTAAATGTACCAAATTATAATTCTAATAACGTAATTCTAATCACCTAATAACCTAAGTAATTCTAATAACATAATTGTAACATAATTCTATATCAATAAGTACATGACATAATAATTTAATATTTAATTACATAGCATGCATATCAAAACATGTCATTATTAACAACTAAAGACGTTTACATATTTATACTAAGTAGTAATTATATAAAACTAATTATATTCATACTAACCTCGGCGTCGAATTCTAGAGCCGCGCGATGTCGATCACCATCCCCCCACAAAATGCCCGGGTCGCTCGGGCCAACGGATACGCCCTCAGGAACATTTCCAAAAAATGTAGTCCATCTACATTCAAACGTGCATATGTCACAAACCATAAACAATAATGATCATCAACTTGTAATAAACAAAGAGCACTTAAGAATGTAGGGTTACCTAATCACAAACATTCAAACATGCATACGTCACAAACCATAAACAATAATGATCATCAACTTGTAATAAACAAAGAGCACTTAAGAATGTAAGGTTACCTAATCACAAATGAGAAGGAAAAGTCGTAGCACAACGTACAGGAAAGCCTTGACTAGGAACGCTTTGGTCGCAATAGCTCACTAGAAACGAAATAACAAGATCAAATTAGTAACAAATTTACTGACAAATACTAACAAAATCGTGTTCTTGAAAGAGAATACCTTGAGAAGATTGAGAGAATGAGAATTGAGGTGTGAAGAATGAAGGGGAGCAAGGTGGGTTTATATAGATTCTGGACACGCCAAGATAGTGAGTGCGGTGCTCATTGGCGAGCGCGACGCTCGTTAGGGTTTAAGGAAGCAACGACTAGTTAGTGGTAACATGAAACGGTCGTTTTGCTACGTGCGCCGCGCCAGCAACGGTCTAATTTTTAAAATGCAGCCAGCACCGCGCCCACTAGCCAGTGTGGCGCTCACTAGTTAGCTTGGCGCTCACTGGGCTTCACATTTGACCCTATCCGAACATATTTTGCGAATTTTCCATTGGGGCTACATATTTCTTCGAAACTGTCCCCAAAACTACAAAACCCCTAGCATATCTGCTTCAGCATCAGATAACTGAGATCGAATAATAGCAGGCCAATCCAAGTCCACAACAGGCGAGCTAGTCCCCAACAAAGTCTTGTAAAAAGTCACTGAAATTCTAGCCATTTCCACATGATCATCCACCATGTCCCCTGCCTCATTCTTAATTTGCTTAATGGTGCTCTTAATCTATCTTGCACGAGCATAATTAAAGAAAAACTTAGTACTAGAATCACCTTCTCTTATCCACAAAGCTCTGGCTTTCTAACGAGAAAAACTGAAGTGATCCAGGCCCCCAGACCCGACACGACTGATGCCGACCTGACCCCAGCACTAATGCCGGGCCGAGACTATATCGGCCCAAGGCCTACGCCAGCACCACGCTTGGAGTTTAAGAGAGCCGAAGCCCCAGAACCAGAATACACCCATGGAAGGAAGATGATCCTCAACCAGGCACAGATGCCGGCACCTATTCCAGCCAGAGCAAGGTTAATGACCCTCCAGGAGCTGATGCTGACACCAAGCCCAGATCCGGATCCCGGGCCAAGTCTAGCACCGAGCCTAAGGCCCCTAATAGGCTCTAGGCCGGTCCTCCTTAGACCTGGAGACAATGACCACCCCTGGGATCCTCTGGAAGCATTCCTGGAGTTTCGACGAAGGAAGAAAGAGGAAGGCCTTACTAGAAGAGGCTGGCACCCAAAGACAGGCCCCGGTACGAGCCCTAGACCAGGCCTAATGCCAGAACTGAGCTCCAAAATCGAAGCCATGATCCATGTATGAGAACCAGCCCTTGAAGACCCCCTGAGAGCATTCCTAAAGACCTGGCCGAAGCAGAAAGCAGAAGGCTTGGCCAGATTTGAAAAAGGCCCAGCACTGAGCCAGCCCCGGGCGTCAGACCAAGCGCTGGGCACCACAGAAGCGTGCTTTGAGCCCATCCAGAAAATGGTTCGGGCCTTTGGGGAAATTCCAACGGCACTACATAGCTTGAAGTCCCAGGAGCATCCTCCAAGAAACGATGCTGAATTTGGAGAAGAATTGAAAAAGATATGGCTAGATCAAGTCCTAGAGATGCATAGCCAGAGCATAAAAAAGCCCAACTCGGATGCTGATCCGAGAAAGCCAAAGCAAGGAGCTACGATCAGGCCACCCCTTGAGCCTGATCCATGGAGGAATTTATGACCATCAAGAATGCGGGACATGAAGAGAAGATGCCAAATACATCCGAACATGAAATCCTAATCAAGCTAGGATTTCCCGGTTTTGGACAGATTCTAGTCTGACAAAAATTGACGAATTTGGGCTACTTGGAGATAGAATTTGGGCTGAAGCCCAACATGAAAGTTGAAGCCCATGATGTCTACTAGTGATCTGCCAAAGAGCTTATTTTTCTGAATATATTTGGTATTTAGTTGGCTGAATCTTCCAGAACCCGTTTAGCTGTTTTTTTGGGTTTTCCAGCTTTTCCTTTTTAGAGTTTTTGTTTAGGAAGGAGTCTTTTCCTTGTTGGAATAGGGCTATGAATTTGGCCTCCTTCTTAGACTATATTAGGATTTGTTTAAGTCCTTTTTAGGACTTTTTTTGTATTTCTTTTTTAGTTTAGGAAGTAGTTTCGTAGGAGGAAAAGGAGAGCTTGTTCTCCCTTCCTCACCTATAAATAGAGGCCTCTAGTCTCATTGTAAGATACACCTTTGATGAAATAAAACACTTAAACTTCGGTTTTCTCTCTAGCATGGAATTGTTATTCTCTTCTCGACTTTCATGGAATTGAATGTCGTTTAGATAGGTTTATCGTCGAGGGTATCCTCCCCTTGAAGTGGCGCCATCGACCGGACACTTAGAGTTCCTGGCTATATACAGCCAACGGGTCCAAGTATTTCCCATCCAGGTTACATAGGTTAACTTCAGTGTCGGTATTCAAGCTCACAGTGGTTAGGGTCTCGAAGCAGCTTTCACCAAGGTTCATCATCTAGGAGGTGATCGGGTCAAGGACAACCGACTCTCAGGGTTCACATCAGTTTTGGTATCAGAGCCTAGGTTCAACACTAGGACCGCAATCTATCGCAGTTTCCAGGTTCTTCTTGGATTCATATCCCTTTTATTTTTCGTTCAAGTATTCTATAAAATAGCTTCGAAAATCTTCATCTATTTCTTTAGTTCTTGCTTTAAGTTTTCGATTGTAAGGCAAGAAAAAGTTGGTGGCCAAACAACCATCAAAGAAAATCATACAAAACACTACATGAAAACGCTAGGCTAACAGCGGTTTTTATTCATTTTAACAGCGGATAAGCCGCTGTTAAATAGTCTAACGGCGGTTCCATTTCCGCTGTTAGGTTGAGTAACGTAAGCTCACCTAACAGCAAAGGACAAAACCGCCGTTAACTCTAAAAGCGGTTTTGTTTAACAGCGATTACAGTCGCTGTTATATTTAACAGCGGAACTTTTCCACTGTTACTTTAACAGCGGTTCAGAACCGCTGTTAAATATAACAGTGGTTAATTTGATTTTAACAGCACATATTTTCCGTTGTTAAAAAGGACAGAATTATTCAGAATTAGGAATCCAGAATTCTGGATTTTGAATCCAGATTTCTGAATTTTTGGATCCCCAATTCTGAATTTTTAGGAATTCTGGTGAACAAAACTAACGCTTAATGAACGATTTCATAAACACACAACTAACACTTAATTAATATATTCTAGGTCCAATACATAATAATAGTGGCTATTCAAAATATACTAGGGTGAAACGTTCTGAAATATTAAAAAATTGGGCATGACCTATTTGTAATAACTCCTACTCACATACCCTTCAATCTGCAAGAAAACAAACTTTCTAATCTAATATATTCCTAGTTAACTACACATGCATAAAATATATGTACAAGCATACTATCATATATATTAACAAAAATTATAACTCTCTATATATGGCTAATTCAGTACACATGCACAAATATACAAGCATAACAACATTTATATTAACATACATTAACACTATATATGCCTAGTTCACTACATGTATTTGACAAATATATAAGCATAATACCATTAACTAGCTAGTATGCTACACATGTACCCATTAACAACATTTCATACACAAGTACAAATATAAAGTAGAAGGCTAACCTTGAGTTGATGAATACGAATCGAATGAGATAAGATGTAGTGGATGAGACTAGCAAGGTAAGTAACCAAAATCTCCTCGAGAAAACCTAATTAAATGTAATAAACAAGTAAGAAACAAAAGGGAATCAAAAGAATAACGAAAGCCACTTGTTGCTACTAAGTACTAACAAAGCATAATATAGTATATACCGGTATAAGGTTCGATTATATTAATGGCGGGATTACAAACATTCAACATATACATAAACATCACACAATGCTTTTAAAAGCAACAAATCATCAAAATTCGACCATTTTCAAAAATCCCTAATTTCGAACAATTTCGGTAAGGAAAATCTACGAGAATATGCAATTGGAGGGGCAAACGACATTCAGTCTATCCCAAATTCAAAATATAGGCTAATTACATCACCAATTTCATTTATATAAACTCAATTTCCTGTAATCACAAATTCAAAAAATTAGGGTTCTAAGCAAACCTACCTAAATTCAAGTAAATTCAACTATCATAGACTACAGTACTGAAATGGGTATGTAATTTGCAAAGAATAGGAGATATTTACCTTAAAATCGAGTTATAACCCCGAAATAGAGAGTTGGGGACTGTGTGGGTGTGTGGTTCTGTGTTTCTGGCTGTGGATGGCGCACCGGCGGCGGGCGGCGGAAGGACGGCGGCGGGCGAACGGACGGCGGCGGGTGGACGGACGGCGGCGGTCAGACGGACGACAGGGAGTGACGGACGGACGAATTGCAGAGAGAATAGAGAGGGAGAGAAAATTTTGTGATTTTCAGAATGAAATCGTGGTGCCTGGTTCTGGAATTGTAGATCTAATCTAACAGCGGTTAAAACCGCTGTTAAAATATCTGCTGCTAAGTATTAAAACGACACGTCGTTTTTGCATGGCGCGCTTTGGAGGGAATTATTTATTTCAAAATTTAATTTAACAGCGGATAAAACCACTGTTATTTTAACAGCGGTTCCTTATCCGCTGTTAAACTAACGAAACGGCAGGTCATTTTCGTATGGCGGACTTTGGCGGGAGGAATGGAATTCTGCGGACATGGCTAACAGCGGATATCTAACAGCGGTTGTATCACCGCTGTTATTTAACAGCGGATGTTTATAAATCCGCCGTTAGAATTCAATTTTAACAGCGGAATTATATCCGCCGTTAAAAAATTGATGTTAAAATGTAATTTTCTTGTAGTGAAAGAAGAGTAGAAAAAGAAAACAAAAAGCAAGGCCACCTTGCCCTAATTTTTCTTTCGTTTTAAGTTGGGTTTTAAGAAGAAGGGATAGAGAAAATAGAAAATTCTAATAGCTTTCGTTGCTAGGGTTATCGTGAACCAAACCCTAATATTCATAGGTTGAAAGAGTCGGAGACCCTTGTATTTTGTTTATTTCACTAACTGATGACACTCAATTTTACGTGTTTATCAACCTCATTTAAGCTACATTTCCTTGCTTGAATCTCGGGTTTTAGGGTGATTTAGCATGTTTCCACCTAAATGCTCTAATTCATGTCATTTTGGTTACTTTGGCCCGTTATGGGTCTATTTGATGGTTTTCTAGTGCTTTTGAGAATGCACAAGTTTTTGCCGTCAAACACATAGCCACGGACGAGCTTGGGAAGCAAAGAAACCTTAAGAAGTGGGCCGGAATTGATCCAGAAGTCAACCAAGTCAGAAGGAAGCACTGCCCAGTCATTAACTAGAGTTTTCGGTGAAAACTCCAAAGTCTTCGCCTAAAAGTATGCGGACGGTATTACTACCAACTGGGAGAAATCAGTTCTCGCCGAAAACTCCAAAGTCCTCGGTCGAAAACTAAGGCACAACCTAATCAGTCGAAGACAGAGACTCAGTCGGGGTTTCACCTAAAGTCTTCGGCGAAAACATCAAAATTTTCGCTGAAAATTTATTCTCTTTTCGGCTGGGATTCGAAAACCTACAAATACAGGATCGACGACCACATTCAAAAACACACTTACTTTGGATTAATTTCCAGACTTAGAAAAGTTCGAGAGAGAGTTTAAAGAGTTTGAGGAGCGAGGAAGAGATCTGACACAATCCTTCCCTCTCAGAGAGCTCGGTGCTAGGAGTTGAAGATTCAGGAGAATGAAGTTTCACAGACTCATCTGAAAATTAGGTTTTGCAGTTCTTCTCTGTTTTTCCTGTTTGAAGATGTATTCTTTGCTTGTTCTCGATTCCTCTGTTTCGAATATGAGCAGCTAAACTCATAGAGCTTAGATTAGATGAACCCTAAGTGACCCGAGGCTTTAAAGCGATCACGGATCGGCGGTAATTAAATCTAGTTTCAATCAGTTTCTCTTGCATGGTTGGTTTGTTCTTCAGTGCTTTGTGTTTTTCTTTCTGGTTTTGCCACCTAGTTGAGATTCTAGTTAAGTTGAGGATAGTAGCGAACGTTCGCCTCACTTCAAAACACCAAATCAACAGTTAACCTATTCATTGGAACAATTTCTCTTTGTAGGAACTAGTTAGGGTCAATCCGCTTCAAGAGTAACTCATTAATCATTAGTAATCGCGCCAGTTAGTTTTCTGTTGCAGAAGCAAACGCACGGGCGGTCAATTAATCTTGGGAGTTAGATCGGATAGAGCGAACATTCGCCAGTCTTAAACCTAAGGGTCAGGAGTTATGGTGGTGTCTGAGAACTGAATGATTTGGGATTGAAAACTGCTGGTCTTTTGTTCGCCAATGTTCTGGTGATCTTAGGGGGATTCGAAATCTAAGCTTGTCTGTCGTCTTGTTAAGTCAACCAATCTTTCAACTGTTTTCCGTTTTCATTTCTTATTTTTCCTGCTTTATAGTTTAGAAGTCGTGGAACTCACACCACGCACAACTTGTGATTTAAACCTGAGTAATTTGCCTTCATATTTGAGTAGACGATTAGAAGAGACCTGTGGAATAAGATCTATCTTGCTTTGTGCTTGATAGTATTTGACTACACGCGAGTGAAAACGCGGTCATCAAATTGGCGCCGTTGCCGGGGACTCTTCTATATTGTTTGATAGAAGAGTTGGCATTTTATTCTTCTACCTTTCCATCTCTCATTTTTTTTTCCATCACACTTCGATTCTACACCGGTTGTGTTTGTTTTTGTCTTCTACAGGTTAAGCGAGTTCAGAAACAAGTCACTTCCGATCCATCTTTCCCTACCGCGATGACTACTCAGAGAGGTCTTGCGGACTACAACAAGCCGAGCGCTGCTAGCGTTCGATCATCTACCTCTGTACCACTTAATGACAGTGATTCTGACTGTGAGATTAAGATTCCCTTCCTAGGAATGATCTCTAGGGATCTACAATTTGAAGGAAAGCTGCTTGACAACCCTTGCACCCACTTGGCTGACTTCATTGCTCTTTGCTAGACTTTCAAGAACGGGAATCTCGACAAGAACACCTTGTGCTTACGAGTCTTCCCATTCTCTCGCAAAGGTGCTGCCAATATGTGGTTGAATAGTAAACCTTCCGGTTACTACACAAGTTGGGGTCGGCTGGCTCAAGACTTTGTCGAGGAGTACTTTTCCCCTTCTCGAACATCCGCTTACAAAGATAGCATCTCGAGGTTTATGCAGAACGAAGGAACTAGTTTATATGACACTTGGAATGAATTTCAAGAACTCCTCTAAAGTTGCCCTCATCATGGTTTCGAACAGAGACAACTAGCTAAGATCTTTGCTCAAGGATTGAATGAGGAATCATCAAAATGGGTCAATTCCTTAGCCGACGGAGATTGTACCACCCTCGCACCCGAAACTACTCTTCTCCACTTTGAAAGATGCGCCTCTAAATCCAGAAATTGGGAAAGGCAAACCGAAGCAGCAATGAGCCACTGGAACATTGAAGAACAGATTGAAGCCGAAGTCCAGAAACGACTCTATAAAGTCGGCACTCTTACAAGCTCTCCGTCAGTCTCAGTCTTCGCAGCTGACTGCGGATGGTGTGGAGCCTGTACACATAACGGAGGTTGTTGTCAGCACTTTGGTAGAACAGACACCTGGTCTGCTGATGAGGTAAACTTCGTTGGTCAGGGTTTTGCTAATAACCAAAGAGGTTATTCCAACTACCGTAACTACAGACATTGTCGGTCAGAATACGAATGGTCAACCATCCGGGGCATATCAAGGTTTCCCCAGATTTTCCAGAGGATACCAGCCTCATCGATTGACACAGCACTATAACAGAGAAGATGGTTTCGAGAGGAAGTTTGATCGAATCATGACCAGGCTTGACGATCATGATAATCAATTCAAAGCTCAAGCAGCTCTCAACCAAGGGCAAATTGCTCAGAGTCAGAGAGTAGAAATCACGGTGAATAGTATTGTTGCCCTGTTAGCCAACAACCCCTTCTTCGGTCAATCGTCGCCTCAAGGAAATCCCTCCGTGAAGAGTGAACACGCCAAAGCTATCACAACCAGGAGCAAAAAGTAGACGACTGACCCAAAAGCCTTAGAGCCGGATATGATACCTGATACTATTGCTAGAGACATGCCAGAAGTTGAAGACTTCACGACAGAGGAAGAGAATAGGGAGGCAGGAGAGGATGAAGCAGCTCAACAACAACTTCTCCTACACCGGTCTTGACACCTTATCAGCCAAGGATCCCGTATTCGAAGGCCATGAAGTTTAAGACATTGAATACTCAGTACAAAAGATGGTACTCGATTATGAAGAATACATAGATCAAGATACCAGTGACTGAAGTTGTGCAGATCATACCGCCGCTTGGTAAATTCTTTAAGGATCTAGTGAAGAACGTGAAGAGCGGGGAGGTGTTTTCTGTCACACTCACCAAAGAGTATGCCGACATCCTTAATAAACCGTCTCTCCTACATTAGCCGCCACCCCCTCCAGCTAAGTGTTCTGATCCTGGTCCTTTTACTTTACCATGCATAATTAATGATATAGAAATAGAGCGTAGCCTCGCTAATTCTGTTGCGTCTATTAACGTTATGCCTACTTATCTTTATAAGAAATTGAACTTAGGTAAACTAAAACCCATTAGCTTACACCTAGTTCTAGCCGATAGGACAGTCAAATTTCCTAGGGGAGTTATTAAAGATGTAGTTGTTCGTTGCGGCCCATTTACCATTCTGGCAGATTTTGTTGTTCTAGATACCCGAGAGGTGGATGTCACTCTAATCCTAGGACGACCATTTCTGACAACAGCTAGCGCAAATATCAATTGCAAACAAGGCTCAGTGACTTTGATGGTCGGAGGTGATAGTGTAACATTCCGCCTCAAGGATAACATGAAATATTCTTCTGCGCAAGATGATAACTATTTTTCGATTGATGCTTTGGAGCTGGCTTCGGCCAGTTTTGTTACTAATGGTTTGTTCGGTCAAAAATTGTTATTAAAGGGGAAAGATTTTCTGGATTTTATGAAAATTGTCGGCGACAAGAGTAAAGTTTTCGTCGAAGAAAAAGTTTTGAAAACGTCTGTCGGATGTTTAAGAAAAGTTTACGGAGAAAAGTGGAAACTTTTCTACCGAAAAGTAAATTAAAAACTAGCCAAAATTCACTAGTGGTTTGAAAGGAAAGTTTTCGTCGAAAAGTCGTGCAATTTTCGCCGAAAACTAAGACCTGCAGTTTTAACTAAATTTTCTGAAATGCCGGCAAACTTTGAAAAAGCAAAACAAAATCAACAATGGTCGGACCATTTCAAATGAATTAGAACTGTCCCGAGGACACACTACACACACAAAGAGAAATAGAAGATCATGCAAAAGACACTTTTGGTTCCCCCGAACCGACTCTAAAACGAGACTGACTAAAAAATGCAAAATCTGACTCTAGCAGTGGGTTGCCTCCCACGAAGCGCTCTTGCTTAACGTCCTTGAGCTGGACGATACATGGATGGTTGTCACGTGGTCGAGTCGAAATGGTGAACGTCAATGTGGGCAGCAACTAAACCTTGGAGATACCTCTTGAGCCTATGACCATTGACCACAAAGGGTACTTGATCGGGGCCTTTTATCTCGACAGCTCCCAGCGGTGTTTGCTTAATGACTGTATAGGGACCGGACCATCGAGACTTCAACTTCCTGGGAAAGAGCTTTAAGCGTGAGTTGTATAGAAGGACCTAGTCTACGACGTAGAACGTCTTATGTTCTATCAGATGGGAATCGTGAATCCGCTTCGTTCGTTCTTTACAGAGCCTTGTGCTCTCGTAGACGTTGAGGCGGTGTTCCGCAAGTTCATCTATCTACATAAATCTTTTATCCTCTACAAACTCGGGACGCAGGTTTAGATCTTTAATAGCCCATAATACCTTGTGCTCAAGCTCGACCGGTAGATGGCATGCCTTGCCATAAACGAGCCGATACGACGAAGTACCGATAGGAGTCTTGAAGGTAGTTTGGTACGCCCATAAGGCCTCATCGAGCTTAGATGACCAGTCCTTTTGAGACCAGCCAACTGTTCTATCAAGAATCCGCTTGAGCTCACGGTTTGTCACTTTCGCTTGACCGTTAGCTTGAGGGTGATAAGCGGTGGACATTCGATGGGTGACGCTGAAACGCTTGCATACCCGATCGAAGTGTCCATGGAAGTGGGTGCCCCTATCGCTTATAATGAAGCGTGGGGAGCCAAAACGCGTGAAAAGACGTTGAAGGAACTTCTCTACCACTCTTGAATCATTAGTGGGTAGGGCTTCTGCCTCTGCCCACTTAGAAACATAATCAACGGCTACAAGGATATACTTGTTTTCGTTGGAGGGTGTGAAAGGTCCCATGAAATCAATCTAGGGATGGCAATTGATACCCTAACCTAGTTTATCCTACACTACCCTACCCGGTCAACGAGGATAATACCCTGTGTTGACCGGGTAAGGGTAGGGTAAGGGTATTCTCTTAGTTGAAAAAAGTAGGGTAAGGGTAGTGTAAGGATATGACCAAAACCCTACCCGCAAAATACCCTACCCTTAACCTCACTATAAATCTATGTATTTTTTATGTAAAATTACCAAACAAACTATTGTCTACGGTTGATTCGTGAGATGATTCACAATTAACTATTATAAAAGCACATTATAACCATTAATTATTTACTTACGCATGATTCAAGTTTTGATTTAGAATGTATAAGGATGATGATAGTAGAAATTGATCGTAATATTTGTATAACATTACTTTATTGACTAATTTATATATATCTAGTGCTTATATAATATTTTTATTTTATTTATGTGATTGAGAATGATGTGTTTTGGTATAATCATTATCGATAAAATTGCGTTATAAGAATATATTAAAATATCTAGGGTACCCATGAACCCTATGTGTTTTTGTAGGGTAGGGTAAGGATAGGATAGTTGAAAATCCATAGGGTAAATGGTCGGGTATTCCAAAATTATACCCTGAGGGTAAGGGTACGGTTGACCCCATACCCTGACCCTACCCTGCCCATTTCCAAGCCTAAATCAATCCCCCAAACATCAAAAACTTTAACAGTCAAGGAAATATTCCGAGGCATCTCATTGCGGTTTGAAATGTTACCTAACCTCTGGATGCATCACAATGATGAGAAAACTCGTCACAGTCACGGAATATAGTCGGCCAAAAGAATCCGGCTTTCAGCACCTTTCGTGCAGTTCGATTCCCTCCGAACTGGCCTTCATGACATTGTCGCATGATGTCGGCTGCCTCTTCCAGAGAGACACATCTTCTGATCATTCCGTCGATTCTGATTTGGAATAAGAAGGGGTCATCCCAGAAGTATAACTTGGACATCTTGATCATCCTTCTTCTCATGTTGTGGTCGAACTCTTTTGGAATATTACTGGAGGCGAGGAAGTTGGTGGTGGCTGCGTACCATGGCTCATTTGGTGTGGTCGCATTACTCAAGGTTTTAGCATGATGGATTGCCCATGGTTCAATGGCTATGCTATTTACATGTTCTTGATACTCAAAACGTAGCAACTCATCAGAGAAAGAATCATCAATAGGAGAAGTAGAAGACTTACCTGGTTGAGATTCTTCAAGTCGAGACAGGTGGTCGGCTGCTACGTTTTCTGCTCCCTTCTTGTCCTTGATCTCTATGTCGAATTCTTGAAGTAAGAGAATTCAACGAATCAGCATGGGCTTCGAGTCTTGTTTTGCCAATAGGTGGCGCAGCGCAGCATGATCAGTATAGACTATGGTATATGAGAGCACCAGATACTGTCTGAATTTGTCGAATGAGAACACAATTGCTAGGAGCTCCTTTTCTGTTGTGGTGTAGTTGCGTTGAGCATCGTTAAGAGTCATGCTAGCGAAGTAGATTGGGTGAAATCTCTTTTCCTTCCCTTTTCCCAGAACGGCCCCAACAACAAAGTCGCTAGCATCGCACATGATTTCAAAGGGAAGGCTCCAATCTGGTGTCGTGAGGATAAGTGCCGTGGTGAGCTGGGTTTTCAAGATCTCAAAGGCTTCAAGACACGTCTTGTCAAACATGAATGGTGTATCCTTCTCCAAGAGTTTGGTCATAAGAAGAGTTATCTTGGAGAAATCCTTATTGAATCTTCGATAGAACCCGACATGACCAAGGAAGCTAGGAATAGTCTTGACCGAGGAAGGTGGCGGAAGACTAGCAATTGTTTCAACCTTGGCGCGGTCAACTTCTATTCCAAGTCTAGATATCTTATGGCCAATAACAATACCTCCAGTCACCATGAAATGGCATTTCTCCCAACTCAGCACTAGATTTGTCTCTTCGCATCGAGCCAGTACCTTATCCAGGTTAGCCAGGCATTGAGAGAATTTATCACCATAGACAGAAAATCGTCCATGAACACCTCCACGACGTTCTCTACTAAATCCCCAAAGATAGCAAACATGCATCTCTGAAAAGTGGTTGGAGCATGGCACAATCCAAAGGGAATACGACGATAAGCAAGGTACCAACCGGGCAAGTGAAAGTCATTTTCTCTTGGTCGTCGACCTCTATTGGAATCTGGAAGTATCCGGACATCCCATCCAAGAAACAGTAATATTCATGGCCAGCCAACCATTCAAGCATCTGATCAATGAATGGTAGTGGAAAGTGATCCTTCTTGGTTGCATCATTGAGGCGTCTATAATCAATGCAGACTCTCCATCCTATGACAGTACGGGTAGGAATAAGCTTGCCCTTCTGGTTAGGAATCATCGTGATATCTCCCTTCTTTGGGACGACTTGTGTCGGGCTGACCCAAGGACTATCGGCGATGGGGTAGATAATCCCGGCGTCAAGGAGCTTCAGGACTTCCTTCTTCACGACATCTTGCATCATCGGGTTCAACCGGCGCTGTGGTAGTCTTACCGGTTTGAACTCCTCATCTACCACTATCTGGTGTTTGCATAATGTCTTGGAGATCCCCCGAATGTCGGATAGTTTCCAGGCTATGGCCCAGATGTGTTTCTTTAACAGCTTGACTAGTTGCTTCTTCTGTCTGGATGACAGTGCAGAACTAATGATAACTGGCAGTTGACACTCCTTTCCTAGGAATGCATATTCAAGATGATCTGGGAGTTCCTTTAGTGTGAGCTCTGGTGGCTGTTCATACGAGGTAGTGATCCGGTTGGTTGAACGCTCAAGAGGTGATAGCGTAGCAGTAGTTGTGGATGCCAGTTTTTGATCGGCGAGCTCCTCTTGCCATTGGAGCTGTTCTGGATCGTCCGATGCGTCCTCCATACCTGAAATCAAACACAACTCTAGCGGATCGCTAGTCAACCCTCCCTTTTTCCTCTACCGCTGATTTTCGCACCGCACCACCGCCGCTGCTCGCTTCCTCTCTCTCCCCTGAGCTTTTCAACATACAGATTGCCCGAATCGGAGCTTTAGAGCTTCGGTTCTACCCGAAACCAATTTTTTTTGAGTTTTTTTCCGATTCGTCAATTTCCGTTCATTTTCAGCCACCATGTCTTCATGGTAAGTTGTTGGGTTTTTCATTCCGAATCAATTGACATACAGATTGCTGAATTTCGTCGGGTTTGACTTCGGTTGACTTTTTAGTCTACCTCGATTTGCGTGCCTACTATTTCGGTGTGATTTTTGCAGAATTGTTTGAACATAGCTTATCAAGTATGCTTAGGGATTATTATGCTATGATTTGATGATTTTTGAACGAGGATTGCCTTGATTTCTTGATGATTTTCTTGCGGCATTGTCGTTCTGTGAGGTTGCGGTTTGACCTTTCTATTCTTTGAGCCAATTTGAGTGCCCTGTTCAATTCTTCTCATGCCTGATGATTGTTAATCAGTATGGATCCTTTGAGTGTGCCTTGGGATACCCTTTTATCGTGGCTAGCTATGCTTATTTGCTGAATCTGTTATGGTATTACTTTGTCGTACTTGGAGGTTTTAGTTTTGTTTGTGTAATATGCGTTGTCTGGTTTTTATGCTTACTTCGTGTTGGGTTCTAATTTCGGGTTTTTGGTTTATTCCCACTCGGTTGTCTTCACTTCCTTGTGAAGTTGAGGTTTCCAACTAAGTGTGGGGTGAACCCACTTTCAGGAACCCTGGTAAGTTTAAGACTATTAGTGCCGACAGAGAGCGACGAACAAAGGCCAAATTGGACAAAGCTCCAACCACCCCCTCTTCCACCCCAAGAGCCGTGATCTGGGAGGTCCCTCCACCAATACCTCCAGTTTCCATTCCCTCCGAGAGCCCTCATCCGTACATTTCCTCCCTTCCTCCTGCACACCGGGTGACCTACGACAAGATCAAGGACATTCCTCCGCCAAGGTGGCTATCCTCTCTCTAGACAGCATCAAGAGTCATCACTTGGGATGGTACACCAGCATCAAATGTGCCCTCGAGCTTTCCGGTCTGAGCGCTCTGACCACTTTCGGCTCCACCTGCCCTCTGGTCGCCCTCCAGGAATTTCGGAGCTCGTTTGAGATGACCACCCAAAAGCGTCATCAGCTCCTGAAGTGTATGCGCTTCCATCTCGGTGGTGTCCAGTACGAACGGACCCTCGATGAGTTCTCCCGCTTCTTTGACCCCAATGCCACCCTCGCGGATGCTTCCTTCGGCTTTGAGGAGATGAGCTCGGTGACACATCACCCATATCCGGACGTCTAGCGCTTCATCTCCGGTGGGACCGAACCCGACCCTAGCCACGCCACGGTGGGTAACATCGCTCATCCCCTTTTCAAATTCCTTCATTATGTTTGGACTTGTTCTCTGTGTTACTGCAGCAAGGAAACTCGCCACCACATCTCTCTCGAGGAGTTCATCCTCTTCCGTGCCGTAGAAGAACTCGGCCGCCTTCACCTAGGGTGGTGGCTAGCCCGGTTCTTTCATAAGCGCACCACTACAAAGAAGCTGCCAACCGCTCTTCCTGGCGGTCCTTTTGTCTCTTGTCTAATTGACACTCTAAAGATCCGTGACAAGTGGGACCCCAGCCTTCCCAGCACCGAGGTCGATTACATCATAGCTGAACTCGCCGTCGCGCGTGGCCTCGACCTCTCGATCAGTCTTGACTCTTACGAACCATTCTCGACCTCAAATTTTCCTACACCGATGCCTGCTCCACAGCCATCGGGCCCACACGGTGAGCAAACTGCTCGCATAGACAAGTGGCAACGTGACTTCTCCTCTGGTTCCCATCAATGGCAGAGGGACAGGATAGAGCACGAGAAGACACAGGATGCTAGGTGGCTACTCCTGCAGCAGTTCATGTCCAAGCAGAACACTCGGCACCAAGCGGAGCTGGCCTGGCGGCAGCAAGTGAATGAGCACCTCGGCATTGCACCACCACCACCCCCACCTGAGGGACGGTGATCAGGTCATATCGTTCCCTTTTCATTTCTTTCTATTTCTTCTTTTCGGATCTCGATCCATCTTTTTCTACGTGGAACTGGGACACTTGTCCCGGTATCCTTTTGATCTTTTGTTATTTTTTGTCGTTGTAGATACTTGAGTAGCTACTCCGCTCCGCTCCGGACTCACTGTGTTCCTCCCCTACATCGATCATCTCGTTCCAGGTTCTTCGTTTCTCTCTACTCTAGTTTCGTCCTGTGAGGACACAGTACCGTCTAAGTGTGGGGTAGGATGCTAGAGAACCTTGCATGATCTTGATGGCCTTTGTGTGTGATTTTCGTGGTGCATTCCAGTCCCTCCAACATATAACTACTCAATTCTTGACTTGTGATGTTAAGTTCATTTTCAAATTCTCATAATGATGCTTAGACTGCTTAACCTAGAACCTGTAACCAACTTGCTGCATTGATACTAAATTGCCTGGTCAAAACAGAAAGTTTTATCACGCTTGTAGTATTTCACTTTGATTTCATGATAATGACCGAATCCGACTTGCAAACCAACTATGAGCTTTTGATCCATTGCACATAAACTTGCAATTTCAATTCTTTTTAGTGGTTTTCTCGTACTTTGAAGGAGTTAGAATTTGCATTAGACCAATTCGAGACCACACGATGACATGAGTTCTAGGAGGATAGAGGCACCTAGTTGAAGCTACTTAAGCCAGATAGCCAACCTAACGTTAAATCCATTAGGTGTAAACCCTTGAGTTTGGCCTTTCTTTCGGTTCGTCATACTTTACAGCTAATTCCCTTTATTTTCATCACCCCGTTGATCCTTTGCGGTTGTAGTTCTAGATTAGCCTACCGGAAGTCGGCTTGTGGTAACTTGCCTTTAGCCATTAAACAGGTGATCTTAGCTATTATGTCCAGACGTGTAAGCCCCTCTAGCAACTATAAGAAAATTGGCACAAAAAGAAATTCGAAAAAATCAGAAAAGTTCAAAGTTTCAAGTTTATAGTATAATTCAATAACGTTCTTCTCCCTACATATGGAAGAACGAAGTCAACAGAAAATGTAAAGAAAAAATTCAGAAAAGAAAGAAAATTTGCAAAATAAGTGGTAGGTTGCTTGAGGGTATCATAGGACGAACGTACACTATTCCACCCCTGTCTGGTTAGACGGTAGGAAGCCATAGGCTAAATTCGAGGGAAGTTAGTCGAAAGCTGCACCGCACCAAAGCCAATTCCATCATTCATCCCTTCATCCATCTCATTATAAACCTGTGTAGTGTAGGAATCGTTACAATCCCTTGCAAAAGTCCTTTTGACTAATTACTCGTGTTGTCAAAGTGGTGGAGATTGTGGTCAAATTGCAAACATATTACATACTTCGGTCGAGAAAGTGATTGAGAGCATAAACACGTCCCTAAACACAGAGTGTGAGAGTTCCCTTTTACCAAATATTGTCTATGTGAGAAGTCTGGTCGGTTAGGTCAGATTCGTGCATGATTTGCGTTTACTACTTGTTGTGTGCAGATAATTAGTGAGACCATGTTGTTTGGCTGACGTGTAAGCATGTTAGGTCACCTGTTCTAGAAGTGGCAGTTTAATAAATCATTGTGATTGCTTGAACCTTAACTTGATCGATCGTGTCATTTATGAATCTGAGTGCGTTCTAGTTCAGTTTGCTTGAGGACAAGCAAAGGCTCAAGTGTGGGGTATTTGATGACACTCGATTTTACGTGTTTATCAGCCTCATTTAAGCTACATTTTCTTACTTGAATCTCGGGTTTTAGGGTGATTTAGCATGTTTTCACCTAAATGCTCTAATTCATGCCGTTTTGGTTACCTTGGCCCGTTATGGGTCTATTTGATGGTTTTCTAGTGCTTTTGAGAATGCAAAGGTTTTTGCCGTCAAACACATAGCCACGGACGAGCTCGGGAAGCAAATGAACGTTAAGGAGTGGGCCGGAATCGATCTAGAAGTCAACCAAGTCAGAAGGAAGCACTGCCCGGTCATTAACTAGAGTTTTCGGTGAAAACACCAAAGTCTTCGTCGAAAAGTATGCAGACGGTATTACTGCCAACTGGGAGAAATCAGTCCTCGTCGAAAACTTCAAAGTCCTCGGTAGAAAACTAAGTCACAAGATGATCAGTCGAAGACAAAAGACTCAGCCGGGGTTTCGCCTAAAGTCTTCGGCAAAAACTTTGAAGTTTTCGCCGAAAATTTATTCTCTTTTCAGCTGGGATTCGAAAACCTACAAATACAGGATCGGCGGCCACATTCAAAGACACACTTACTTTGGATTAATTTCAAGACTTAGAAAAGTTTGAGAGAGAGTTTGGAGAGTTTGAGGAGCGAGGAAGAGATCGTGACACCATCATTCCCTCTCGGAGAGCTCGGTGCTAGGAGTTGAAGATTCAGGAGATTGAAGCTTCACATACTCATCTGAATATTAGGTTTTGTAGTTCTTCTCTGTTCTTCCTGTTTGAAGATGTATTCTTTGCTTGTTATCGATTCCTCTGTTTTGAATATGAGCAGCTAAACTCATAGAGCTTAGATTAAATGAACCCTAAGTGACCCGGGGCTTTAAAGCGGTCACGAATCTGCGATAATTAAATCCAGTTTCAATCAGTTTCTCTTGCATGGTTGGTTTGTTCTTCAGTGCTTTGTGTTTTTCTTTCTGGTTTGGCCACCTAGTTGAGATTCTAGTTAAACTGAGGATAGTAGCGAACGTTCGCCTCACTTCAAAACACCAAATCAACAGTTAACCTATTCATTGGAACAATTTCTCTTTGTAGGAACCAGTTAGGGTTAATCCGCTTCAAGATTAACTCATTAATCATTAGTAATCGAGCCAGTTAGTTTTTTGTTGCAGAAGCGAACGCACGGGTGGTCAATTAATCTTGGGAGTTAGATCGGATAGAGCGAACGTTCGCCAGTCTTAAACCTAAGGGTCAGGAGTTATGGTGGTTTCTGAGAACTGAAAGATTCGGGATTGAAAACCACTGGTCTTGTGATCGCCAATGTTATCGTGATCTTAGGGGATTCGAAATCTAAGCTTGTCTGTCGTCTTGTCAAGTCAACCAAATCTTTCAACTATTTCCCGTTTTCATATCTTATTTTTCATACTTTATAGTTTAGAAGTCGTGGAACTCGCACCACGCACAACTTGTGATTTAAACCTGAGTAATTTGCCTTCATATTTGAGTAGACCATTAGAAGAGACTTGTGGAATACGATCTATCTTGCTTTGCTCTTGATAGTATTTGAGTAAACGCGCGTGAAAATGCGGTCATCACTAACCATGGCAGAAGAGACGATGGTTTTGCTGGAGACCAACTTGTCAGCCATATCACAAATCTTGGCCCATATGAAAGCCACGATGGAGAGAATGGAGAGAGAAGCCGACGAGGATGAGTTTTGGCCCAGCAGCCGGCCAACACCGGTCCAGTACCAGGCCAACAGTAGGCTCAACGCCTGCCCAGCACGGTCTAGCACCAGGCCAGCACTAGCCTAGAACCGAGTGCCAGCACCAGCGCCAACGCCAACGCCAGCACCAGCCCAGCGCCAAGCGCCAGCACCAGCACTAGCCCAGTGCCTAGCGCTAGCACCACTGCCAGCACTGGCCCAGCGCCTAGCGCTAGAACCAGCGCTAGCACCAATGCCAGCGCCAGCACCGGCCCAGCGCCCAACTATAGCACCAGCACCGGCCCAACACCCAGCGCTAGCACCAGCACCAGCGCAAGCCCCAGCCCAGCGCCCAGCGCTAGCAACAGCGCCTGCACCGGCCCTGCGCCAACCCCGACTCAGCACCAAGCGCCAGCACCGGCCCCAGCCCCGGCTCAGCACCAAGCGCCAGCCCCGGCTCAGCATCAAGCACCGGCCCCAGCCCTACCCCGGCCCAAAGCCCTAAGGAGCTCCAAAGAACCACCAGGTCAAGTCTTATACGCCCTTGTGCTTATTTTAAAAATTTCTAAAGGATTATTAGGTACTGATTCGAGGACGAATCCTTTTCAAGAAGAGGTGAATAAAGTGATCCAGGCCCCCAGGCCCGACACGATTGATGCCGACCCGGCCCCAGCACTAATACCGGGTAGAGACTACACTGGTCCAAGGCCTACGCCATCACCACGCCTAGAGTTTAAGAGAGCCGGAGCCCCAAAACCAGAATACACCCATGGAAGGAAGATGATCCTCAACCAGGCACCGATGCCAGCACCTACTCTAGCCAGAGCAAGGTTAATGACCCTCCAGGAGCTGATGCTGACACCAAACCCAGACTCGGATCCCGGGCCAAGTCTAGCACCGAGCCTAAGGCCCCTAATAGGCTCTAGACCGGTCCTCCGTATCCCTGGAGACAATGACCACCCCTGAGATCCTATGGAAGCATTCATGGAGTATCGACAAAGGAAGAAAGAGGAAGGCCTGACTAGAAGAGGCTGGCACCCGAAGAGAGGCCATGGTACGAGCCCTGGACCAGGCCAAATGCCAGAACTGAGCTCTAGGATCGAAGCCACGATCCCTGTACCAGCACCAGCCCTTGAAGACTCCCCTAAGAGCATTCTTGAAGACCTGGCCGAAGCAGGAAGCAGAAGGCTTGGCCAGAATTGAAAAAGGCTCAGCATTGAGCCAGCCCTGGGCGCCGAACCGAGCGTCGGGCACCACAGAAGCGTGCTTTGACCCCAGCCAGCAAGTGGCTCGGGCCTTTGGGGAAATTCCAACGGCCCTGTATAGCTTGAAGTCTCACGAGCACCCTCCAACAAACGGTGCTGAATTTGTAGAAGAATTGAAGGAGATAGGGCTAGATCAAGTCCTAGAGATGCATAACCAGAGCATCAAAAAGCCCAACTCGGATGTTGATCCGAGAAAGCCAAAGCAAGGAGCTACGATCAGGCCACCCCCGGAGTCTGTTCCATGGAGGAATTGCTGACCATCAAGAACGCGGGACATGAAGAGAAGATGCCAAATACACCCGAACAAGAAATCCTAATCAAGTTAGGATTTCCCGGTTTTGGACAGATTCTAGTCTGACGAAGATTGACGAATTTAGGCTACTTGGAGATAGAATTTGGGCTGAATCCTAACATAATAGTTGAATCCCATGACGTCTTCTAGTGATCTGCCAAAGGGCTTAATTTTCTGAATTTATTTGGTATTTATTTGGCTGAATCTTCCATAACCCGTTTAGCTGTTTTTTAGGATTTTCCAGCTTTTCCTTTTTAGAGTTTTTGTTTAGGAATGAGTCTTTTCCTTGTTGGAATAGGGCTACGAATTTGGCCTCCTTCTTAGACTGTATTAAGATTAGTTTAAGTCCTTTTTAGGACTCTTTTTGTATGTCTTTATTAGTTTAGGAAGTAGTTTCGTAGGAGGAAAATGAAAACCTGTTCTCCCTTCCTCACCTATAAATAGAGGCCTCTAGCCTCATTGTAAGATACACCTTTGATGAAATAAAACACTTAAACTTCGGTTTTCTCTCTAGCATGGAATTTCTGTTCTCTTCTCGACTTTCATGGAATTGAATGTCGTTTAGATAGGCTTATCGTCGTGGGTATCCTCCCCTGGAATTATATTTAACAGCGGCCGCTACCCGCTGTTAAACGTGCTAATGCTAAGCCGATTTAACAGCGGGCAGAGGCGGCCGCGGTTAAACTACAGTATTTAACAGCGGCCTCAGTCGGCTGTTAAACTGCATAAACTTAACATATACAACATTTAACAGCGGCTTTTGGCCGCTGTTAAATTTATGCAATTTAACAGCGGGCTAGGCACATGGGTTAAAACCCTTCTCACAAATTTCCACATCATCATTCATTTTTTAAATCAAAATTCAATTATTTACTCTCATTTCATTAAATGTTGAATGCTCCCAAATTAAATACCTTATGAATGCAATTATAAATACTTTAATGTCAAAATACGTTGACATAAATTGGGAGCTGGATCCGGCTCCAACCGTTTCCAAGGGTTGGTGTTCCAATCTTTTGTCAACCATTAGATCACCCTTTGACATTTTGACCAATCCAATGGTCTAGATTGATAGGGGTATTTAGGACTTTACACATAAAATTTATTTTTTATATTTAAATTATTAATATTCACAGGTGACCAACTGGGATTCTCCGGCGACCGGCCACCGTCATAGGTGAATTTTCTGGCGATCGGTCGCCGGTGACTTTTCCGGTGACCGGCCAATTTCCAGCAAGACTCAGGCAACTTTTTCCGGTGGCAATCCGTGTGCCCACCACCAACCAATCCCCAACCAATGCTTTCTTTCCTTCTTTTCTAGATCCAAAAAGCCCTTCTTCCTTCTTCTAAACCCTAAATCTCCCTCTTTTTCACCACTCATCCACCACTGGACCGACCTCGTCTCTGACCGAAGAAGAAGAAGAAGAAGAAGAAGAAGAAGAAGAACAACAACACCTTAATGTGTCATTTTTATCATCAAGAAATTAGTCAAAGTGCCAATCTCAAAGTGACCGAATTGACTCAATCTATGAACTTAAGTTACTGAGTTCATCCAGTTTAAACTTAAGTGACTGCAATTAGGGTTGTATATGAGCCGAGCCGAGCCAAGCTTCAACCAAGCTCGGACTCGGGCTCGCCTTAATTTTTTATGGCTCGGGTTCGGGCTCAGGCTCGTTACGAGCTAAGATGAGCAGGCTCGAGCTTGGCTCATATACAGGTTGACTGGGCACAAACTCGTCTCGAGTTTGGCTCGGGATCGGCTCGTTTACGATGTTAAATGAGTCTTGCTCGGATTCTGCTCGTTTACCATCGTAAACGAGCCAAACTCAGAATAAAATATATAAAAAAATATAAGAAATTAAACATTCTACAAAAATACGATATAAGTGCTATAAAATATTCAAAATAATCTTGATATTGAAAGTGTTTTTTTTTGTCGAGGCAACTCCCATAGGGAGAACTTATAGATAGCGAGCCAACCTAGGAGATACGAAAAAAGAAAAAGAAAGAGAAGAGAGGGAGAGGGAGAGTGAAAGGAAAAACAAAGACCAACACGATTTACGAGTAATCACAAGACCTTAAATAATCTTCTCACCGAGAATGTTTTGAAGCAAAAAGAGTAAGGTTCATCAGTGGGGATGGTTTGGGTAAAAAACATTGGCGGTCATTTAAGTATGAGTCATGTAACAGCGTGATCACTTAACTATGTTTTGTAACAGCGCGGTCACCTAAGTTTGTAAATCATAATCGACTGACATCTGTGACGATTGTTCACTAAATCTCTTGTGAATTTGCTAGCTCAGAGGGCCACATCATCCAACAAAATAATATTGTTAACATGGATAAGATGGAATAAAAAGATTTTGGTGCTGATGTGACCATCTGAGCTGGCAAATTCACTAGAGATTTGGTAAAAAATTGACGGAGATGCATGTCGGTTACGATTTACAAACTTAGGTGACCACGCTATTACAAAACATAGTTAAGTGACCACGCTGTTACATGACTCATACTTAGATGACCGTCAATGTTTTTGGCAAGAAGCTTAGCACAAATTTCGCTACTAAATCATGAGCCTTTTGATTTTTCGTTATTGAAAATGCGTTATCAATTACAAAAATTTGCTAATTAATTTGATTATCAAATTAAGTGTTAATTATTCAAAATTTTACATTTCATTGGCGATTATATTATTTTCATGTTATTAATAATTTAATCAAACTTAATCAAAACAACTGAACTAAAATTAATCATAAAGGACTTAAATTGGTCCTTTTATTTCGTTAACTTTTGCAATCTTGTCATAACTAGCAAAAATGAGTGATTCAAGGAGAAAGTGAGAACTTTAAATCAAGTTTTTCAGAATCGGACCGGGGGTCGAGCCGGCAAGGTCAAGGGTTCAAAGGTTTAATGAGAAAATCAGGGTTGAACCGGGATCAAAACAGGATTGAACCAGAATTTATCGGTGCCGGAGAGCTGACTGGTTCACGGTCGGACCGGTCCAACTGAGAAGCAGGATACGGCATTGAAAACATTACTTTAAATGGATATAACTTCATCACCGTATTAATTATTTCCCCAAAAATTAGCCATTCTTTAACCTATCACCGTATTAATTAATTCCATAAAATTAGCCATTCCTTATTAACATACATTAATATAGTAATAGGAAAAATTAAAATTAGAGCTTAAAGATAAAAACAAACTTAAATTGGACAAGGAAAACTAAAATTGAAAAGGAAGAGAAAATTTTACTCGGCAAAAAAAGGTAACAATATTGATTATTGTTAATTTCCTTAAAAGTATTAAATGCTAATCCACCAATGGAGTAACAAATGACTATAAATGAAAATTTTTCCTAATAGATTAGGAATGAAATAAAAAGTAAATGATTGGAGCTGTTAACTAGATTAATTTCATAATTAAAAAAAGAAAATAATGTTGATTGAAGCTTAACAATCAGTGCTGAAGTTCAAGCATTGAAATGCTTTTGGTGGGGTGATAATTAAAAGTATTGTCTAATGAATTTTCCCTCTATAGAAGTTTTCAGAATTGCGTCTGAAACATCAACTCTTAAACAAAAAAGAGCAAATAAGCCATAAAACAAGGAAATACCTTTCTAATCACCGATTGAATAGAAAAGTCAGGACAGAATATGATTTCAAATGATCGCAAATGCTACATTTACACTCTTCATTCCTAGAATCACATTTCGGCCAAACGACAAAACAGTTCTGCTTGTAATCGGAAAACCATAACCCAAACCAGTTGAAAATCTTCAAAAGAATGAAAATTCCCTTCTTCGAAGACAAATGATTTAACCAGGTCAAATATAAGACGGAACTTGTCCGGTACCACGACGGAACTTGTCCGGTACCACTACGGAACTTGTCCGAGAATCAAAAATGGAACTTGTCCGGTACCACTACGGAACTTGTCGAGAATCAAAAATGGAACTTGTCCGGAAGTAAATCGTGGTTAAAGCCACTGAAATGACGTGATTAGGAGATTCCTCCAAGAGGAACTCCATCTCAGTTTGGGACTCCAAAACTTCTTCAATCCAAGTCCATGAGTGGGTCAATGAACAAAACTCAATTATCACGATTCTGAACTCGGATGCTTGTTGAAATACTTGATTTGCGTCTTGAATCTCAGCCAGAAACTCTTCAATTCTACCCAAACAAACAAAGAAAGAGTTGCATGTCAATCTGAATAGAACAGAGATTTGAAAAAAAAGCACAGGAGCGATAGACCTGGAGGTGGTACGGAGACAGACGGAGTGGGAGGAAAGCTTCAACTAGAATCAGCTACGAAAAACCTTCACGACGAAAGCGAATTCAAATCAGAGGACGACTTGCAGCAAGATCTCACCAGCATTTGATCTCGATTAGAAGAGATTTTAAATCTCTTAGGTGGCCCAAATAGATTTGAGAGTGATTTTAAATTTTAAAATCACCACAAAAAAGTAGGAATTTGAGCCTTGAAAGTTATTGATATTGAATGAAGAAGTGAATTAGAAGGATATAGAGTGGTTTATGTAATAAAGTGTGCAATTACATGTTTGCCCAAATACTTAGGTTTCTAACTGAAATTTTTGTGCCCCGCATAGCTAGAAAATACAAAAAGTTTCTTCTTCGAGAGTTGATTACCCCTATCTACGAACAAAATCTGGTATCCAGAAGGAGAAGATTCAGCACTACCAGTTGTGGTGGAGAAAGAGCAGAGTAAAAAGAAGCCTAGATGGCTGATCGTCCAAAACTGCAACTCATCCACCTTATTTCCAGGTGAGTCTCTTCTCAGTTGGGGGTTTTTTAATTTTTTAATGGGGGTTTTGATTGGTGTTTGATGATGATGATTGATGCAGATGAACAAAGAAGCTTTGATTGGTTTGGGCGAGAAGAGAAGATCGAGCCCATACGCCATAGCCAAGTACATGGAGGAAGGAAAAGCACAAGCTTTGATTGCTTCCAAAAGAGAAACTCTGGAAAATCGAGCCCATACGCCATAGCAACTCTGGCGGGTCAGTTGAAGAACTCAACAGCCAAGTGGAAGCTAATAAAAAACAGAGCTTCTTACAAGCTATTAAAGTCTGTGAAGAAGGAGATACCCATCCTAGAACCGCCTCCCTTAAAGCTACAAGCCCTTCAATTTCGCCGCCGACCACAAGAACCCTAAGCTTCTTCTTCTTCTTCGTCTACCCTCCCAATTCCGCCCCTGCTGTCGTCGTCGATGCTGCTTTGGTTACGAAACTAGCAAAAGTGCAGATGGAAGAATCGGAGGATGGGAAAGTGGGTAAGAGGAGAGAAGTGGGCCCATAATGGCATGTAATTGATAGAAAAGTGAAGGGGTAATGGCATGTAATTGATAGAAAAGTGAAGGGGTAAATGTGTTAACTGAGATGATATTGGAATGCTTTCAAGAAATACACCTCTAGATTCGAATATTCTAGATGTGAATATTGAAAGGGTGATATTGGGGCTTAAGATATCACCCAATTTACCATGCTATTCACGTAACAAAAAAATGATGATATCTTGAATATCTTGATATTTGGTGATAATAGATATCAATATCACCCAATATCACTTTTACCAAACGATCCCAAATTTCAAACCATATCAACGTTTCCAACGTGGGATCTCAAGCCGCTTGAGCAGATGTAACAATCTTTCAATCCCAATGAACCATAAGTTTATAAGAAAGCCAATTTGGATAGCCTAAATTAAACTTAATTAGGGTAATTAGTAGTAGACAAAGTAGAATGATGTACCGTTAGTCGTGAGCACGTGACTCACGGAGTGGAAATTAGAGTAATTTCTAGGGTATTAGCCATTAGGATAATTAGTAATTACCGTATTACTTATTTTAGGGTATTAGTTTACTAGTTTTTTGGCTAGCCCGTTGGCCGGGGTGAAGCCATTATTTTATTTTCTTGAAGTTTTATAATTGTAATTATTTAATATTATCGTTAATATATGTGAAGCAATGATAAATGAATTATGTAATGTTTTGAATAGTTGTTAATAAATAGGTCAAATGCACAAATTTAGTCAAACTTTTTCGGTTTATGTCAAATCTAGCCACTACTTTTTTACTTCTCGTGAAGCTATCTATCTTACTCCAGGGATACAAGAGTATAGATTTCTAATCTTAATAACGCTCCATTCCAAATCTAGGCTCACACCGTAAACATTAAATTTTCTGCACTTGTTTCCAAAATCTTCTTTTATATATATGGAATAGTTTTAATTCACTTGTTAAGTTATTTTCCTATAACTTAAACCCATTCACTACACAATCACACACACAACTATAAATAATTCTAAGAATAATAAGAGCAGCAGAGCTATGAAGAAGATGAATAAGAAATTGGACTCGCTCCATAGTGAGGTTCAGGCTGAGAAACAGAAAAGCAAAACACTTAAGGAACAAGTGATGGCTGCATTCCAATTATTATTCTCATTTCACCTGAGAAATTAATATACAATCAAGATGATTACCTAAAACTATTCATTCTATGTATTAATATACAATACATAATTTCATCAAATGTGATATACTTCATATTTGATATGTTCAAAATAATAAAATATAAGTTAGTATTATTTTTTCCATTTTTCCTCATAACAGTAAATCCCATTATGATATGGTTGGTCAGCTTAGAAAATCGACAACCGATTAATTGAGCGAGACAGAAAGATTGAAAACTATAAATTGGTCATGTAGCTGGTTTAAAAGTGGTTCTCTCAATGGTGTTTACTAGTTCGACCTAGATGCAATTTAGGATGGTTATTACTCAAACCAAAAAATACAACAAATGGGAATTGATATCAACTATTTGGATCCAAATCAAACTATTGTCAAACCTATTCATTTATGTGAAGTTTTTTATGACTGTGCTTTTTCATTCATGTGAAGTTTTTTTTTTTTGTATTTATTATCATTGTTATAGTTAATTTCACAAACTAGCACATCCACTACAATGTATATTTATTAGAATTGTTATTATTATGTACACGTATGTATAGGGAATGCAAAAATAATTTGACGTCTCATCAAATTGAGATCAAAGTGCGTTCAAAAAACCACGCATGCATGAATCTATTTCAACATACTTGAATAGAGACAATGTTTGCATACTATTCATGAACCTCCATGTATGATAGGTATATTATGTATCAATGTTTGTTACATAGTTTTGCTTCCATATTCATTAAAGCCATGACATAAACTTTTATTGTAATGTTACATTAACATTATAGAACATGATTGGGGATAACAATTTCACATAACATACTTGCAAATAATATCAAAGTAGTGAAAATATTATCTCATATTTGTAATATATATTTCTTAATAACATTATTTTTTTATCAAAAATAAATTTTCCTTTATTTTAATCATATTCTATTGATTCTTCGAGAAAAAAATTCATCTAGAACTAAACACATAACAAACCTCTTTAAAAAAATCACATAACAAACAATTCTTACCATTGATTTTATGAATAGTTTGTGACTTTTGTATTAGGTTTGATTTAAATGGTTAGTTATACATTGAGTATTACTTGGAGTTAAAACAATAATTTTTATATATTTATGTGAATTTAACAAAGTAAATGATATTGAAATCAAAGTGATAAAGATTATGAATAGGAGAGAACTTTTTTAACAAAAAATTTTTTGTACCAACTAATTTGATAGAAAATATTCAGAAAACTGAAATTGGAAATTGTTGAAGACCTATTTTGAAAAAAAAATTATAAAAAATTGTTGAAGACCATAAACCTCTTGCACCAAGAAATTTTAATTTGATGCTCATTTGAAGTCTAATATGTAGTTCCTCGATCACGCACAAGTTTAGCACACATCACCCACAATCTCCACAACTTGTTTGGAGAGAAACCAAACTATGAAAATTATATAAAAAAAAATATAGTTTTATAGGATAACAAGTAATCAATCAATAATGAGAATACCGATGCATGTATTTCTATCTATGATTTTATTCATTCTCCAATCTCCTCTATAAATACCCTCCCCCCTTCATCTCCAATCACAACCACAACAATCAAACTTTCACTTGAAGAAATCACACAACCTATTTAATTGTAATGGCACTCTTTCCACATCTCTTCTCACTAACAATTGCCTATTTCGCCGCCTTAGCATCTCCGGCAGTTGCAGTGCCCGCACAGTACAACATCACCACCTACGGCGCAAAACCCGACGGCAAGACCGACTCCACCAATGCCGTCATTGCCGCTTGGAATCAAGCATGTCGTTCATTCTTCCCTTCCACTATTTACGTCCCAGCTGGAACATTCTCCATAAAAAATCTAACGTTGCAAGGTCCTTGCAATAGCAAGTCGATCATGTTCCTCATTGACGGTACCCTCATAGCTCCGTCCGATTACACCGTTATTGGAACCATGGGGAGCTGGATTATGTTCCACGCAGTTGAGGACGTTACCATCTCTGGCGGCACACTTGACGGCCAGGGCACTGGCCTTTGGTTCTGTAAGTCTAAGTCCAACTCCACTGAATCCTGCCCCGAAGGTGCCACGGTGAGTTGATTATTTCAGTTTGGTCATTCAAATTCAAAATTATATTTTTTATTAAAAACCATGAATTTAAATGAAATTCTTATTATTTCAAATACTAAATTGTTATACTCTTATAATAATGTGAGACTAATTGGTTTGTGGTTTATCCCTGTCCCAGAATTTGGAATTCTCGAATTCGAAGAACATACAGATCAACGGATTGGCGTCGGTTAACAGCCAGATGTTCCACATAGTGATAAACAGGTGCCAGAATGTGAAGGTGCACAGAGTGAGAGTTTCAGCCGCCGGGAACAGTCCCAACACCGACGGAATCCACGTGGAGTCATCGACGGGAGTGACGATTATGAATTCCATGATTGGAACAGGGGACGACTGCATCTCGATCGGACCAGGGACAAAAAACCTATGGATCGAGAAGATCTCATGTGGGCCAGGACATGGAATCAGCATCGGAAGCCTAGGGAAAGAATTGGACGAGGAGGGAGTTCATAACGTGACGGTGAAGAACGTTACTTTCACGGGGACGGAGAACGGCGTCAGGATAAAGTCTTGGAGTAGGCCTAGCACTGGGTTTGCCAAAGATATACTGTTCCAACACGCAATTATGAATAAAGTGTATAACCCGATTATTATTGACCAGAACTACTGCCCGGACGAGAAGAACTGCCCCGATCAGGCTTCTGGGGTGAAAGTTAGCAACGTCACCTACCAGGATATTCAAGGGTCGTCGCAGACAGAGGTGGCCGTTAACTTCATCTGTAGCGATTTAAATCCGTGCACGAGGTTATGGCTGGAAGATGTGAACCTTACTTACAATAATAAGGCGCCGGACTCGTCGTGTAAGAACGCCCATGGGATTGCATCCGGCATCATTCAGCCCAGCAGTTGTTTATGAAGTGGAAGTGGAAGTGGCGCCCGTTGATAATTTATACGACTTCACTATAGTTAAAAAAATAATTTGATTAATGGGACCTAGTATAAGTAAACTATTGAAACACATCCATACATATATAATATAGTTTGGGAAGGACTATGGATAGAATCCATGCATGTATGTGTTGGATAACCGTATTCTGGTGCGATTCGTGCAACATGTGGGGCAAGTAAGAGATCTGCAAAGTCACGATACAATGCAGACCTTGTGGAATGAGTGATTGCACCTTGGCAATTGAAAAACAATGGGTATGTCGCCTCCCACGTCCTTCACTGCCTTGGGAGCTAAGCAGATGCAGCAGCAATCCTCCGCCGATTCTGCCCATCTCTCTGTCAACAGTCTCTTCAAAGAAGCAGTCAGTTTTAGTTTCATATGGTAGTCAGAATCCGGCCGTTCCAGCTCTTCCCATCAAAACTCCAGTTTCTATAACGTCGTAATAGACGACGCAAGTCTTTTGCTACAAGAGTGACCAACTTTGTAAAGCCCCCATCAACGCGGTTAAACGTCGTCCGCCCTTTTAGCAGTGGAGTATTTAACTCTGGTGGCATCCAAAAGTAGAGGGTTTCTTCCATCTTTATGTTATTGAGACTAGCCCCGGACGACATCACCTTGTACAACAATTCCTCATAGTTCCTGTGATGCGAAGAACACCACCATCTTTCCTGCCGTAAGGAGATGGGGTTCATACGAGTGTAGGTATTTGCATTTTAACTCCACATGGGAAATCGGACGACTCGGGATATCAGCCATGATCCTGAGTCAAGATGACGTTCATTTACATACAGTTTGACTAGTATATTGTAGTCGGACGACTCCGCCGACGCCATCTACCGTCCTGCAAAATAGAAACGCAACATATAGGCTTCAATAGATATGATTTTGAGGCTTAAATATCGATTCCAAATACAATGAATTCCATATGTCAGGTTTGTCTTCCATTATGTGTTGGATCAATAGAAAGATTGAATTGTATTTTTCATAACAGTTCAATGACCATCTTTGCATTTCTCATAAAATGGAAGATGATGACAATACTTCCAAATACTTGACTGACTAATCTGTGCAAGTTGTCTTCTATGTAAGGAAAGTCTATTTTGCAGAATCCTGTAATCATGCTGAACAGATATGGAAGGCTGGAGCAAATCACTCTGGAGCCAACGGTAAAGAGGATTTGTAGCTGCAATCCTTTCCTATAAGAGTGGTGCTTAAACGAAAGAAGAAGTACTTTTCGGAGAGCTTGATTCTGGTGATTAGAATAGCTGAAAGGTGTATTGTGTCACTCACATTTGTGTATTGTGAGGAGAGTGAGCTGTTGTTAAGTCCTGAGTCTGTGTGATCAGTTCAGGCGTTGTAATCTTGACTCCGGTGTGGAGTCTTGGCTGTTGGATTAATCCAAGTGACTCTCTCGAGCTCGTCTCGAGACGTGGATGTAAACCTAGCACACGCTAGTGTTGAACCACGTTAAAAACTGTGTTCGTGTCGATTCCATCCCCTCTGAGCCTTGAAGCAGTTTGCTGCTATCATTTCCAGTTGCTGCACTCTCAAGGTTGCAAGCAGCGTCGAAGCTGAATCTGAACTAGCTGTTCAAGTTGCGAGTTGGGCCTAGAAAAACAACTTGAGCCCAATAAGTTGTTTTGATTTAATCTCTCAGATTAAAGACGGAAATCATCGGCTTTCCTCATCGACGTGAAGCTGCGACTTCACACTTCAAACCCTAACAAATCTCTTCACTCTGTATTGTTCGATTTCTATATTGAGTTATCAAAATCCCTATTAATCCGATCTTGTCCTTTCAATTGGTATCAGAGCAGGATTCCGACTGGACTAACCATCGCCGGAAAATAAAGATCCAGAAGAATGAACGGAGAACAAGGACAACTTCCAGGAGCAGAAGGAATGTCGCATAGCAGACCACCGTGGTTTGACGTACCAATTATCAAGCTTGGAAGAACAGAATGAGAGTCTTCTTCCAAGGTATGGATTTCAATATTTGGAAAATTGTTGATAAGGGTGGAGTTGATTTAACTGGAGATTACGATACCTGGGAAAATGATAAGAAAACTAAGGCTCAAAATAATGCCAAAGCAATGAATGTCTTTTATTGTGCGCTGTGTAGAGATGAGTATAATAGAATTAGCAGCTGTGATACTGCAAATGAAATTTGGAAAATGCTTGAAACTACTCATGAAGGAACTTCTAGGGTTAAAGAAACTAAAATCAATCTTCTTGTTCATGAGTATGAAATGTTCAGAATGCAGTCAGATGAGTCAATTAAAAAGATGTATGATAGACTCAGCCTGATTGTTAGTAACCTGAAATCTCTAGGTAAGATTATTAGTAAACTTGAACTGGTTAGGAAAATTCTTAGATCTTTAACAAAGGACTGGATGCCAAAGAAAACTGCTATAGAAGAATCTAAAGATCTTGAAACCTTGAGTTTGGAAGAACTAATTGGATCTCTAATTGCCCATGAGTTTGTTCTAAAGCAAAGTGATTTCAATGATGAAATAAAGTCAAGAAAAAATATTGCTCTTAAAGCAAATCATAAAGAAGAGACTAGTGAAGAAGATAGTAGTTCAGATTCTGAAACTGAAATAGCTGTCATGACTAAGAAATTTAGGCAGTTCTTAAAACATAAACAGAATAAAAACAAAGAAAAGTTTAAAAATGGATCTAGTTCTAGAAAACTTAGTTCGAAAGGAACAAAAGAAGATACTAAAAGTGATGAAAAAGATACTATTACCTGTTTTAGATGTGGTCGTCCTGGCCATATGCGTTCTGAGTGTCCCAACAGGATTCAATCAAGAGATAAAGCCATGAAAGTCACATGGAGCGACACTGAATCAGATGATGAAGAACAGGCATATATGGCACACATGGAACATGAAGATTTAAACAGTAATAGTCCATCTGACAATGATGTAAGTGATTCTAACCTACATGATATGACTAAAGATGATGTCATTACTGCGTTTATTGAACTGTCTGATTACTTGCTTAATGTTAAAATGAAATATAAGAAAGTAAAACAGGAAAATAAGTCATTCAGAAAAGAAGTTTCTACTCTAAAAGATGAATTAATCCTTTCTGATCAATGTACGTGCTCAGAATATGAAGGCCAAATAAAAAAATTGCAAATTAAAACAGAAAATCTCAAAAGACAAGTTGGTATTCTAGAAGAAAGGTTGTACTATTCAAACTTGCCTAAGAAGTCTGTCTTTAGATCTTCGTTCTCTACAGGGTATAGAAGCAAGAATGTGAATCAGTCTAAATTACTTCATAAAGGGAAACCACATAACTACAAGGGTCAAACAAACTGTTTTTTCTGTCAATCCTATGAGCATTCTACTTCCACTTGCACTTTTAATTATCTGCCTAAACAAAGGGTACCCAAGAAAGTTTGGGTTCCTAAAGTATTAACGAAATGTGATTGTGCAGATAAATCATGAATGGTATTTAGACAGCGGGTGCTCGCATCACATGACTGGTGACAAGAGACTATTCACTTCACTAAAATTAAAGCTAGGAGGGAAAGTAACATTCGGTGATAACAAGAAAGGACGGATCCTTGGTCAAGGATCTGTAGGTTTGGCACCTAACCCTGTTTTCAATAATGTTTTACTTGTTCAGAACCTAAAACATAATCTGCTTTCAATAAGTCAGTTGTGTGGAACCAGTAATAAAGTTATCTTTGAACCTTTTTGCTGCAAAATTGTCAGAGCATCTGATAATAAGCTCTTGTTTAGTGGAAAGCGTCATGATAATATCTATGCTATTAATCTGAAGGATACTGAATCTTTTATTGAAAAATGCTTTGCTGCGGTAGATAATTCTCCACAAAATATCTGGCATAGAAAACTAGGTCACATTAGCTGTTCTAGGATCTCTAAGCTTAATGCTTCTAAATTAGTCAGAGGACTCCCACAGTTCTCTCCTATGAAAGACTTTTTCTGCTCTACATGTGTGAGGGGAAAACAAACCAAAAACTCGTTCAAATCCTCTTCATTCATTTCCACTTCTAAACCTCTGCAACTAATTCACATCGATTTATTCGGACCAACTAATATCTCTAGCCTAGGAGGAAAAAATTATGCTTTTGTTCTGGTAGATGATTTTTCAAGATTTACTTGGGTGTTCTTTCTTGCAAAGAAAAACGAGAGTCTTCAAACCTTCAAAAATTTCGTTCTAAAAATTGAATCTTCTTTTCCTTTCACTGTCTCCTCAATTCGTAGTGATCACGGAGGGGAATTCCTGCAACTAATTCACATCGATTTATTCGGACCAACTAATATCTCTAGCCTAGGAGGAAAAAATTATGCTTTTGTTCTGGTAGATGATTTTTCAAGATTTACTTGGGTGTTCTTTCTTGCAAAGAAAAACGAGAGTCTTCAAACCTTCAAAAATTTCGTTCTAAAAATTGAATCTTCTTTTCCTTTCACTGTCTCCTCAATTCGTAGTGATCACGGAGGGGAATTCTCCTCTGAAACCTTCTCTATTTTCTGCCAAGAGAAAGGTATCAATCACACTTACTCAGCTCCTCGTACTCCTCAACAAAACGGAGTAGTCGAACGCAAGAACCGCGCATTACTTGATCTGGCTAGGACCATGCTTCTAGATCACAACACACCCAAGCAGTTTTGGGCAGAGGCTGTTGCCACTGCGTGCTATGTACTCAACCGAACGCTAATCCGAAAAACCCTTCTTAAAACTCCTTATGAGTTACTAAAGCAACGTACTCCTAATCTTAGCTACTTCCATCCTTTTGGTTGCCGTTGTTTCTTGCTTAACACAAAAGATAGTCTAGGAAAATTTGATCCTCGCTCTTCTGAAGCTATCTTTCTAGGTTATTCCGACCACAGTAAGGCCTATCGTGTCTTTAATAAGAATACTCTTAAGGTAGAAGAATCAGTTCACATTGTTTTCAATGACAAGTCTGAGACTTCTTCAAACTCTGATGAAGAAACATCAGATTTCTTATCACCTCCTGCTCTCTCAACTGTCTTACCTCAAAACTCTACCTATTCAGAATCGCCTGTTATTTCTTCCTCGTCTGAGGATCCTTCTCAGCCCTCTCCTTTAACCTTGGAATCTCTTCCCCCTCCTTCAGACTCATCTTCTACCTCTGTTTTACCCTCACTTAATAACTTAACAGAACCACAAGCTCCTCCTCACATACAGAAACGTCATCCCGCTTCACAAGTTATTGGAAATCCAACTGAGAGATTAGTTACTAGGTCCAAACGATCCCTCTTTCCCTCCGAAGAACAAGCCTTGATCTCTTTTCTGGAACCTAAAAATATTAAGGAAGCTCTAAAAGATGAGTTCTGGATCTCGGCAATGCATGAAGAATTGCTTCAATTTCAAAGATCCCAAGTCTGGGATCTAGTTCCTTGTCCTGCAGGAAAATCTATTATCGGAACTAAGTGGGTTTTTCGGAATAAAACTAATGATAAAGGAGATGTAGTACGAAATAAAGCTCGTCTAGTGGCACAAGGATACAATCAAGAGGAGGGGATTGATTACGATGAAACATTTGCACCTGTTGCACGAATGGAAGCCATACGGCTTCTATGTGCATTTGCAAGTCATTCTCGTTTCAAACTCTTTCAAATGGACGTAAAAAGTGCTTTTCTAAATGGTTTTCTAAAAGAAGAGGTCTTTGTAGCTCAGCCACCTGGCTTTGAGGATTCTACAAACCCCTCCCATGTGTATAAACTAAAGAAGGCACTTTATGGTCTGAAACAAGCTCCAAGGGCTTGGTACGATAGGCTATCTCTCTTCTTACTTTCTGAAGGGTTCATCAGAGGACAAGTTGACACCACTCTCTTCATTAAACACTCGAACAAGGATTTTCTGGTAGTACAGATTTATGTAGATGATATAATTTTTGGATCAACTAGCAGCTCCTTATGTTCTGATTTCTGTTCCACTATGACAAAAACTTTCGAAATGAGTATGATGGGTGAAATGAAATACTTTCTTGGGCTTCAAGTATCTCAAAACCCTAAGGGTTGCTTCATTCATCAAACTAAATATATAGGCTCTCTCCTCACCAAATTTGATTTTGTAAACTTAAAATCAGCTGTAACCCCAATGGCCACCACCACCAAGCTTCACTCAGATTCTGCAGGTGTTGATGTTGATCACACACTGTTTCGAGGGATGATTGGGTCTCTGCTTTATCTCACCTCCAGTAGACCTGACATTCTCTACAGTGTCTGCTTATGTGCAAGATTCCAATCAAATCCAAAAGAATCCCATATGACAGCAGTCAAAAGGATTTTTCGTTACTTAAAAGGAACTCAATCTCTAGGATTATGGTATCCAGCCCTTTCCGATTCCATTCTTCTAGGGTACAGCGATGCTGATTTTGCTGGGAGCTTAACAGATCGAAAGAGCACTTCAGGAAGTTGCCATTTTCTTGGATGCTCTCTTATCTCATGGTCAAGTAAAAAACAATCAGCCATTGCTTTGTCAACGGCGGAAGCAGAATATGTAGCTGCAGGAAGTTCTTGTACCCAACTTCTTTGGCTTAAGTCTCAACTTGAAGATTTTGGTATTTCCTCCTCCTCTATTCCTCTTCTTTGTGACAATACCAGTGCTATTAACATGTCCAAAAACCCGGTTCAACATTCGAGAACAAAACATATTGAAATAAAATATCACTTTCTTCGGGATTTAGTTCAAAATAGGATAGTAGATATCCAATTTGTTAGGACTGATGAACAATTGGCTGACATCTTCACAAAGCCTTTAAAGGAAGATCGTTTTAATTATATTCTTAGTGAATTAGGAATGATTGATTCTTCCAATATTCCTCATTAACTCCTTACCCTTCTTCATCTTCCTTGATTCCTCTTTCTCTTTAGGAACGATTCAGTTACCTTTCTCTGCATTTATCTTTCGCTTATAAACTGCTTTCTTCTGCTCCTTTCTACTCACGCTCTCTTTTCCTTTCCTCCTCTCTACCAATCTGCTCTTCCGCTTCCCAAACAAACATGGCTGCGTTCCTTAACTCTGCCCGCTATGTTGGAAACATCCACTCTTCTATTGACGCTCATCATCGCTACATCAATCATTTCCGCTCAAAAGACATCATTCCTTCCTATGTCTTCCGCTTCGAAGGATTTGACAAGTATAACATCTCAGTTCAGCGCCTGTTCCAAAACATTGGCTGGATGAATGCTTTGCCAGCCTATCCTCAATCATTCTGCCCGGAGTCTATTCGACGGTTCTATGCCAATCTTCAGGTGATACGTTCCTCTCCTCTACTACTTCAAACTGTAGTTAATGGAGTGGAGTTCACAATCTCTCCTGAATTTCTTGGGTTTATCGTACCAATGGAGATGTATGGTCTCATTCTTTCTGACAACTATGATCTTATAGAGCATGGTTTTAATCACATCGGAGCTCTTCAATCCATGGCAATATTACCCATTGAGGATTTGATGCATCCATCTGTTTTCTGTCTACCAGATCATCTTCGTGTTCTTCACTTCTTCATAACTCGTCATTTTCTGCCTCGTTCTCTTGACCGAGAAGAGTTAACTCCCTTGGATATCTGGGTACTCTATAATGCTTACTGTTCTCAGCACCCCATTTGTCTTCCTCATCTTATCGTTCAAGCCATGCAGACTGCTGCTTCTACTCGCTTTACTGGAGACCTTCCGTTTGCGGGTCTTATCACTCGAATGCTGGACTTCCTAGGAGTTGATCTCTCTCAGCAGATCCGGAGCTTCAACATTCACACTCTCCGCCCTCAGTCCATTCTTCGCAAAATAGGTTCTCAAAAGGCCCCGCGTAAGTGTCTGCTTGATATTGTCAAAGGGGGAGAACCACCAGAATATTGATGTGAAACTGGCGAAGTAGGTCACAAGCTGGAGCAACTCATTCACACAGTTGGGAACTATGGAAGCTGGGAGTTCATTGAGAAAGATCTCAAGGAAGCTGAACTCAATTCAAAAATCACTCGGCTTCTCAAGATCCTACGTCAGAGGGGCAACTGGGACATTGAAAATATTGAGGAGCTGAATCTTGGGAAATCTGAGATTGCTGAGAAAACAAAAACTCAACTTCTTGAATTGGTTGATAAAAAGGATGCTATAGGAAACTGCTCCGACTATGAAAGTGACCCCGAAGCAGATTTTTGAGAGTCCTGTTTGTTGAATAAAAAAAAAAAACTTAGTACGGCTAAGTTGTCTTTCTTTTTGTTGTTCTGTTTTAGCATTTCTATTCTGGTGTTTTCTTTTAAAGTTGTGGTTTATAATCTTGTTGTGTTGTTTCCTTTAATAATAAAACTATCCAGCAGCTGAGTCCAATCTGTGTCTGCTCTTAAAACACTTAGAAGCTTGTCAATAAACTGTTAAGAAAAATTGGCAATATCAAGCTTAGGGGAGATTGTTGGATCAATAGAAAGATTGAATTGTATTTTTCATAACAGTTCAATGACCATCTTTGCATTTCTCATAAAATGAAAGATGATGACAATACTTCCAAATACTTGACTGACTAATCTGTGCAAGTTGTCTTCTATGTAAGGAAAGTTTATTTTGCAGAATCCTGTAATCATGCTGAACAGATATGGAAGGCTGGAGCAAATCACTCTGGAGCCAACGGTAAAGAGGATTTGTAGCTGCAATCCTTTCCTATAAGAGTGGTGCTTAAACGAAAGAAGAAGTACTTTTCGGAGAGCTTGATTCTGGTGATTAGAATAGCTGAAAGGTGTATTGTGTCACTCACATTTGTGTATTGTGAGGAGAGTGAGCTGTTGTTAAGTCCTGAGTCTGTGTGATCAGTTCAGGCGTTGTAATCTTGACTCCGGTGTGGAGTCTTGGCTGTTGGATTAATCCAAGTGACTCTCTCGAGCTCGTCTCGAGACGTGGATGTAAACCTAGCACACGCTAGTGTTGAACCACGTTAAAAAACTGTGTTCGTGTCGATTCCATCCCCTCTGAGCCTTGAAGCAGTTTGCTGCTATCATTTCCAGTTGCTGCACTCTCAAGGTTGCAAGCAGCGTCGAAGCTGAATCTGAACTAGCTGTTCAAGTTGCGAGTTGGGCCTAGAAAAACAACTTGAGCCCAATAAGTTGTTTTGATTTAATCTCTCAGATTAAAGACGGAAACCATCGGCTTTCCTCATCGACGTGAAGCTGCGACTTCACACTTCAAACCCTAACAAATCTCTTCACTCTGTATTGTTCGATTTCTATATTGAGTTATCAAAATCCCTATTAATCCGATCTTGTCCTTTCATTATGTTGTTTAGGGTTCTTGTTGTTGTGAAGGTTAGAGACAGGAAACCCTATAAAAAATCCACCTTTGCCGGCGGCTTAATTCAAATGGGGATTAAGAAGATAATCCCATTTTTTACTAATTAGTACCTCAAAAACAAAACAATAAAGTTGGGAAATCACATAACAATTATATTTTAATAAAATAGAATTAATACACAAATCTTGCTAAATGTTTCGAAAATATGTTAAATCTAGCAACTTTTATGAAAAAGCCCGTATTAGTCAAAAGTGAAATTTTAGTTAAATATTTTGTCTAAATTAATAGAAATTTAAACCCCAAATCTTACGTGTATACGAGAGACCAATCCCCTTATTTGGTCTAGTAGACCAAATGACCACTATCAAATAAAAATTATGGCGGTTACACTGCGAAGATTATAACAGCCATTGTTGGTATTTATTCTTTTAAAAAATAAAAATAAAACTAATTAGGAATAATTATGTCCTTCACCTAATCAAACTCTTCATCTCTATCTGCTTTAGCAAACGCGTGCCACCACCCTACATTCAACCAAGCCTCGATTCCCATGTTCCTTCACCAAATCTCGAACTGAAGTGAACCGACTCATGAGGACTGACACGGCCCCGGCGCCACGGGCACCAAGCCCCTAACCACCCCACTCCACTCACTAAGGAGCAAGTCATGGTAGCTAGGAGAACAAGGGAGGCTCGCCAAAGAAAACTACAACCTGCTGGAGAAGAAGGCCCTTGAGCCCTAGCACCGGGCTCTATTACTGATGCCGATCCAGCCCTCAACACCGATGCCGAGCTGAGATCGCACCGGCCCGGGCCAAGCCAAACACTAACACCAGAGCCTTATGACGAGCCTCGGAGAAACGGATTTGCACCAAGGCCATAGAAGACCCCTGGGAGGATGCTGACCCTCAGCCAGGCCAAGGAGACCGAGCTCAAGGTCGTAGCAACCAATGATAGCTAGGAGAACAAGGGAGGTTCGCCAAAGAAAACTACAACCTGATGGAGAAGAAGGCCCTTGAGTCCCAGCACCGGGCTCTATTACTGATGCCGATCTAGCCCTCGACACCGATGTCAAGCTGAGACCGCACCGGCCCAGGCCAAGCCAAACACTAACACCGGAGCCCTATGACGAGCCTCGGAGAAACGGAGCTGCACCAAAGCCAGAGAAGACCCCTGGGAGGATGCTGACCCTCAGCAAGGCCAAGGAGACCAAGCTCAGGGCCGTAGCAACCAAAGGCACGAAGCCAACACCGACACGGGCACAAGCCCGTAGCCAGGGCCCGTACGAGAAGCACTTAGGGTAGAGCCTCAAAAGTACTCGTGCCTTTCAGGATTCCTTTGGCTCTAAGGAATCCCTAGGCCCTAAGGATGAACCTCCATTAGTCTCAGCCCATCCTGAAGAGTGACGCTCTTGTAACATCCCAACCTTTTCTAACAAGATATTGTCCGCTTTGGGAACAGCCCTCACGGATTTGTTTTTGGGTGTTGGTGGGACTCGAACCCATGACCTCCTCCTCTCAACATCAAACCCCCACCACTACACCACAAAGCGCGTCATGTCAGTTAAGGTTGAACTATTCCACTTATCCCATGGATCTCCTCCGTGATGTGGGACTTTCCTAAGATGTCAAATACACCCCCTTAGGGACTCAACATCCTCGTTGAGGTTTTCCCACCATCTTTCAAGAGGGACGAGGAGAGGCTCTGATACCACTTGTAACACCCATCCCGAATCAACTCGGTGAAACCGTGGTTGAACCGGTTATGAACATCACTAATAAAATCCAACATAAATAACAAAGTAAAAACCAAGATTCGAGGAAACGTAAATGAAGGAGGCCTCCATGAAATGTACAAACCGCGTGAAAATCCAAACTTAACATAAATCTGTAATCCAACAGAATCTCAAAAGTACATAAAAATCCCCCAAAATATCCAAGGTCAACTAAAAAGGAAATAACTAGTCAACTCCGAGTAAACACCAGTCTTCACCTCATAACTTCAAGCTGGGACTTCTCGCAATCGACCCACACCTCAGAACTCCAACTACACCGATCACTAGCCACAAGATCCTTAAAGGGGAAAGGGATCAATTTTCTATAGAAATTGAGTGAACCCACTAGGCTTAACTACACGTTGTCCTAAACCAAAGGAGCGGTTCCAAACTCCGCACAAGACATCGACAATGGAACCAGACCCGACCCCTTCCAGATTTTAACATCCTAATACAGCCTAGGTGATCACATAGGTTCAGTTCTTCATTCTCATTCACATTCAATAACATCAGTATAATCACAATCGAAGCAGCATACAATCACAACACATGATTCACAACCAGTTCACAAACACCATCCAAACTCACAACAACACACATTCACACATATTCAACCACAGATTACTATACTAGGGGCGTTATTAGGCGCCAAGGAGTTATCCACACCACCACTGCCGGCCATCACATCCACACATCCCGTAGGATCTTTCCCTCATGGGGAGATAACACGACGCATCCCCTAAGGGATCCTTCCTCCACGGAGCTATCACGACGCATCCTATAGGGATCATTTCTTGACGGGGATTTCAACCACCATGACTCCACGTCATGGGATTCACCCTAGTGAATTGGACTCGAACACAACCCTATTTTGGGTTGGTAGTGTGGGCTCCTTCCGGTTCTACATTCAATTCACAACTCATAGAATCTCAACACACACATTTCGTTCACATCATCACAAGATTCCAACCATCCTCATAGTTCCACATTCCGATCACAACTCACAACTCATCGACACATTCACACAATAGGGAAACCAGCTAGCTCACCAACCACCCCCACCTACAAGTACATGGGTAGCCATGTCATGAGTCTAGGGATCATCCACCTGTTCCTCTCATTCAGAACGACCCCACATTGGCAGGTCCATTCTCCTGGTCCTTTTTCCCTTCTTCTGGTCTACGCTTTCCTATACCACCATTGGAGCCCCTATCTCTCCTCTTCCATTTGATTTCATATTGTAGCAGATGAAGAGATGCCAACAGTTGGGGCGGAAATGGTGAAGAAAAAACAATAACTAAAGATGAGACTGCGGTAGAGATGGATTGGAAAGAACGAGTCCAACCCTCCAAAGCAGAGCTCACAAACCCTAATCCGAGTCTGATTTGCAGTAGCTTAATTTGAGTCTGACCCTCCATTTTGGTTAGTCCGATCTATAGAGGAGACTTAAGGAAAGAATCAGTCCAATCTGCAGTAGCTCACAAACCCTAATTCGAATCCGAGAAAAAAATAAGAACTAAAGAGGAGACTTAAGGAGGACAATGGAGAAGGGAGGGAGAGACTGAAGGGAAGTCATGGATTGGAAAAGGGAGGGAATAAAGAGATAAGGTAGCAGGAATTGTGAAAAGGAAGGGAAGAAAGAGAAGACGTTAAGGAAGGAAAGAAAGAGAAGAGGCGGATTGCCAATGTTGTAGGAAGGGAAGAATGTTTTATTGCCAAACGCGGATTACCAACATGGCATCTCGCACATTGGAAATTAGCTTTAAATTAGAGTCACATATGTGAAGAACACCACCATCTTTCCTGCCGTAAGGAGATGGGGTTCATACGAGTGTAGGTATTTGCATTTTAACTCCACATGGGAAATCGGACGACTCGGGATATCAGCCATGATCCTGAGTCAAGATGACGTTCATTTACATACAGTTTGACTAGTATATTGTAGTCGGACGACTCCGCCGACGCCATCTACCGTCCTGCAAAATAGAAACGCAACATATAGGCTTCAATAGATATGATTTTGAGGCTTAAATATCGATTCCAAATACAATGAATTCCATATGTCAGGTTTGTCTTCCATTATGTTGTTTAGGGTTCTTGTTGTTGTGAAGGTCAGAGATAGAAAACCCTATAAAAAATCCACCTTTGCCGGCGGCTTAATTCAAATGGGGATTAAGAAGATAATCCCATTTTTTACTAATTAGTACCTCAAAAACAAAACAATAAACGTATGTAGAATGGAACAGAGCATTTACCTTTGATTCTGGCGAGGGGGGGTTCAGTTGAGCCGAGTGTTTTACGATGATGATGTCAAATATATGAGGCAAGGGTTGCTTTTTAAAGTTGGGAAATCACAGAACAATTATATTTTAATAAAATAGAATTAATACACTAATCTTGCTAAATGTTTCGAAAATATGTTAAATCTAGCAACTTTTATGAAAAAGCCCGTATTAGTCAAACGTGAAATTTTAGTTAAATATTTTGTCTAAATTAATAGAAATTTAAACCCCAAATCTTACGTGTATACGAGAGACCAATCCCCTTATTTGGTCTAGTAGACCAAATGACCACTATCAAATAAAAATTATGGCGGTTACACTACGAAGATTATAACAGCCATTGTTGGTATTTATTCTTTTAAAAAATAAAAATAAAACTAATTAGGAATAATTATGTCCTTCACCAAATCAAACTCTTCATCTCTAGCTGCTTTAGCAAACGCGTGCCACCACCTTACATTCAACCAAGCCTCGATTCCCATGTTCCTTCACCAAATCTCGAATTGAAGTGAACCGACTCATGAGGACTGACACGGCCCCGGCGCCACGGGCACCAAGCCCCCAGCCACCCAACTCCACTCACTAAGGAGAAAGCCATGGTAGCTAGGAGAACAAGGGAGGCTCGCCAAAGAAAACTACAACCTGCTGGAGAAGAAGGCCCTTGAGCCCTAGCACCGGGCTCTATTACTGATGCCGATCCAGCCCTCAACACCGATGCCGAGCTGAGATCGCACCGGCCCGGGCCAAGCCAAACACTAACACCAGAGCCTTATGACGAGCCTCGGAGAAACGGATTTGCACCAAGGCCATAGAAGACCCCTGGGAGGATGCTGACCCTCAGCCAGGCCAAGGAGACCGAGCTCAAGGTCGTAGCAACCAATGACAGCTAGGAGAACAAGGGAGGTTCTCCAAAGAAAACTACAACCTGATGGAGAAGAAGGCCCTTGAGTCCCAGCACCGGGCTCTATTACTGATGCCGATCTAGCCCTCGACACCGATGTCGAGTTGAGACCGCACCGGCCCAGGCCAAGCCAAACACTAACACCGGAGCCCTATGACGAGCCTCGGAGAAACGGAGCTGCACCAAAGCCAGAGAAGACCCCTGGGAGGATGCTGACCCTCAGCAAGGCCAAGGAGACCAAGCTCAGGGCCGTAGCAACCAAAGGCACGAAGCCAACACCGACACGGGCACAAGCCCGTAGCCAAGGCCCATACGAGAAGCACTTAGGGTAGAGCCTCAAAAGTACTCGTGCCTTTCAGGATTCCTTTGGCTCTAAGGAATCCCTGGGCCCTGAGGAAGAACCTCCATTAATCTCAGCCCATCCTGAAGAGTGACGCTCTTGTAACATCCCAACCTTTTCTAACAAGATATTGTCCGCTTTGGGCACAGCCCTCACGGATTTGTTTTTGGGTGTTGGTGGGACTCGAACCCATGACCTTTTCCTCTCAAGATCAAACCCCCACCACTACACCACAAAGCGCGTCATGTCAGTTAAGGTTGAACTATTCCACATATCCCATGGATCTCCTCCGTGATGTGAGATTTTCCTAAGATGTCACATACACCCCCCTCAGGGACTCAACATCCTCGTTGAGGTTTTCCCCACCATCTTTCAAGAGGAACGAGGAGAGGCTCTGATACCACTTGTAACACCCATCCCAAATCAACTCGGTGAAACCCGTGGTTGAACCAATTTTGAACATCACTAATAAAATCCTGATGGGCCTAGCCCGACGAAGTCCAAAGGCCCACATGACGGCCCACGAGGCAACCCACATGGTAGCCTGAACACAGCGGTTACGGCAGGGGGCCCGGACTCAGGCGGTAAATCAGATGGGCCGAACAGGCAGGCCCAGGAGGTGGAGTAAGGCCCAAAGCGATGGCCCAGCTCGGCGGCCTCCTAGGGTTACTCGGCGACACTTAGGTTTCCAAGGCAGAGCGGACACGTGTCAACATCCCACGGGAGCCACAAACGAGTGGCTAAGATTCAGCCTTGACAACCAAGGCAGGGGTACTATAAATACCCCCGTACACCCTATTAACCAAAGGACAACACTTTTACCCAGCGGACAAACGCTCCGCGGTACGTTACTCACCTCCCTCTCCCATTCCTTAAACTGATCGCCTCCCCTTTTCCTTGAACTGACTACCCCTCCCGCTACTTACGAGGTACAACACTCCGCGAGGACCAACAAGCTTGGGCCTCCATTATTGGGCCAGGCGACAAGGCTGGAACAATTGGCGCGCCAGATGGGGGACGGTCAGGCGACTTTTCAAGGCGAATGGCTTCATCAGCGATGCCCACTCTGATGGGCGAGGATGGCGAAAGAGGAGATGGAGTAACACCCGTCAAGTATGTCAACTCAGGTTCTCGAGCAGACCCAAACCTCACAAGAAACATGGAGCGCGAATTCGAGGGCGACTCGGAGTCCCAGAGTACTATTCCGACCGGCGATGCCTATGAGCTGTTGGAGCAGCGATTTCGATCCCTTGAGCAACAGAATGCTGAGCTCACACAGATGTTGAAAACGGTGATCGCTCAGCAAGCTCAAGCTCTCAGGACCAACACTCAGGACAGGTAATCGCCACAGGACTCCCATTTGGAAGCGTTACAGCAATTCCTCCCTGCTACTCAAATCTCCCCTGCACAGATGGCGGTTCGCCAACCTCTGTCCAGGCGATACTCGCCGAGCCACTGCCTAAGGGGTTGGTTCCGCCCAACCTAGATAGGTATGTAGGTACTGGCAACCCAGACGAGCATTTGCAAGCCTTCCAGATCGCCATGCAAATGCAGCAGGCCGGCGACGCCGCATATTGCAGAGCTTTTCCGGCGACATTGGGAGGGCGAGCCAGGGAGTGGTACATGAATCTACCAGAGGGCATCATAACATCGTGGGAGGGCTTTGCGAGGATCTTCTCACAGAAGTATGAGTGCAAGAAAACAAGGACGGTCCCGTTGCAAGCGCTGGTGAGCTTGAGGCAAAAGCCGAACCAGTCGCTGAAGGAGTTCTTTGATGAATGGACTGGGGTCGTCCAATCCATCAAGAGGGTAGATCATGAAATCGCTGCGGCAAGTTTATTCCAGTCGACTCATAACGGCAGGCTGCGAGAGTCGCTGCTACAGGTGGCTCCGAAGTCGCTATCCGACTTGGAAACCAGAGTACACAAAATTATTTTGATTGAGGAGCAGTTAGCAGAACCTTTACATGGAGCGGCGAAGATGGAAGAAAAGCCCGTTACAGGGAACAAGCAGGCCAAAGGGCAGCCCTCCGAGACACGGCCATACGGGAAATATCGCCCAGGGGAGCAAAGGCGTTACCAAGAGAAAGGATACCCAGGGGAGCATAGGGGTTATCAGGAGAGAGGATATCAAGAGGAGAGGGCAGATTATACACCCCTCTCAGAATCGCGAAGAAAGATTCTGCTGTACATGCAGCATAAGGGACACCCCATCAACTGGCCGGGGCCAATGTTCACCCCGGCGGATCAGCGAAGTCGCCAAAAGTTTTGCGATTTCCATGACTCTCATGGGCATACCACTGAAGACTGCAGGGAATTGAAAAATGAAATCGAAAGGTGGATAAACGAAGGACGTCTCAGGGATTTCATTGTCAGCTCAAAGCGGAAAAACAAGCCGCAAGAAGATGATCGCCGAGGACAAGGAGAATCACAAGACAAGAAGGGTGATGTTTTCACCCGACTTAAGGAGCCTATGGACAATGAAGATAGCAAGAAAAAGCCTCGACCTGAGGTAAACCACGTTTATCAAACCATTTTCGGTGGGGAAAGTTGCCCGACAAAGAAAGTCAAAAAGGAGGAAACAAAGGAGGTGATGATGATAGACCAAGTCAGTCGCCCAACGTTGGGATTCTCGGAAGAAGACATGGCCAGGGTAGGAGGCCCAAGTTTGGAGGCGATGGTGATTCAAGTAATCACACACAATAGCCGAGTGGAGCGAGTGATGGTTGACGAAGGAAGCTCTGCGGACATTATTTTCTGGGAGCTGTACAAAAAGATGAACCTGCCAGCTAGCTTGCTCAGGCAGACAAAAACTACCATCTCAGGATTTTCAGGACACACAGTTCCCATCAAGGGGATAGCCACGATGGCAATAACCATTGGGGATGGAGACTTGCAGGTCACCCGATCCATCGACTTCCATGTCATGGATTGTCAATCCACGTACAACATGATCCTAGGGCGACCTGCACTCGCCGCCTTCCAAGCGATCTCCTCCCCAGTGCACCAAGTACTGAAGTTCGCTACTAATGAAGGGATAGGTTTCGCCTGGGGACACCCGGACATCGCCAGAAGGTGTTACAGGGCGGCGACTAAAAGCACGTGCCTCACCATAAGCTTGGAGGCGGAGAATGAAGGAGAAAGAGTCGTTCCAGCAGAATCGGACGTCCCAATACCGCTGTTCGAAGAAGATGAAAGTAAGACAGTTTGAGTTTCATCCTACCTGAGCGATAACAAGAAACAGGAGTTGGTCAAGTTGCTCCAAGAGTTCTCGCACCTGTTCGCATGGTCACCAAGCGACATGCCAGGAATTGCTCCAGACATCATCAAACACTCTCTAGCGATCGAGCCCGGGAGTCGCCCAGTCCAGCAAAAGCGGCGGAACATCTGCAGAGAAAGGCAGCAGGCGATGGCAAATGAAGTGGACAAACTTTTGAAGGCAGGGTTTATCAAAGAGGTACAGTATCCTGAGTGGTTGGCTAATGTAGTTCTTGTCAAGAAATCGTCAGGAGCATGGCGAATGTGCGTCGACTTCACCAACCTTAACGATGCTTGCCCAAGGATCCGTACCCCTTGCCCAACATAGAGCAGCTGGTAGACGCAACGGCGAACAATGAAATGCTGTCCTTTCTGGACATGTTCTCGGGATATCATCAAATACCTTTAAGCAAGCAAGATCAAGAGAAAACGGCTTTCATGACGCCCACGGTGAACTACTGCTATCGAGTGATGCCATTCGGGCTCAAGAATGCTGGCGCGACTTACCAGAGAATGATCGACAAAGTCTTTGTCAAGCAGCTCGGCCGAAACTTGGAGGCGTATGTGGATGACCTGCTGGTCAAAAGTAAGAGATCTAATGACCATCTTGGCGACTTAAGGGAAACCTTCAATACACTACAGGAGTATTCACTTAGGTTGAACCCTTTGAAGTGCGTGTTCGGGGCAACATCAGGAAAGTTCCTAGGATACCTCATAACCAGGAGAGGAATTGAAGCTAATCCAGCGCAGATCGCGGCGATTACAGCGATGGCCCCTCCAAAGACTGTGAAGGAGGTTCAGGTTCTATCTGGAAGACTGACGGCAATCAATCGATTCATTCCCAGAATCGCCGACCGATGCGCTCCGTTCTTTGCGACTTTAAAGAATGCATCAAAGTTTGCATGGAATGATAAATGTAACAAGGCTTTTGAAGAGCTAAAGCAGTTTTTAATTACCCCTCCTGTACTTGCATCTCCGAAATCAAATGAAGATTTATTTCTCTATATCGCGATCTCTCCAAAGGCAGTTAGTGCGGTCTTAGTTCGAAGAGAGGACAAAGCCGAACACCCTATTTTTTATACAAGTAAAACCTTAGTCGATGCTGAAACAAGGTACCCGGCGATAGAAAAAATGGCATACGCTGTGGTCTGCGCGGCCAGAAAGTTGCGACCATATTTTCAGGCACACACAATACATGTGCTCACGAATCTTCCGATTAAGAATGCGTTAAGATCTATGAGCATGGCAGGGCGATTAGCTAAGTGGGCTATCGAGCTAAGCGAGTATGACATTCGATACCAACCGCGAACGGCGATCAAGGCCCAGGTCCTTGCTGACTTTGTAGTTGAAGGTGCAGTACAAGAAGATACCGAGGAAGGCGATGAATGGACGTTATTCACAGATGGCGCCTCGAGTAAAGGAGGGTCAGGCGCAGGGATAGTCCTAAGGTCTCCTGGTGGGATCCTCCACGAGGTCGCATTGCGATTCGCAACCAATCGAACCAACAATGCAGCTGAGTATGGGGCATTAGAGGCTGGCTTGCGAATCGCTAAGAGTATGGGAGTTACTAACATAAGAGTTTTCTCAGACTCGGCGATAGTAGTCAACCAAGTTAATGGGAGCTTTGAGGTAAAGGAGGAGTCGCTTCTCCCTTATTTCGATGAGGTAAAACTGCTTATATCAGAATTCAAGAAGGTGGTTATATCCCAGATTGCTAGGGAGGAGAATTGCCACGCGGATGCATTATCGAAACTAGCAACGGCGACTGATTTTGAAGAAGGGCGAATGGTCACAGTGGAAAAAGAAACAAGGAGGAAGCAGTGTTTTCACGTGATTAACGGAATTGGGAAAAGCGACTGGCGAACGCCTATTATTCAATACTTGGATAACGACACTGTACCAAGTGACCCGTTAGAAGCGACCAAGCTCCGGCGAAAAGCAGGGAGGTGTACTATAATAGGGGGAGAGCTGTATCGGAAATTAGCTATGGGTCCATACTTGCGATGCCTGGGAGAGGAGGATGCAGCTTGGGCCCTAGAGGAAGTACATTCAGGAGTATGCGGTACTCACTTAGGAACAAGAAGTTTGGAAAGGAACTTAATATACCAGGGCTTCTATTGGCCAACAATGAGAAAGGAAGCTGGCGACCTGGTGAAGAAATGTCACAAATGTCTGGAATTCGCAAGTTATCACAAGTTGCCCGCAACAGCGCTCCAGGCGAATGTCAGCCCGTGGCCATTCGCGAGATGGGGGATGGATATCCTAGGCCCATTTCTGGAAGCTTCCGGGAAAAGGAAATTCCTTATCGTGGCAGTTGATTATTTCACCAAGTGGGTCGAGGCAGAAGCGGTGGCAAGTATCACCGCCAAGCAGATACAGAAGTTTGCATTTAAAAGTATCGTCACCAGATTTGGTATACCAGAAAGTATTATATGTGACCATGGAACTCAGTTTGACTCGCAGGTCTTTAAAGAGTTTTGTGATGACCTGAGGATAAATCTGAGATTCGCTTCGGTCGCCTATCCACAAGCTAATGGACAAGCAGAGGCGGCTAATAAGCTTATTCTACAAGGATTAAAGAAAAGAGTGGATGGCTGTAAAGGCGTATGGGTCGAGGAGCTTGATCATGTACTATGGGCTCACCGAACGGCTTATAAAATGGCGACAGGGGAGACTACCTACACATTGACGTACGGGACTGAGGCGGTCCTTCCGGTAGAAATCTCAATCCCATCTATCCGAATACAGGAATACAGGGATGAGGTCAACGAACAAGAATTGATGCTTAACGTAGATATGATTGAGGAAAAAAGAGAAAAGGCACAGATGCGGCTGATTGCTGAAAAGGAGCAATTAGCCAGGCGGTACAATTTAAAGCTCCGACCACATCACATCGCGCTCAATGACTTAGTGCTGCGAAAGATCTTCAGGCCGGCGGTCGGGGCGGCCAAGCTCAACCCCGGATGGGAAGGCCCATACAGAGTACGGCGAGTGGTAGGGGCCAACACCTTCAAACTAGCAAGTTAGATGGAGCAAAGATCCCCAAAACTTGGAACTCCATGCATCTCAGGCGATATTATGATTAAAAAGACACTTGTAACCAAGGCTAGTTCTTAAGGCAACTAAGGGCCCTAATGATTGAATCTAATATATGTCTTCGCGCCATCAAATTTATCATGTAAGACCTAAGGGCATTGGGATCGCTATGTAAGACCTAAGGGCATTAACAAATCGCTGTGTAAGACCTAAGGGCATCAAATTTATCATGTAAGACCTAAGGGCATTGGGATCGCTATGTAAGACCTAAGGGCATTAACAAATCGCTGTGTAAGACCTAAGGGCATCAAATTTATCATGTAAGACCTAAGGGCATTGGGATCGCTATGTAAGACCTAAGGGCATTAACAAATCACTGTGTAAGACCTAAGGGCATCAAATTTATCATGTAAGACCTAAGGGCATTGGGATCGCTATGTAAGACCTAAGGGCATTAACAAATCGATGTGTAAGACCTAAGGGCATCAAATTTATCATGTAAGACCTAAGGGCATTGGGATCGCTATGTAAGACCTAAGGGCATTAACAAATCGCTGTGTAAGACCTAAGGGCATCAAATTTATCATGTAAGACCTAAGGGCATTGGGATCACTATGTAAGACCTAAGGGCATTAACAAATCGCTGTGTAAGACCTAAGGGCATCAAATTTATCATGTAAGACCTAAGGACATTGGGATTGCTATGTAAGACCTAAAGGGCATTAACATATCGGTATAACATCTAGTTAATGATGAAAAGAAGCAAAGTGATTAAGAAAGGTGTAATAAGACAAAAAAAGCCAAAGATTGAAAATTCACGAGGAAGAGTTTAGTAAGGCAGTTTTTACAAAAAAAAAAACAAACAACAACAACAGGTTGACAGCAGGTTGACAGCGGGATCATGGGTCTTTGGCACCGGAGCCCTTCTGGCCAGCTTTGGAAGAGTCAGCGGCGGAATTGAAGTCCTTGCCGCTGGTCGAGGGGGCTTGATCAGATGATGGCGGCTGAACCTCTGATCCATCGAGATTCAGAGCAGGCAGGCCACGGCTGAGGCGAGTGGCCGCCACATATTCGGCATCTGCCACCACTATCTCCCGCTCCAAGCGAGCAGCATCTCGAAAATAGGCCTCCTCCTCGGCATCGGGAAGGTCGGGAACCCCAAAGTTATAGCGATTGAGACCTCGAAGAACGGCTCGAACCATTTTTCGCCCTGGCCAGCCCTTGTTGGGAAACAGCTCGTAGAACTCATTACGACAGCTGCGCATTACTACGCGCATACTCTCGCCGAGAGCATGAGTGTAATAAGCCACAGTCTCATCGTACTGAGCCTTGGCAGCAGCGAGATCACGATCCGCCGCCGACTCAGCCGCCAGAGAGTCATTCAGCAGCTCCTTAGCTCTGTCCCTTTCGGCGGCTATCTCCTCCACCTGAGCAACCTTGCCACGAACCTCATCCAATTCGGCTTCAAGGGCGACAATGTGCTTATTAGCAGATTGCAAGTCCTCCTGGACGCCCTCCATCTGGGAAATCCGCCCGGTCGCCTCAGCCAGGCTTTCCTTCAGAGACTCAGCAGCAGAGGTCGCTGCATCTGCCCGTCGCTAGGATAAAAAGACAAATGAACAAACAGCAACGTGCGGGTTTAGCAAGGATTGTAAGGTGGCAAGTCGGGAAAGAGTATATATAAAAGGGGAGAAAGAAGAGGCAGACGAGTAAATACCTTCTCCTCGTTATGATAACGGGTGAGATCCATGCGCAAAGAGCGCAGATTCTCAACATCCTCCTTCAGCCTCCGATTCTCCTCCTGCATGTGTTTACATGCAAAGGAAAGATCGCCGAGCTCGGCCACGGCCTAGGCAACAAAACAAATGAAGGGGGTAAGAAGCAGCGAGCAGAGCTAGGGAAGCAGGACAGAGCAAATGACTTCGCATTCCATAAATACCTGAAGGAGGCGGCAGGAAGTCGCCCCATGCAGGTCCGTAATCTCCGAGCCCTCACCAGGAGCGGTCACCCCCTCGTAGACACCTCGAGAGAACTCCTCCGTGATGTCACTCGCCATCCGGGGCGATATGTGGGATGCCACCGGATGAACGACGGCGAAGTAGGGAAGGCGAAAGGGACCCTCACCTTCGCGACCAGCAGGAGCAGGGCGGTCAAAGAGGGTGTTAGCTAGCTCTGTGCAGCTGGCCCGGCGGGCACGGTCGGTGTTGACAGGAGGCGGGCGAGAGTGGTCGCGAGCAGGCTTGGTGGGACGAAGATCAAGCTCCGGAGCTGGCGTAGACTCGGGATGCTCCGGATCCCGGGGAAGGGGAATAGGTTCGTCAGGAAGGTAGGAGTCGTCATATGAGATGACGTTCCCGTCGGCAGGATGCTCTAAGGGCTCCCTCGCAGACGGATTGTCATGCGCCAGAGGCGATTGGCGACGAGAGCGGCGGAGGGGAGTTTCAGTCTCAGCATCGGCATCCTCCACCTCTATCACTGGGGGAGGCGGCGGCGGTGGGTTGCTGGAGCCCTCACCTGCCTTTCTCCTCGGCTTGGAAACCCCAGCTTTCTTCTTCCTCTTTGAAGAAAGGAGGCTTTCATCCGTCTCAACCGCCTTCCTCTTCCCCTTAGATTTCTCGGGCGAAGGTTGGGCAGAAGCAGGGGCGACAGGGGCGGCCTCAGAGCGGCTGGGACGAGTCTCGGCGACAGGACCACGCGCGGTGGTACTAAGGAGGCACCCAGCGAGGCTTACGGCACCTAGGAAAGGTACATCCAAAGATTAGTATAAAAAAAGGGGGAAAGAAAAGAAAGCACAAAAAGGCGACAATATAAAGGTTATACGTTCCTAAGGGTTTGGCTACGACGACTCAATCACGCAAGATGAACGACGACAGCTAGGAAGGGAGGAAAACAATCAGCACCGCCTAAGACATAAAGTATACCTCCTCGTATTCCCGCCTGGGCAGTCCGCAGGCCAGAAGTGGTCGATAGATGATGGCAATCAAGAAGGATCTGGCGACGAAGGAGTATCTCATCAGGAGTAGGATCAAGCTCGGCGTTGAAAGAACTCACGTCACCAGAAGACCAGGATGAAGGGAGCAGCGAAGCCCAATGGCGATCCGTGTCGCTGGGGCGGAAGTAGAAAAACGAATGGTACCATGTAGGGCGAGGTTTCGGTGATGAGTAAGTGCCCTTTTGTGTAAGGTCAGCTCGGCGAACGAAACTGATGCCATTAGAGGTGTGCTTGGCATAATGAATTAATTGAAACAACCGAAGAGTGGGGGCGATCTTCTTGGTCGCACAGCTGCATTCAAAGGCAGAGGCTGTAGCCCAACACCCGACGTTAAAGGCGCCAAGAGAAGCGCCAAAGCACTCAAGCAGGGCGACCGTGAACGAGGATGGCGGAAGGCGAAGGCCTCGGTCCAGACGCCGTGCCACCCTGGCGGGCAATTGCCAATAGTGGAAAGCCGGGAGGCCACGGCGAATTCCCAGGTAGACGGCAGCATGGCGAACGGAAGAACGCGGGCGATCTTCTCCACCGACCCTGAAGGAAAGTAGCCCGGGCCGATGACCGTGCGCTCGTCACAGGTAGCTCTTCCCCACATAGATCGCCAGTTGCCAATGGAGTAGGAGCCGGTGACTCTAGTCGCCTCAGGATCAATCTCGACCCCATGACGGGCCCGCTCGAATCCTTTTTGGTGGGGACCCCAAAAAGGCAGGACAGGAGATTCATCAAAATTCTCCTCTGCTACGTCGGAAATTTGGGCAGACGAGGTTTCGGCTGTAGATGGAGGGTTTAAGGGTGCCCGTTCAGGGGAATGACTGGAAGAAGAAGGAGAGGACGAAGAGGAAGATGAAGGAGAGGGTGAAGAATCGGTACCAGCGGAATAGGAATGACTTTGGTTCTGGCTATCGGAGGCGGAATCCATGGTTCAAAGAAAAAACACAACAAGAAGCAGAAAAGAGAAGGAAACACACGGCAGGACGGCAATGGGAGTGAGAAAGAGGGGAAGAGTCACGTACCAGGTGGGCGTTGGGGGGCTCCAGACATCTGAAAAATGGCAGGAAGAGATAAACGTTTTCGGGTGGTCGGAAGAAGGAGAAACGAACGTTTTCCGATCAACGGGGAAGGAGAAGATAGTGGAGGACTCGCCGGAAGGAGTAAGGAAGCAGTGGAGGCAAGAAGACTGTGAAAATGGGGAGTCAAGGTGTCAGAGAAGGAGTAAAAAAAGGAGGAAGACGGTAAGAAGGGGGTTTATATAGGAGTGCAATGAGCGGGAATGGAACCGTCGCGGTGAATGAGTGAGTCACACGCGCGGTTAAAAAGGCGTGTTGGCGGGAAGGTGAGCCGTCGCGAGTTTCATTGGGGGCACGCGCGGCTGAGATGACGTCTGAAGGGATAAGGTAATGATGGCTTTCTGGGCAATTACTAAAATACCCCGATTTCCCCAGCTTCTCCAGCAAGGTAGGGAGTAAAAGACCATGATGCCCTGAGCGGTAGAGAGGTGCGTGAAAAACTGGAAAGAAGGGGCGCGATAGAAAGCAGCGACAAAAGAGACAAGGCGATAAGAACCAAGACACCAAAGCGATAAGAACCAAGACACCAATGCGATAAGAACCAAGACACCAAAGCGACAAAATGACAAAGCAACAAGGCGATAGGACAGCAATGCGATAAAGCGACACAACACAAACGATCCGAGTCATGAGTAAGCCCTCAGCCAAGCAAAACTCGCATTAAGGGCTCGGGGGCAATTGATGGGTCCTCTTACGGCGATCACGAGACGAGCGATCCGAGTCATAGGTAAACCCTCAGCCAAGCAAAGCTTGGCTAAGGGCTTGGGGGCAATTGATGGGCCTAGCCCGACGAAGTCCAAAGGCCCACATGACGGCCCACGAGGCAACCCACATGGTAGCCCGAACACAGCGGTTAGGGCAGGGGGCCCGGACTCAGGCGGTAAATCAGATGGGCCGAACAGGCAGGCCCAGGAGGTGGAGTAAGGCCCAAAGCGATGGCCCAGCTCGGCGGCCTCCTAGGGTTACTCGGCGACACTTAGGTTTCCAAGGCAGAGCGGACACGTGTCAACATCCCACGAGAGCCACAAACGAGTGGCTAAGATTCAGCCTTGACAACCAAGGCAGGGGTACTATAAATACCCCCGTACACCCTATTAACCAAAGGACAACACTTTTACCCAGCGGACAAACGCTCCGCGGTACGTTACTCACCTCCCTCTCCCATTCCTTAAACTGATCGCCTCCCCTTTTCCTTGAACTGACTACCCCTCCCGCTACTTACGAGGTACAACACTCCGCGAGGACCAACAAGCTTGGGCCTCCATTATTGGGCCAGGCGACAAGGCTGGAACAAATCCAACATAAATAACAAAGTAAAAACCAAGATTCGAGGAAACGTAAATGAAGGAGGCCTCCATGAAATGTATAAACCGCGTGAAAATCCAAACTTAACATAAATCCGTAATCCAACAGAATCTCAAAAGTACATAAAAATCCCCCAAAATATCCAAGGTCAACTAAAAAGGAAATAACTAGTCAACTCCGAGTAAACACCAGTCTTCACCTCATAACTTCAAGCTGGGACTTCTCGCAATCGACCCACACCTCAGAACTCCAACTACATTGATCACTAGCCACAAGATCCTTAAAGGGGAAAGGGATCAATTTTCAATAGAAATTGAGTGAACCCACTAGGCTTAACTACACGTTGTCCTCAACCAAAGGAGCGGTTCCAAACTCCGCACAAGACATCGACAATGGAACCAGACCCGGCCCCTTCCAAATTTTAACATCCTAAAACAGCCTAGGTGATCACATAGGTTCAGTTCTTCATTCTCATTCACATTCAATAACATCAGTATAATAACAATCGAAGCAGCATACAATCACAACACATGATTCACAACCAGTTCACAAACACCATCCAAACTCACAACAACACACATTCACACATATTCAACCACAGATTACTATACTAGGGGCGTTATTAGGCGCCAAGGAGTTATCCACACCACCACCGCCGGCCATCACATCCACACATCTCGTAGGATCTTTCCCTCATGGGGAGATAACACGACGCATCCCCTAAGGGATCCTTCCTCCACGGAGCTATCACGACGCATCCTATAGGGATCATTTCTTGACGGGGATTTCAACCACCATGACTCCACGTCATGGGATTCACCCTAGTGAATTGGACTCGAACACAACCCTATTTTGGGTGGGTAGTGTGGGCTCCTTCCGGTTCTACATTCAATTCACAACTCATAGAATCTCAACACACACATTTCGTTCACATCATCACAAGATTCCAACCATCCTCATAGTTCCACATTCCGATCACAATTCACAACTCATCGACACATTCACACAATAGGGAAACCAGCTAGCTCACCAACCACCCCCACCTACAAGTACAGGGGTAGCCATGTCATGAGTCTAGGGATCATTCACCTGTTCCTCTCATTCAGAACGACCCCACATTGGCAGGTCCATTCTCTTGGTCCTTTTTCCCTTCTTCTGGTCTACGCTTTCCTATACCACCATTGGAGCCCCTATCTCTCCTCTTCCATTTGATTTCATATTGCGGCAGATGAAGAGATGCCAGCAGTTGGGGTGGAAATGGTGAAGAAAAAACAATAACTAAAGATGAGACTGCAGTAGAGATGGATTGGAAAGAACGAGTCCAACCCTCCAAAGCAGAGCTCACAAACCCTAATCCGAGTCTGATTTGTAGTAGCTTAATTTGAGTCCGACCCTCCATTTTGGTTAGTCCGATCTATAGAGGAGACTTAAGGAAAGAATCAGTCCAATCTGCAGTAGCTCACAAACCCTAATTCGAATCCGAGAAAAAAATAAGAACTGAAGAGGAGACTTAAGGAGGACAATGGAGAAGGGAGGGAGAGACTGAAGGGAAGTCATGGATTGGAAAAGGGAGGGAAGAAAGAGATAAGGTAGCAGGAATTGTGAAAAGGAAGGGAAGAAAGAGAAGACGTTAAGGAAGGAAAGAAAGAGAAGAGGCGGATTGCCAACGTTGTAGGAAGGGAAGAATGTTTTATTGCCAAACGCGGATTACCAACATGGCATCTCGCACATTGGAAATTAGCATTAAATTAGTCACGGATTTTATAAATCGTGACAAGGGTTAGTCATGGGTTACATATGACCCGTGACTAATTTGTCACTATTCTTATAAATCGTGACCGATTAGTCACAATTTATATGTAAACCGTGACTAATTTACAATTTTCTTGAAGTGAGGATCGGGGAAACAGGGGGGACGTCCTCATGCAGAATTAGAGCTGGAATAATAGGCTAAGGTGAGGGGTTTATTTTTGTTACGGTTTTGATCCACACTCTAGAGTTTTAGATGTGAGTTATTGGTATCAGCTTATGATGATGAATATTGCTAGTACTAGTTTACTGTATTGATATATGGATTTTGGTTATTGGTTATTCGATTATCGATATTGGTTATCGGTGTTGTTCGGGGTAATGGTTACTTGCTGATAGACTGTAGAACAGCGGTTCAAATAACTATCCCACGAAAGTATTCCACGGGGCTTTTCTCAACGTTTACTCAAAGTAATTGGTAATTATTCAGATTTAATCAAGTTGTGTGGTGTGAGTTTCATGAATTTCTAAATGCTAGCATGCAAGGGAAATTAAATTAAAATAACTACTAAGATTAAGAAATTGATTAAATAAGTTGAATTCAATTAATGAGACAATAGCTTAGACTGTGAATCCCCCTAAGATTACCAAGGCATTGGCAATCACAAGATCGGCAAGTTTCAGACTCAATTAAAACACTACAAGAAACTGTGCAGTTAACAGCGCCGAAATCAAGGTTAACAGCGCCGAAATCAAGGTTAACAGCGGCCATGACCGCTGTTAAATTATTTTAACTGTGGCCACGCACTGCTGCTAAATTAGCCAATGGTAAAAAAAATTAACAGCGGCTAGAAGTGGCCGCGGTTAAACATGACGGCCGCTGTTAATTTATTTCAGTTTAACAGCGGCCATTTGGCCGCTGTTAAATTATTTCAGTTTAACAGCGGCAATTAGGCCGCTGTTAAATTATTTCTTCTGGAAAAAATTTTACCCGGAGCTCCAGCTAAAGAGCTAGACCTCCGGCGGCACCCAGCAACCCTAAGGAACAATCCTGGCTCCTCTAAGTCCATCGTCCTCCGCCGGTTCCACCTGAACTTCGTCGCCGGACCAACCTCCGCTTCCCTACAAACCACGCGCGTCTTCCCCCACCACCACCACCACTTCTCCCATCGGAGTACCCCCTTCGCCGGAACCATCTCCATCGCCGCTCTTCCCTTTCCCACCTCTCGAATACTTCTTCAACATCATGCCGTCCAGAACGATCTCTCGCGCCTTGTAGTCCAAGATCGCGTCTGCTGCCTCTCCACCGCCGCCTTTCTTCACTGGAATCAGCGCCGTATCGTTCCTCTCATTCTTCAAATCCGCTCCTGATGAGATCAACAACAAGCAAATCTTCCTGTGTCCTGATGATGATAGAAGACAAGGAAGAAGAGAAGATGATGGAAGATTGGCAGAGAAGAAGAAAAAGAAGAAGCAGATGAAGATCGTCGGAAGAGGAAGAAGGAAGAACGCGGAAAGAAGAAGAAAAAAGAGAAGAATTAGGGTTCTAGTGAAATGACGATCCGTGTGAGATAAAACCAGCCAATCAGAATGCGTTATTTTAACAGCGTCCACTTAGCCGTTGTTAAATTTTCTTAGCCGCTGTTAAACTGTCTGATTTAACAGCGGCCACTTAGCCGCTGTTAAATTTATTTAACAGCGGCCAAATAGTGGCCGCTGCAAACCTGGCGCCGTTAAATTACCATTTTGTTGTAGTGAAATAATTCTTAATCACCGCCGTAGCTCCCTACCCTTAGGTCTAAGTTCACGAATATTTGATACTATTGAACTAGCAACTAAGATCAATTATCCGTTCGTGCATTTGCTTCTGCAACGGATAACTGATTGGTGCACCTGAATTGATTTTATGAGCTACTCTTGAAATGGATTAACCCTAAATGGCCCTTATTGGTCAGGTGTTTTTCGCTGAATAGGTTAACTATTTAATTCGATATTCTAGAATAAGGCGGACGTTCACCAACTATCTTTTATTCTAACAAGATTCTAATCTAGGTGATCAGGCTTGAAAAGAAACAGATTTTAAGAACGAATTAAACATGACTAAGAAAAGTCTGAATTAAAGTCTTACTTCCCGTCGATCTGTGACCGCTTTAAAGCCCCGGGTCACTTAGGGTTCATCTAATCTAAGTTAGAAAATTTTAGCTACTCATATCTGACAAACAAGAATAAAAAACTACAAGAGAATTCATCATAGAACAAAGGAAGAACAGAGAGAAGCTCAAAACCTAATTCTGATGATTCTGAGTAGCTTCGATCTTGAAAACCTTCAACTTCGATGCTCCGAGCGTCTTTCGGGATGGATTAATCCTTGATATGATCTCTCCATATACTCCAAAAGATGCCCTCTCTCTAAGTCGTGGCTCTGTCTAGAAATCGAATGTGTCCAAAGAAGGGGATGAAGGAGTCCTTATATAGGCTGAATCCAAAATTGACCCGGAAAAAGTCAAGTTCTCGCAGAGAACTCCTTCAAATAATATTCAGAAACAGCGATGCGTATTTTTAAGACTTCCTACAGAATATTCTCGCCGAGAACTTCTTCAAATAATTTCTAAAATTGAGGACGCGATTTTGGATGGATTCTTGAGCACATTCTCTGCGAGAACTTGGAAGTTCTCGCCGAGAACTCCCTAGCTGGGTAGTGTTTCTCACTTCTTTGATTGTTTCACTTCTCTGCTAGTCCCAGGTCACTTCTTGAGCTTCCATTGCATCTCGAACACGTCCGAGGGCTACTTAGTTGACGGCAAAAAACTGTGTACTTAAAGAGACACTAGAAAACACATCAAATAGACCCGAAACGGGCCAAGGTAACCAAATCGGTAAGAAATAGCGTAAATGAATAAAAATCCACTAAACTATCCCTAAAATGTGCTACAAGCAATAAAATTTCACTTAATCGGGGCTGATAACCACGATAATTCTAGTGTCATCAAATCACCCCACACTTAAGATTTTGCTTGTCCTCAAACAAATTGAATTTAGAATTACACTCAAGTTCACAAATGATAAGGTCAGTTAAATCTAGATTCATTCCCTAACAATGACAGCTCAAACTGTTACACTTAGAAAACGCAACCTACAGATGCATGCACATCAATCAAGCAAACCGGTCTCACTATTCTCTGCACACAACAAGTAGCAATCACCAATCATGCACAATGCCAATCAAGCCTACTAGACTTCCTTACACAAATATATTTAGTGCAATGGGGAACTCTCAAACTCTGTGTTTTGAGATGTGTTTGTGCTCTCAATTCACTTGCTCAAACTGAATTTCGTGATAGATTTGCAATTCGACCACAATCTCCACCACAGTGACAACACTAGAAACTAGTCAAAAGGACTTGCAAGAGACTAAAACGATCCTACACTACAAGGGCTTATGTTGAATGGATGAAGGGATAAATGATGATTATGGGTATGGTGCGGTGTAGCAATCAACTAACCTCCCTCGAATCTAGACCTATGAATTTATATCGTCTAACCAGACCCGGAATGGAATAATTAATGCTCCTCCTAGGATACCCTCAAACAACTTTGCAATTTTTTAGAATCAATTTTTTTCTTTTGTCTAATTTTATTTTATTTTTCTTTTCTTCCTTTTGTAACGAGAAGAAAGTCTTGGATTTCTATTCTTTTTTTTACTATATATTTTTTCAACACAAATTTTTTTATTCTCCTTTTTTTTCGTGCATATATTTTTTCGTTGCTAAAGGGGTTTATACGTACGAACTTATTAGTTAAGACCACCAGATTCTAGCTATCGAGTAGGTCACCACAGATTTCGACTCATGTTTGGCTAATCTCAGGCTACTACCACAAGGGATCAACGAGGTGAACAAGAACATGGGAAAAGGCTGTAATGTATTATCGAACCGAAAGAACAGGCCAAGTATAAGGGTTTACACATTGGGGGATTAATGTTGGGATGACTGATGATACTCGATTTGACTTGATTTTCAGCCTCATTTAAGCGACATTTCCTTGCTTGAAACGTGGTTTTAGGGGTAAAATAGCAAATATTCACTCAACTACCCTATTTCCTACAGATTCAGTTACTTTGGCCCTTTTTGGGTCTATTTGATGGTTTTCTAGTGTTTTTCTAAGAATGCAGGTTTTTGCCGTCAAATACATAACCATGGACGTGTTCAAGACCTCAAGAAACGAACCAGAAATCAAACCGGAGTCAGAACCGAAGATCCAAATGCCCAGCACAATGTTTTCGCCAAAAACATTACAAAGTTTTTGGCAAAAATACCTTCAGAAACCCACAGCCGATTGTGAAGAAGTTTTTGGCGAAAAGTCAAAGTTTTCGCCGAAACCTATTGGAGAAAGCACACAGGAGGATTAAACTGAAGTTTTCGGTGAAAACTTGAGAAGTTTTCGCCGAAAACTCCTTCCTTTTCCGCGGCAGAATTGGCAAACCCTAATCAACCCTATTTAAGGAAGCAGCTGCTACAAGGAAGGGGGACTTAAGGGAGACAACAATCATTCAACAATTATTCACACATTAGACTTTTGAGAGTCACCCGACTCTAGGGTCGATAGATAGAGTTTAGAGAGTTCAAAGATTCGTGGAGAGATCGTGACGCCATCATTCCACCTCGGAGAGCTCAGAGCTTAAAGTTGAAGATCCAGGAGATCGAAGCTTCGCCGGAGTCGTCAGAATTAGGTTTTTCAGTTCTTATCTGTTCTTCCTCTATATGATGATTTCCTTTGTTGCCTTTGATTCTTCTGTTATCGTTATGAGTAGCTGAACTTGTAGAGCTTAGATTAGATAAACCCTACGTGACCCAGGGCTTTAAAGCGGTCACGAATTGGCGCTAATTAGATTCGAAGTTCAATCAGTTTCTCTCTGCTTGGTTGTTTTGTTCTTGATTGTTTATGTTTCTCTTCTAGTTGTTCGCCTAGATTAGGTTTGAGCAAGTTAGGGTTAGTCGCTAGACAGTTCCTTGCTTTGGCGCATAAACTTGTCTTCCTTGATCACCTAGTTTAGATTCTTGTTAAGATAAGGATAGAGCGAATGTTCGCCTTACTTTAGAACATCAATTCAACCAATTAACCTATTCATTGGAGTGTGCCTTTCGTAGGAACCAGTTAGTGTTAATCTGCTTCAAGAGTGACTCATTAATCACTAGTAATTGCACCAGTTAGTTTTGTCGTCGCAAGAAGCGACCGTACTCAGGCGGCTAATTAATCTTGGTAGTTAGATCAGATAAAGCGAACGTTCGCCAGTCTTAAACATAAGGGTAAGGAGTTATGGTGGTGTCTGAGAACTGAATGAATTAGAATTGAAAATCGATGGTCTTGTGATTGCTGTTGCCCTGGTGATCTAAGGGGGATTCGAAATCTAAGTTTGTCTATCTTCTCGTTAGTCAACCTTTTAATATTTCTGCCTTTTATTTTCCTTTGTTCATTAGATTAGAAGTCGTGGAACTCACACCACGCACAACGTGTTTAAACCTGAGTAATTTTCCAACATATTTGAGTAGTCAAGAAGAAGAGACCTCGAGTAGAATACGATCTAGTCTACCTTGGTAGATTAGTTATTTGATACCGCTAAAACTGCAGCATCAAATTGGCGCCGTTGCCGGGGACTCTTCTAATTGTTTGAAAGAAGAGTTGGCATTTTATTCTTCTACCTTTCCATCTATCATCTATTTTTCCTCCATATTTCCATGATTTACCTGGGTAGTGCTCTTGAATTTTGAGATGCAGGATTACAGGTGGAATGACCAGTTCCAAGAGATGCTACATCAACAACAACAACGGACGGCAAGATTTGACTCCCTCTTTGATAAGATCTCTTCAATGCTACAAACTCCTAATGCGGTGGACTTTGAGCTCGAGCAACCAACCCAATTAACGGAAGAAGATGCTCAAGAACTGTTCGAAGAAGAGTCAGAAGCTACACACCACCAACAAAATCACCAAGAGATGTATATACCGGCTCATCAACATCGACAACAGACGGCAAGAGTGGAATCTGCCTTGGATGATCTCATTTCGAAGCTACAAGCTCGTAACGCGGTGGATGTCGAGCTCGAGCAACGAAATCCACTAATGGACGAAGATGCTCAAGAGCCGTACGAAGATGAACATGACAATCTCATCCATGACTATTGCGAGCTAGAAGCATCTGATGAAGAATCCCTAGCAGAAGTGGTTGATGAAGACAAAGAGCCGATCCATCCTGAAGTTGAAGCCGAAGAGGAGCACATAGAGATTGAGGAGATATCCTTACCTATCTTTTCGTCGAGCCAACCTGTAGATCAAGCCAGAGACGAGCACGTGGAAAGTAACAAGGTCATGGATTTAGAAGTTTACATACTCGATCTCGAGAGACCTCTGGATGATCATCAGGTAGAGAAGATGGAGCTCATTGACCATGCCACGCCGTACTACCTCTTTCCTCCTCCAGTAGGAGAATACAAGAAGAATTGGTCATCCAAACAGAACCGCGATCTACTAGAGCATTACCGGCTGCATCACCCTTCTGGAGTGCTACATAGCACTTAACCGCTGGCCTTGAAGAAGACGATTGACTTCAATGAGCTTCTGAGTTGGGTCCCTAACAGGTAGGGGTGGAAAACGGTCGGTTAGCGATTAACCGTAACCGGTCAAACTGATTACCCCTAACCAATTTTAGGCCAAAACATGAACCAGAACCGTACCCTAACTAGAGAACCGGGTAACCATAACCGGTATTTATCCGGTTATGGTTAGAACCGGGTAACCGTAATCGTAACCACTTTTGCTATGACATGCACAGTTATTGTAGCCAATTGTTATTTGAATCCATGCGGCTATCCCAAAATCTGCAACTAGTCCAGATTTAATAGTACAACTCCAAAATTGTAGTCCATATTTATTGTAGCCAAATGTTATTTGCACTTAGTAGCAAAATTAGCACAATGTGAAACTTAGCAGCAATATCAGCAATAATGTTCAAACTATTTATTTAGGGTATTACATTTTTAGGGGTTTTGTGTTTTTTCATTAAAAAATAACGATACAATAATGTTCTCAACCATCCAAGTGGTAAAACGTAACCATAATAACTTTAACATAAAATCATAAATTCTAGAATTTAAGTATACCGATTAAAATCGGTTTGTGTCGGTTAACCAAATAATTAACCGCAATAACCATTTACCCGATTCTAGTCAAAAGCATACACCGGAACTAATACAGCTACCGGTTTTCGGCTAACAGGTAACCATATTTGACCAGTTCGGGTTCGGTGAACCCGGATTAACCGAAAACAGATTGCCACCCCTACTAACAGGTACCGTCCGACTCAAGGACGTTAAAAGAGAGCGCTTTGTGGGAGGCAACCCACGGCTGGAGTCCGTTTTTGAATTTTTTTAGTCAGTCTTTTTCGTCGTTCGAGTCGGTTTTCGGGGAGCCAAAGTGTCAAATTTTCTTTTAATTTTGCCAGTTTTAATCTGTGTCTGTCAGGTCAAAAGTTTTCGCCGAAAACTTTCAAGGTTTTCGGCCAAAAGTTTAGTCAAGCCTTCTGTTAGTGAGTTTTTAAAGTAGTTTTCGCTGAAAACTTCTAAAGTTTTCGGCGAGAACTTTAAGGAGTCAGAAAATTTTCGAAAACTATTCAAAAACAAAAGTCAAGATATTTTCAAAAATTTCCCTTAACCTTCTTTGTTCGACTTTTATTCTGTGTGAATCCGGGACACTTGTCCCGGTTTCCTTTTTATCTTTTCATTATTTTTGTTTTGTAGGAACTTGGATAGCTACTTCGCTCTACTCTGCGCGCTCCATGTTCATCCCCTACATCGACCATCACCTTCCAGGTTCTTCGTATCTCTCTACTCTAGTTTAGTCCTGTGAGGACACAGAACCGTTTAAGTGTGGGCTAGGATTCTAGGATTATGCATGATCTTGCTTGATTTTATGTGATTCTATGGTTCATTTTTGAAATTTCTCTAGCATAGAATTGCTCACTTCTTGACTTGTGATGTTAAATTGAATTTAATTTTTCACAATGACGTCTAGACTGTTCCATTCAGAACCTGTAACCAACGTGTCGGAACTGATATCAAATGAGTCTAGGTCAGAGCAGATCATAAATCACTCTTGTAGTTGAAAGTTGAATCAATTAAATTATTTTGCTTGTTAATCACAAAGCTCGATAACACCGTTCTAAGATGACAAATGCTAGCTCTTCTCTATATTTTTCACTCCATATTTGATCACCTGTGATTGTGGCTTGAGATTAGGCAAAAATCTAATTCGAAATCTTGTGTAAAAGTTATAACTAGCTAGGATCAAATGGCTAAATTGTTAAATCAAGTTATTGAGTTATGCAAATTAATGTTAAGTTCTTTAAAGTGCTGAAAATCAAAGCTAGGCAAGCCCGACACCTAAGTGAAGTGTTCGGGTTGAGCACTAGCATAGGCACAAATACTGTGAGCTAGGCAGGTCAAACAACTAAGTGAAGTGTTTGGTATCGAGCACTAGTATGCAGTAAATAAATTGAAGGAAGAGTTGAAACTTGATATAAATTGTTGTTTAATCGGTCCTAGCTAGAACATGTAACGTACAGATCTAGAAACGGATGAAGTCGAGTCGATAGCCACGTCACTTTTCCTACCTCCACTTCATGGCTAGAGCTTAAATTTTTTTTCATTAGAATTGGTGTTATCGTAGTCGGTTAATCATGATTAACTGTTTTGCCAAGAAACGAGCTTTGTTAAAACTACTACTTAAAGTGTGCATAAATTAGTGAGATCGAAAACTTGTTTGGTTGATGTTCTTGCATGTGTAGGTCACTTTTCTACATGGAACAGTCTAAACCAAATTGTTAGAATTGAATCTCAGTTTAATCTCGTGTCATTTGTGAATTTGAGTGTGTTCTAGTTTAGTTTGCTTGAGGACAAGCAAAAGCTTAAGTGTGGGGTATTTGATGACACTCGATTTGACGTGATTTTTAGCCTCATTTAAGCAACATTTCTTTGCTTGAAACGTGGTTTTAAGGGTAAAATAGTGAATATTCACTCAACTACCCTATTTCCTACCGATTCGGTTACATTGACCCTTTTTGGGTCTATTTTATGGTTTTCTAGTGTTTTTGTAAGAACGCAGGTTTTTGCCGTCAAATACATAACCACAGACGTGTTCAAGACCTCAAGAATCGAACCAGAAATCAAACCGGAGTCAGAACCGAAGATCCAACTGCACAGCACAATGTTTTCGCCGAAAACATCACAAAGTTTTCGGCAAAAATACCTTCAGAAACCCACAGCCGGTTGTGAAGAAGTTTTCGGCGAAAAGTCAAAGTCTTCGCCGAAACCTATTGGAGAAAGCACACAGGAGGATTCAATTGAAGTTTTTGGCAAAAACTTGAGAAGTTTTCGCCGAAAACTCCTTTCTTTTCCATGGCAGAATTGGCAAACCCTACTCAACCCTATTAAAGAAGCAGCTGCTACAAGAAAGGGGGACTTAAGGGAGACAGCAATCATTCAACAATTATTCACACATTAGACTTTTGAGATTCAGCCGACTCTAGGGTCGATAGATAGAGTTTAGAGAGTTCGAAGAACCGTGGAGAGATCGTGACGCCATCCTTTCACCTCGGAGAGCTCGGAGCTTAAAGTTGAAGATCCAGGAGATCGAAGCTTCGCCGGAGTCGTCAGAATTAGGGTTTTCAGTTCTTATCTGTTCTTCCTCTGTATGATGATTTCCTTTGTTGCCTTTGATTCTTCTGTTATCGTTATGAGTAGCTACACTTGTAGAGCTTAGATTAGATGAACCTTAAGTGACCCAAGGCTTTAAAGCGGTCACGGATTGGCGGTAATTAGACTCAAAGTTCAATCAGTTTCTCTCTGCATGGTTGTTTTGTTCTTGATTGTTTATGTTTCTCTTCTGGTTGTTCGCCTGGATTAGGTTTGTGCAAGTTAGGGTTAGTCTCTAGACAGTTCCTTGTTTTGGCGCATAAACTTGTCTTCCTTGATCACCTAGTTTAGATTCTTGTTAAGATAAGGATAGAGCGAACGTTCGCCTTACTTTAGAACATCAATTCAACCAATTAACCTATTCATTGGAGTGTTCCTTTCGTAGGAACCAGTTAGGGTTAATCCGCTTCAAGAGTAACTCATTAATCACTAGTAATTGCACCAGTTAGTTTTGTCGTCGCAAGAAGCGACCGTACTCGGGCGGCTAATTAATCTTGGTAGTTAGATCGGATAGAGCGAACGTTCGCCAGTCTTAAACCTAAGGGTAAGGAGTTATGGTGGTGTCTGAGAACTGAATGAATTAGAATTGAAAACCACTAGTCTTGTGATTGTTGTTGCCCTGGTGATCTAAGGGGGATTCAAAATCTAAGTTTGTCTATCTTCTCGTTAGTCAACCTTTTAATGTTTCTGCCTTTTATTTTCCTTTGTTCATTATATTAGAAGTCGTGGAACTCACACCACGCACAACGTGTTTAAACTTGAGTAATTTGCCAACATATTTGAGTAGTCAAGAAGAAGAGACCTCGAGTAGAATACGATCTAGTCTACCTTGGTAGATTAGTTATTTGATACCGCTAAAACTGCTTCATCAATGACTTATGGCTTAAATAGCAATTTTAGGTGTCTTTATCATCCTAATCCTAGTGTCGTCGTGTGGTCTCGAATCGGTCTCAAAACAAATTCTAACTCATTCAAGTACGAGAAAGCTTACTAAAAAAGGAACAAGTTGCTAGTTATGTGCAACGGCTCAAAAGCTCACAATTGGCTGCTAGTCGGACTCAAATCATGATGTGCAATTAGATGACACTTTAAGCGTGATTTTGTAATCTATTCTGACTGAATTCATTTAACATCAGTGTAATCATGCTGGTTACAAGTTAAGTTAAACAGTCCAAGTATCATTGTGAAGCATTGAAGTCAACTTACATTTCAAGTCAAGAACCGAGTCTATTCTAACAGAGGAAAACACACCAGAACCACAGAGAAGCTGAACATTCAGCACAATTCTAATATCCTACCCCATAGCATAAACAAAGATGGATTTGTGAATGAGAATACAAATCTTACTTAAATTGGATTGTGTCCTCATAGGACTAAAAGGAACCGGAGCAATCTGGAGTACCTGGAATGTGATGGCCGAAGACGAGGATGGGAATGGAGAGTCCGGAGTAGAGTGAAACAACTACAAGATCCTAAAGAAACAAAAATAACAGAAAGATCAAAAGGACACCGGGACAAGTGTTCCTGATCCACACAAAATAAAATCAAAATGAAGAAGGTTCGGGAAAATTTTGAAAATATTTTTCTCTTTTTTTGGAAGTATTTTTTACAGTTCCCAAGTTCTCACCGAGACCTCCTTTGAAAATGATTAGAAAACGCGACGTAGGTTTTCCAAATTAACTGACTCAACCTTTTCGTCGAGAACTTGAAAGTTCTCAGCGAGAACTTCTTTACAAGTTTTTTATTTTCCGGACGCATCACAACACGAAAAAGAAAGGACAAGTTCTAGCCGAAAACATGAAAGTTCTCGACGAGAACTCCTTTGAAAATAAATTTAAAAATTCTGACGATTATTAAATGGTTCAAAACGAGGCAAGTTCTCGGTGAGAACATTGGACCTGGGCGTACAATTATTTTAAGACAACACTGATGACCCGAACTTCAAAAGACCGCCACAAAATCAATATAAAACAGAAATATCACAAATAAATTGGAAAATCACCGAGAACTCAAGATGCACTTTAGAAAAATAAAAACCATGAAAATGACACTTTTGGCTCCCTCCGAAACTGACTCGAAGCACAAGGAACTGACTCAACAAATTCAAAACTGACTGCAGCCATGGGTTGCCTCCCACGAAGCACTCTTGTTTAACGTCCTTGAGTCGGATGATACCTGGTTGGAGATCAAGGGGTGGCGTAATGTCATGTATAACGGGAAGACCTCAGAGGTACTTCTTGAGGTGATCAACGTTCACTGTGAATGGTGTTTGATCGGCGCCTCTAATATCCACAGCCCCAAAGGGAGTTTGCCTAGTCACCGTGAACAGACTAGATCATTGGGATTTCAGCCTTTCCGGGTGGCTCTTCAAACGTAAGCTAAATAGCAGGACTTCATCACCGGGATAGAATTTGTCAGGATCCTTGAACATGTTATCCAGTCTTGAAACCAAAGATAATTCTAGTGGGGTGCTAGGCAAAGCATGAGTACCGAAGTCGATTGATGACGTGACCAGCACTGGCCTGACATCAGCACAGGCATCAGCCTAGGCACAGGGCCCGACACAGGCCCCAGCCTAGGCACCAGGCCCAAGCCCCAAGGCCCGACATAGCCCCAGGCCCTAGCCCAAGCACCAAGCCCGACACAGCCCCATGCACCAGCTCCAGCCCAAACCCAGGCTCCAGGCCCAGACCCAGCACTCGTCCAACACCTACCCAGCAGCGGTCCCAGAACACGTCCAGCACCTGCCTAGCACCGGCCCTAGAACATGTCCAGCACCGGCCCAACACCGGCCCCTAGATACGATTTGGCCTGAGCCAGACAAAATTAGGGCCTAGTGAGGAAATCCGATCCACACAAAGACTCCTAATCTTAGTTGGATTGCCAGATTATGATTTTTCCGATTTAGGACTCTTTGCTATTTTTTAGGAGTTTATCCCTTTTATTTTCGGATTTTTTCCCTCTTTATTAGTTTCCTATTTAGGATAGGATTGTTATTCCTTTTTAGTAGTTTTTTTAGGACTCTTTTTCAATTCTTTATTATTTTAGACTTAGAGTTCAAATAGGAATAGGAGAAGCCTTGGCCGATCCTTGAGCTATAAAAGGAGGCCTTCGGCATTGATGTAAGACATACTTTGATTAATAAAAACACATAAACTTCGGTTTCTTCCTTGCATGGATTTGCAATCTTCTTTTCAATTTTCATGGAATTGATTGTCGTCTATAATTGGTTTATCATTTTGGGTATTCACCCCTTGGTGTGGCACCTTCGACTAGACACTTCGGGTTCCTATCTCTTTATAGTTACGGGTCCAAGTACTCTCCACCCTATAGTTCTAAGTGTTCGGCTCGTGAGTTGTGATTTCCCAAGCTTGCGGTGGTTAGGGTCATTCGCCCACGGTCACGGTGATTCACATCAGCCGGAGCCGACTTCACAGAATCAATAGACATACAATCAGCATCACGAGGGGTAGAGTATTGCATACTGTAACACCCCAATTTTATGAAATGTAAAACGACAACGAGTCCCGGGACAGACGACGACTCAAAGGATGAAAATACAACTTTGACCAACCACTTTCAAACCAACCATAAAATTAGGGTATTAACCGTCAAAACATTTACAGCGGAATTGGGCCCAACGACTTGAGAGCAATTCTCCAAGTCGCCATTACACCGTCTCATGATCCACTGGTCCGACACGCCTTAAGAAACTCCGGTGGCCCGTTGCTTGTCCAGGAAATTCCTGCAAAACTGGTGGGTGGCTCGGGGTCAGTCCATTATCATGATTATTCCGTATAAACATGAATAAACACATTTAATGGTTTTAACAACGCAAACCAGTAATTCCATACTCATCCTTCCGTAACGAATATTACCGTTACTGTTTATCAAATGACTGGTCACAAGGAATATTAATCCAATATTCCAAACCCGACCTATATGTGAAACATGAACACACATAAGCACGAGTCAATAATACATCACATGAACTATTCTAATAGTACCACACAATATCGAGATCAAACCCGAACAGCTTTCATCAATCAACAGGGCGTCCCCTCTTCCCGCCTAGCAAACCTCTACGCCATCATCGATAAGGCTTTATTCTGAGCCTGTAATAGGAACTTCACAAGAGTCACTATTCTTCCCGACTATGAATCAATTGGGGCTATCAATACCCAACTCCCATCATCTGGTCGAGGCTTATTCCACCCACCTCTTATCATCCGGTTGGGTCATCCATACGCATCTACCGTGAATCGATTGGGGCTAACAATACCCAACTTCCCTCACCCGGTAGGAACCCGTGTCCATCGATGTTCCCGGCGGAGGACTAGCTAGGGAGGCTTTACTTTCCACCTGTATACACTAGGTGCCAAACATCATCAGATAACATCATGATTTAACCATCGTCGAATCAAACATAATTCGGTATAAAACCGATGGTTCCGGAAAGATGGAACTTTCCGTAGAAACGACACCTTGTTGTCAAAACCAAGACTTTACGTCTTAATTTCCTGGTAAGTAGGGGAGTCACTTGGACTACTTAAGTCTCTTCTAACCTTAGGCATCATAACTTTATAAACCGGGTTTAATGAGGATCCGTGTGACTCATTAACTCTGGACAATCAACAAACAACAGTTAGTCATCCAAATCATCAAGGTATTATAGTACCTGCAAGTAATAGGTTTATAGTCTATATGGATTTAACAATCCATCACGTCATCCATTAATTTGACTAACCACCCAGAGCAATCGAACTCCATCGTTTATCATGCTGTTTTATTCCGAGTTAAATCCAACCCTCGGAAGATAGCTGATTTGAATAGGAGTTATGGGTAATTTATAAGTCCTTGTAATAATATCATAACAATTATTACGTCATATTAAGGAATTAATATTCCATATGGAGTATAACACTTTACCGGATATTCCAGCAATTCGATCCCTCCGATAAATCCCCCGTTCCGTGAAAAGGTAATTACCGGAGCTCATTTCCAAAATAATCGGAACGGAAATACTTAATTAAACAATTTTAATATCTAATTTATCGGGGAAAACCAACTCTGATGGGTTAATACTCGGTTAACAGTAAATAACCACGAGAATTAAATAGGACCTTAATTTAAGCATATACGAGTCCAAAATAAGGCCCGAGTACTTCACTCGTTGATCCAGTTCCCGTCAAATGATTAATTCGGAATAATCACCATATTTGGTTAGTGACAAAGTTTAACCAAATAGCTATTTAAATTGAGGAATTAATTAATTAATCCAAGAAATTTACCCCCTTAAACCAACCCACCTATAAATTGAGTCGGTTGACTTGGAAATCAGTTCCGTAGCTTGAATCGGATGGAAATAAGGAGTTAACGAACTTTCGTAACTTCCGGGCCAAATTGTACTAACTGAAAAGTTAGTTGGGCCAAATCTGTCACAAGTTGACAGTTAAGGATCAAACTGTCACAAGGGAAAACTTCAAGGGCTGTAATAACAATGAAAAAAGAAGAAGGGACTGAACTGTCACCTATAGAGTTTGGGTGACCAAACTGCAATTTGGCCATCTTCCCCAACTTTGCAGGAAACTCCATGGAAGCTCATTCCAAGCTTCGGTGAAGCTCGATTCTTCCGATTCTTGAATCGAAATGGAGTTTTGAACATAGGGAAATCTTCAAAGGACCCATGAGATTATAAAAGTGGCTTTGAAATGGTTCGACGAAGCCTGGAGCATACCGACGCAAGTTTGGTCGGAACCATAATCGGAGGAGAAGGAAAGAAATCGCATTAGTTGGATTTCGGGTGGTGTAAGCTTCGAACTGAAGCACTGATGGTTTATATAGGCTCGGAGGTGTCGAATAACGCCAAAGAGGATAAGATTACGAGCCGATTCGTAATCTAGAGGGGTCGCCGTTGTTTCCTCTAAAGTCGTTGGAGTAGGAACGATTTCCCATCAATCTTGGCCGTTTCCTAATGGATTCACGTTCGTAGCGTGATTCCCGGGTTTAATCCACGTTTTGGTGGAGTCCCATGCTAGAAAATGGCCCTTGACCCTTGGGAAGAGTTGCTGGAAAATTGGTTCCACGGAGGAAGACGATGAATAGTGGTGACATCACTATGACGTCACCACCTGAAAAAAAAGAAATTCGAACCTGAGATTTTTGTTCGGTTCCTCAACCAACTCGGTCAAAAATAATTTTTGACTACCTCGAAAGAACTTAACTTGACCCGGAATCATTAAATCGTTACGATTATTCTCAACCGTATGAAAAATAAATCAACCGTACAAAAAAAAATTTTTTTTTGGTTCCGAAATTCGGGGTGTAACATTTCTCCCCTCCTTAAAAAGATTTCGTCCCCGAAATCAGACGACAGTTAACTTTGACGGTGCCAAACCAGAGCAATTCACCACGTGAGAAAACTTAATTACTTTTTCACTCGAGAAAATTAAAAAGGGCCCGAAACAAGATCACTTAAACAGATGCTGATCGCTGTTTTCTCGAACGCATCCATAGTTCCATCGAAGATGCTCCTTCGATAACCCAGACATTCAACGTGTGAATTACGAGATCATCTTAAATTCACCAGTTCACGTATCGATACAATCTATTGGCATCTCTTGGTTCACCTGTCATCCGCAGGGATTCTGAGAAACAGAATTCTCACCAACTAGCCAGTGATTAAAGATCGTATGCACCGTCTGAGACGATACATGCTTATGTCCCAAACAAAAACCACAAGAAAGAGAATAAGGGTACATTCATGAATTTGAGGAAATACTAAGGCATGCGAGATGGGAATTCTGTCTGACTCCGCCGAATTGTTCCTTCTGGAGGATTTTCTTGACGCCTTCGTCGGTCTATATGTTTGCATAATTTCAGAATGAAGGTGATAGCCACGAATAGAAGAATGACTATCAGAAGGATAAAATTTATCCTACTCAAGGTTTCCGTTTCATCAGGGCAAGTTATTTTTCTTTAGAGAATGACTTAGAGGAAGGGCGTCAATTTAAAGATGAAAAGGTTACGGTTAGCTTGCCAAAGAGCCGTCGTTCGGACTCGAAAGTCAAAAGTAAAAAGAGTGACATGACAGCACATGTTCAGGCTTTAACTGAGCCTCAAAAGTAGCGCCGATGCGGTGGGCGATTCTCAGCCGTTCACGTGTCTCCGCCGAAAGCGAGAGATTTACGTGGATCTTGTGTCGGAGATCAATGTTTCCTTGCTTGGGTATTTAACCCGGATGAAGCTCGGTTCTGGGTGTCACCCGCATCGTACTCTGAGGGGATTTCGTCGATACTTACGGGAGGTTCGAATGGAAGGAAGGAAAAATGCAGGAGCAACTCCATTCCTCAACCTTTTTCCCACCACCGAGAGTCCACCAGTCCCTTCTGGTAATCCTTTCTTGACCGATTTCTGTCCCTTTTGCGATTCTATTAAAATGGAATGGACACTAGATAGCAGCTGCCTGAATCACATGACTCCGAATGAAAACTCTTTCGTTTCTCTAGATCGTAGCGTTAACCAACTCGTTTCCTTTGGAAAGGGTTCCAAGGCAAAGTCCAAAGGAAAGGGTTCCATCAGGTTGGGTCCCTTGATCATATCGGACGTGTTACTGATGTCTAGCATTGCCGGTAGCTTCATAAGCATAAGCCAGCTTATGGAACTGAATTTTTCCTTCCTTTTTAAGGGAGGGTGGTGTACCTTTTTGATCAGTTCGGAAACCCTTTTCTCTCTGTAACAAAAGTAGGCAGGTGTTTTCCGCTTAACATGGCTCATGTTACGCAGACAGGAGTTGCCATCAGAGGAAAACCAGACCAAGCAGAATCAGTCAAGATTTGTTGCGGAAAGAAGCGGGTTAAGGACGGAATTCAAGAAGCGGCCAGTAAGATACTGGAGGCTGACAAGGGGAAGAAGCGAGAGCGTCCGATCGAGTTAGCAGATCTTTCACGGAGTTAGTTCTAAAAACACGGCCCGAGTAGCCGTTTTGTACTACCAGTTCATGTACCCAGTTCCTTCTTAATAATAATAATTTTCTTCTTCTGCTTTTATTCAAACGAACTCAAAACGCAAGATCATAACTTAAAACATGAGTTACCACAACAAAAGTTGTACGAAATTAAGGTGGTCTACTCATCATGCAAGTTCTTGCGATCGAGTTCCCGACGTCGTTCCTCAGCTGCCTCTAACGTCAGCTTCCAGATGATGAAAATTTGACCACACAAGAGGATCAAGGCAAAGATTACCAATCCCACGTCACGCACACTGCCATCCTCTCGATAGCACATTCTCGGAATTGAGAGAGTTTACTAAGCAATGGAGGGAAAGTGAAAGAGAGATGGTGATGGTTGGTCAAGTTTTCAAAACCCGGTTTTTATGGGATCCCATTTCGAGAAAGGAGTGGTCACAATAATTGTGACACCACTTACTTATGTCGGCACATAAGGCACAAAAAGGTGGCCAATAAGTCAAGGGCTAGGAGGATAGGGTTCGTCCCTTTAAATAGACGGTACCGAAATGCTTTGGATAACAGAGTAGAGGTCGGAAAAGAAATACCTCATTCATCGCTTTTATATCAAAGAAATGGCTACGATTCCCGTTTGCCAGTGCGGGGAAGCCACGATTATAACAACATCCTGGACGGAAGAAAATCCAGGGCGAAGGTTCTTTAGCTGCAAAAGACGTCGCTCGGTAAGTCAAAAGTGCTTTACGAGTTTTGACTATCATTTCAAACTAACCAGAGAAAAACTCATCTATCCCCTTGGTCTGTGGCAGAGGATGAACAGCCATTGTAATTACTTTGCATGGTTAGATCCCCCGATGCAACATCGAGCCAAAGTCGTGATCAACGGTCTCTTACGAAAATTAAACATCTACGAGCGTACCTTCGGAAGTGAAAGACAAGCAATTTCAGGAGAGACTATTCCCGATACTGCTGCGTCATCTGCATCTTCTGTCAGGAACAAGGCTAATAGTGATTTTTGTAATAGAAACATAGAAGTTACCTACAAAACTTTCTTAGCAGTCCTTGCCTTTGTTTGTATCCTTGTTGGAACCCTTATCATTCGCGTGATAAGCAAATAAATTCTTGCTTTTATCCTGTCACATCTATATCAGCCACACCCACCAACGAATTATTTCAACAACGTTAGTTATAGAACTCAAGAACGTCTCACCGTGGAGGTTTCTGTGTCGGTGCCATGATGCAGGGATCTGAGATCGGTGCCTGTGAAAAAACTTTCACCTTTAAACCTTGGTTTAAAATCCGTCAAAACTTAATACCCTTTTTCTTTTAAAATCACCAGAATAACTTCCACACCAGACCGATCTTCCAGTGTTTCTTGGTAACCCGAGAAACAGGAGGAAGCCGGCTCTGATACCAAAATGTAACACCCCAATTTTATGAAATGTAAAACGACAACGAGTCCTGGGACAGACGACGACTCAAAGGATGAAAATACAACTTCGACCAACCACTTTCAAACCAACCATAAAATTAGAGTATTAACCGTCAAAACATTTACAGCGGAATTGGGCCCAACGACTTGAGAGCAATTCTCCAAGTCGCCATTACACCGTCTCATGATCCACTGCTCCGGCACGCCTTAAGAAACTCTGGTGGCCCGTTGCTTGTCCAGGAAATTCCTGCAAAACTGGTGGGTAGCTCGGGTCAGTCCATTATCATGATTATTCCGTATAAACATGAATAAACACATTTAATGGTTTTAACAACGCAAACCAGTAATTCCATACTCATCCTTCTGTAACGGAGATTACCGTTACTGTTTATCAAATGACTGGTCATAAGGAATATTAATCCAATATTCCAAACCCGACCTATATGTGAAACATGAACACACATAAGCACGAGTCAATAATACATCACATGAACTATTCTAATAGTACCACACAATATCGAGATCAAACCCGAACAGCTTTCATCAATCAACAGGGCGTCCCCTCTTCTCGCCTAGCAAACCTCTACGCCATCATCGATAAGGCTTTATTCTGAGCCTGTAATAGGAACTTCACAAGAGTCGCTATTCTTCCCGACTATGAATCAATTGGGACTATCAATACCCAACTCTCATCATCTGGTCGAGGCTTATTCCACCCACCTCTTATCATCCGGTTGGGCCATCCATACGCATCTACCGTGAATCGATTGGGGCTAACAACACCCAACTTCCCTCACCCGGTAGGAACCCGTGTCCATCGATGTTCCCGGTGGAGGACTAGCTAGCGAGGCTTTACTTTCCACCTGTATACACTAGGTGCTAAACATCATCAGATAACATCATGATTTAATACCATCGTCGAATCAAACATAATTCAGTATAAAACTGATGGTTCCGGAAAGATGGAACTTTTCGTAGAAATGACTCCTTGTTGTCAAAACCAAGACTTTACGTCTTAATTTCCAGGTAAGTAGGGGAGTCACTTGGACTACTTAAGTCCCTTCTAACCTTAGGCATCATAACTTTATAAACCGGGTTTAATGAGGATCCGTGTGACACATTAACTCTGGACAATCAACAAACAACAGTTAGTCATCCAAATCATCAAGGTATTATAGTACCTGCAAGTAATAGGTTTATAGTCTATATGGATTTAACAATCCATCACGTCATCCATTAATTTGACTAACCACCCAGAGCAATCGAACTCCATCCTTTATCATGCTGTTTTATTCCGAGTTAAATCCAACCCTCGGAAGATAGCTGATTTGAATAGGAGTTATGGGTAATTTATAAGTCCTTGTAATAATATCATAACAATTATTACGTCATATTAAGGAATTAATATTCCATATGGAGTATAACACTTTACCGGATATTCCAGCAATTTGATCCCTCCGATAAATCCCCCGTTCCGTGAAAAGGTAATTACCGGAGCTCATTTCCAAAATAATCGGAACGGAAATACTTAATTAAACAATTTTAATATCTAATTTATCGGGGAAAACCAACTCCGATGGGTTAATACTCGGTTAACAGTAAATAACCACGAGAATTAAATAGGACCTTAATTTAAACATATACGAGTCCAAAATAAGGTCCGAGTACTTCACTCGTTGATCCAGTTCCCGTCAAATGATTAATTCGGAATAATCACCATATTTGGTTAGTGACAAAGTTTAACCAAATAGCTATTTAAATTGAGGAATTAATTAATTAATCCAAGAAATTTACCCCCTTAAACCAACCCACCTATAAATTGAGTCGGTTGACTTGGAAATCAGTTCCGTAGCTTGAATCGGATGGAAATAAGGAGTTAACGAACTTTCGTAACTTCCGGGCCAAATTGTACTAACTGAAAAGTTAGTTGGGCCAAATCTGTCACAAGTTGACAGTTAAGGATCAAACTGTCACAAGGGAAAACTTCAAGGGCTGTAATAACAATGGAAAAAAGAAGAAGGGACTGAACTGTCACCTATAGAGTTTGGGTGACCAAACTGTAATTTGGCCATCTTCCCCAACTTTGCAGGAAACTCCATGGAAGCTCATTCCAAGCTTCGGTGAAGCTCGATTCTTCCGATTCTTGAATCGAAATGGAGTTTTGAACATAGGGAAATCTTCACAGGACCCATGAGATTATAAAAGTGGCTTTGAAATGGTTCGACGAAGCCTAGAGCATACCGACGCAAGTTTGGTCGGAACCATAATCGGAAGAGAAGGAAAGAAATCGCATTAGTTGGATTTCGGGTGGTGTAAGCTTCGAACTGAAGCACGGATGGTTTATATAGGCTCGGAGGTGTCGAATAACGCCAAAGAGGATAAGATTACGAGCCGATTCGTAATCTAGAGGGGTCGCCGTTGTTTCCTCTAAAGTCGTTGGAGTAGGAACGATTTCCCATCAATCTTGGCCGTTTCCTAATGGATTCACGTTCGTAGCGTGATTCCCATGTTTAATCCACGTTTTGGTGGAGTCCCATGCTAGAAAATGGCCCTTGACCCTTGGGAAGAGTTGCTGGAAAATTGGTTCCACGGAGGAAGACGATGAATAGTGGTGATGTCACTATGACGTCACCACCTGAAAAAAAAGAAATTCGAACCTGAGATTTTTGTTCGGTTCCTCAACCAACTCGGTCAAAAATAATTTTTGACTACCGCGAAAGAACTTAACTTGACCCGGAATCATTAAATCGTTACGGTTATTCTCAACCGTATGAAAAATAAATCAACCGTACCAAAAATTTATTTATTTTTGGTTCCGAAATTCGGGGTGTAACACATACCGTCCTTGAGGCGGAATGTAACACTATCCTTTCCGACCTTTAAATTCAACCAGCAATGCTTGACATCAATAGTCGTGCCCGTTGTTGCTAGTAATGGTTGGCCTAGGAGAAGAATTATATCCACCTCTCGAGTATCTAGCACAATGAAATCAACTAAAATGGTAAATGGGCCACAACGAATGGGTACGTTCTCTACCATTGCCCTAGGTATCTTCACAGATCTATCAGCTAACACAAGATGAAAACTAATAGGCTTCAATTCTCCTAGATTAAGTTTTTCATACAAGCATGAAGGCATCATGTTAATCGAAGCACCTAGGTCAGCTAAGTTACGATCAATTTTTATACCATTGATGGTGCATGGTAAAGTGAAAGAACCAAGATCGAAACACTTAGCTGGAGGGGGTATGGACGGTGAACGACATAGGACGCCAGAACACTCTTCATTAAGGGAGATGGAAGACACTTCTCCCTTCTTCGTGTTCTTCATGTAGTCCTTCAAGAACTACCCGGGAGGTGGTATCGTCTTTATAGCATCAGTGAGTGGCATCTTGAGCTATGTATTCTTCAAGACTGAGTACCACTTATTGTATTGGGTGTCGTGGTCCTTTGATTTATTCAACAAGGCTTTAGAAAACAGAATCCTAGCTGATAAGGAGGGAGAATCGACTCAGGAACTGGTGGTGGAGGGGGTGTGGTAGTCACTTCCTCTTCTTCTCTTTGTCTTCATCCTCAGCCGTGACATCCTCGATATCAGGCATGTCGATAGCAATATCATCGGGAACCATAACCATAGTGGAATTAGGAGCTGTAGGACCAGCTAATTGCTTGCCACTTCTTGTCGAGATGGCCTTGACATGCTCATTCCTAGGGTTCAGATTTGTTTGGCTCGGCAACTGGCGCATAGGGCGACCACTAGAACTAGCTACCAAGATCAATTATTTGTCTGTGTGTTCGCTTTTGCAACGGGTAACTGACTGGTGCACTTGAATTGACTCTATGAGCTACTCTTGAAATGGATTAACCCTAAACGGCCCCTATTGGTCAGGTGTTTCCACTGAATAAGGTTAACTGTTTAATTCAATGTTCTAGAACAAGGCGGACGTTCACCAACTATCCTTTATTCTAACAAGATTCTAATCTAGGTGATCAGGCCAGAAAAGAAACGAATTTTAAGAATGAATTAAACATGAATAAGAAAAGTCTGAGTTAAAGTCTTACTTCTCGCTGATCCGTGACTGCTTTAAAGCCCCAGGTCACTTAGGGTTCATCTAATCTAAGTTAGAAAAGTTTAGCTACTCATATCCGAGAAACAAGAATAAAAAACTACAAGACAATTCATCATAGAACAAAGGAAGAACAGAGAGAAGCTGAAAAACCTAATTCTAATGATTATGGGCAACTTCGATCTTGAAAACCTTCAACTTTGATGCTCCAAGCGTCTTCCGGGATGGATTAATCCTTGCTATGATCTCTCCAAATACTCCAAAATATTTCCTAAACTCTCTCTAAGTCGTGGCTCTGTCTGGAAAATTGAATGTGTCCAAAAAAGGGGCTGAATGAGTCCTTATAGAGGCTGAATCCACCGGAAAAGGTCAAGTTCTCGACGAGAACATTGAAGTTCTTGGCGAGATCCTTCAAATAATTTTTCAGAAAAAGCGACGCGGATTTTTCAGATTTCCTTCACAATGCTCTCGGCGAGAACATTGAATTTCTCGCCTTGTTCTCGCCGAGAACTTCTTCAAATAATTTCTGGAATTGAGGACGTGATTTTTTATGGATTCTTGAGCACATTCCCTGTGAGAACTTCGAAGTTCTCACTGATAACTCCCTAGCTGGGCATTGTTTCTAACTTCTTTGATTGGTTTAACTTCTCTGCTAGTCCAGGGTCACTTCTTGAGGTTCCATGGCATCCCGAACACGTCCAACGGCTACTTATTTAATGGAAAAAAACCTGTGTACTCAAAGAACACTAGAAAACACATCAAATAGATTCGAGGGCCAAGGTAACCAAATCTATAAGAAATAGCGTAAATGAATAGAAATCCACTAAACTATCCATAAAACGTGCTACAAGTAATGAAATGCCGCTTAATCTGAGCTGATAATCATGACAATTCTAGTGTCATCACTTGCATTGGTAATTCCTTGGTATTATTGGAACTGTCTGAGACAATATGTTGTTAATTAGTTGATATGTGGTTGTGAGGATGTTCGCTATGAACTCCAATTCTTTCTGGATAACAAGCATAGACAGTGTTAAACCTAAGATAGAGGTTGGATCTAGGTGCGAGTACGGGTGACCCACCCATGGATTGTGCAATTCCCTAGGTTGATTTACTAGTATTGGGGTCCTACTCACCATACTAGCTTGCCTTCGTGGCATCATTGAGGTTGTTAGAACATAACTCTAGATCACTTAGGGGTTGCTCGTACTCCCAACCTGTTGATTTACTGGTATTGATTAATGACTAAGTGTTGTGACTTAAGTTTTAAGTCCCGTATTGGTATCAGTTACTGGTTCTTGCCTTCTGGTATTTCAGCCATTGGTAATGGGATTACGAGATAGAACTACTATGTTCTAGATGTGTGTTATGGGCTTCTACCCTTGACTTTAAGTTAAGGATCTTCTTCTTCTTCTATCTTGTTCATGTTTTTCTTCTGGCGTAGAGTTCACTCGTATTTGTCACTAACTCTTGCTCCTTCTTCTTCTCTATTACTGGTATTGAGGTATGGTGAGTAACTCGTCTGGTCGCCGATAAGATTACGAGGATGAGAAGTTGGACAACGTGTCGAGTATAAGTGTGATGTGTCAGCACAAGTTCATGATGATCGTGATTCGCTTTAGTCATTTGGTTATGTATTTTTCATTGAAAATGTGTACTAGGATTTCTTATTGGTTGTATTTGAATTATTGGTTTGCTTATTGTATCACTTTGATTATTGGTCATCGGTTACATCTCCCTCATTGTGTATGTTTTATATGTTGGCAAGTACTGTTTATGGTTAATGATTGTCTTGATTACTTGTATGAGAGTTAGTAACACTAGGTATATCATATGCATGAGTTTAACCGGAGTCTTCCTAGGGTCTTGGAGGGTACAATCTTTAGCCGAAGATTTTTGGTGTCGATGTTGAGGTTTTTCAGCCTAGTTGAGAAGGGAAGCCATAAGAGATTTGTCAATATTTTAAAAATCAAGAACTAAGGATGGGACGGGAGCCGAAGTATCCTAAAGGGAAAAAGTGAAAATTCTAATGCCTTCAATTGCTCTGCGACGGTTACCTAGTGCTTCCTCTTCCTTGTCAGTTTCTCCCTTCTCTGGCGGTTTATCTTCTTTCTTCTTATCTATAATCCCCCCAACGCAGTTGGTTAATATCAACAGTTGTGGTGTGGGTATTTGGCAGTTTATCTGCTTGTTTGCGGTTCCCTCGCAGGTACCTCTATATAAATATTGTCATTTTCTTGGCTTTGTCCTCTGCAAGTTTAAGCAGTTCAAGATGGCAATAAAGGCTTTTCAACTCCCCTCTTCTGAAATATCAGCCAGCCAGGAACGTGTGGGGCTTAGCCTCGTCCTTATGTTTTTTGGGCAGATTCGAAGAACAACTGCGAGTTTTCAATCAGCACTTGGTAGGATCTGGGGCCTCTAGGGGTGGATTCGTGTGTTCAATGCTGGTTATGGACTCTTCCAAGTCTATTTCCAATGCTTGGAAGATCGACGTCGTATTCTCCGATGTCAACCTTGGAACTTGGATGGGACAATGATGAACTTGGATACATGGTCTTCTCCATCCGAAGAAGTGTCGATCTCTCTTCACTTCCTGGATTTCTGGATTACTTTGAAGGAAGTCCCGATTGAGTATGCTACGGTTTCATGTGCTCGCCAATTTCTTGTCGACCTCGGAGTCGTTCATGACGTGGCTCTGTTTCGTTTAAGTGATGAACGTGGTGTATTCCTAAGGGCAAAACTGAATTTCAATCTTTCCAAGGGCCTGGTCGGCCGTCGAGAAATACTGGAGAGGCCTGGACGCTCCTTCTAGGTCCTTTACGAAGGCTTGACGAAGGTATGCTTTAACTATGGTATGCTGGACCACGTCCAAGGAGATTGCTCGGCTCCGGCGGAAATCGGTACGGACCCTCCGATTCGTGGCGCGTGGATGTTCCAACGGCGCCGAGAGGTGTATCGGCAACAAGGTGACGTGATTGTGATTTCACCACCAATACCTAACACTGCTTTCGTTAGACGCGTCTGCCGGAGGACCGTTACTTGATCTATTCCTCGATCGGAACCGGAGGCACTTCGTGAAGATGATGGCTCGACAGACACGCGTACAATACATGACGATGATGGCTACTCACCTATTCGGCCGTCACGTCGCCATGGGAAGCAGCCGATGGTGTTTGATGGTGGTGAGATCGGCGAGACGAGTTCCCGCCGATTAGCTTCAATTTGTGTTGTAGACGGCGGCAGGGGAAACCCTACTTCTACTCATTCAATGGAGGAAGATGCATGAGGTGTGGGCTTAGTTGAAGGCCCAAATCAACCTATTAATTTAGAAACGGGCCAATCTCAACAGAATGGCCAAACAGTCCCCATAACTGCGGAATCGGGCTCAGGGCCCATTGACATTCTTCTTCCAATTGCTGGCAGCTTATTGGACCCGTACAACATTTTGGCCATGAGTCTGGGCCTCTAGGACCAAATGACTGTCTGGGCAGTGGATCAGCCCATCGGTCGACCCAGATGATTATGAATCAGATTTCGATCTTTCGAAGAATGATGACTTTACGCTCATTTCGGATGGCCCAATAGGGGATGCTCTTATTGACATGGTGGTGGCAGCCGACCAAGATTCGGCTGCCAAGGGATTATGATGGTATTATCTTGGAACTGTAGAGGATTGGGAGGTCCTGATACAGTTTTAGAATTAGATCGTTTATGTAGTAATGTTGCACCTCCTTTTCTTTTCTTGTGTGAAACTCGTGTAAGTACGGAGGACTTATCCTCGATTTTAATGAAATGTGGGTATTCAAATTATTGTCATATTCCTAGTAATAATTCAGGAGGGGGTATAGCTTTGGGTTGGTCTGCTGATTTTCCTTCACGAGTTGTCTTCTCTTTGGATTATGCAATTTGCATTGCTTATGAATTAGAAACAGATAAATTTATTTATTTAGTAGGTGTGTATCTTTCGAACCATCAATCAACTCGAGTAAGACAATTAGGAGAACTAGTGACCCGAACGAATCACCTTATAGAACCTCTTTGTATCTTTGGAGATTTTAATTGTATGTTGTCCCCTATAGAGAAACGGGGTGGTATCCTTCCAGATAGAAATAAGATTGCTCCATTACTAAACTTCTCAAATGAGATGCATTTAATTGACATTGGATTTTCTGGTCCTGAATTCACATGGTCAAATAGGCAATCTCCTTCAACACTCATTGATGAACGAATAGATCAATTCTTTTTAAACGAATCTTGGCTTGATACTTTTCCAGAATCATCAATTGAACACTTGCCTGCAATATGCTCGGATCATTCGCCAATTATACTACGCACAATGCCTCCTTCGCCTATCTCTAAAAAGCTTTTTTGATTTGATTGTCGATGGGTGGACAACCCAGAAGTCTTAAATCTTATCAGATATTCTTGGGCTCTGCCATGCAAGGATGGAAGTGCTATGTTTAGATTAGCTGACAAGCTCAAAAATTTAAGACATCTTCTCTTTGATTGGTGTCGTGGGGGTACTACTAACTCGGCACGTTTATTGAAAGATCTAGACAGAGCCCTTTCAATTCAATTCTCTGCTGCCACAGTTGATTGGACGGAGGTCCGCCGGCTGGAATCCCAAAGGTCTAGTGTACGATTACAAGAGGAAGTGTATTGGAAACAAAAGTCTAGAATTAAATGGCTTGAATCAGGAGACCGTAACACAACCTATTTTCACAGGTCAGTTACTGCTACACGGAAAAGAAATTTTATAGGTGATCTGTTAGACACAGAAGGTAATGTAGTTTCCTCAGAAAAAGACAAAGGGGTATTAGCTGCTTCATATTTTAAAGAGCTATTCAGAACAGAGCATGATGGGTCACAGGAATCTGTCTCTGAGATTGGGATCCCATCAGTCATCAACGGTGCCACTAACCAAAACCTATTGGCTTCGGTACCTGAAGATGAAATTAAACAGGCAGTCTTTGTCATTGGATCGCATCAAGCCCCCCAGTCCAGATGATTTTACTGGCCTTTTCTTTCAGAGATATTAGGAAATTATAGGCCAGGATGTAATTTCTGCGGTTAAGGATTTTATTAGACAGGGACATATGCTACGAGGTTTGAATCATACTTGGCTAACCCTGATTTCTAAGGTGACGGAGGTCACTAATATGACTCAGGTTCGCCCGATAGGTCTATGTACGATTTTTTATAAAATAATTTCAAAAATAATCGCTGGTAGGCTTGCAATTGTGTTACCTCATCTAGTAAATCCAGCTCAAAACGGGTTTGTACGAGGGCGATGCATTACAGACAGCATTCTTATCGCCCATGAATTAATTCACCACTTACAGACATATACCTCTGGTAAACTTCATTTTTTGGCTCTAAAGTGGGATATGGAGAAGCCTATGACAGGGTGGAGTGTGATTACTTGTTTCATCTACTTTTGGCACTTGGTTTTCATCCAAGTTGGGTCTCTCTGGTACATGAATGTCTGGCTTCTGCAACAATGGATGTGCTTCTTAACGGAACACCAGAAGGGTTTTTTGCCCCCTCTCGTGGTCTGCGGCAAGGAGACCCGTTCTCGCCCCTCTTATTTGCCATTTGCTCAGAGGGTCTTACTCACCTCATTCAATTAGAACTCCAGAGAAAAAGTTTACAAGGGATTAAACTAAATGGTCATTGCCCCATGATAACACATCTAATGTTTGCAGATGATACCATGGTGTTCATACAAGTCTCTTGTCAATCCCTGGTTCACCTACGATCACTCTTCACAAGATACCAGCTCCTAAGTGGGAACGTATCAATTACACAAAGAGCTCAGTCCTATTTAGCAAAAATGTGACAGATGATCTGATAGAAGAATACTCTGATTACCTCCAAATACACTCTTATATTAACACATCTACGTATTTAGGTGCTCCATGTGTTGTACTCAAATCAAAAAAGAAAACTTTTTCTTTCCTTGAGGACAAGGTGACAACTCGGTTACATAGTTGGAAGAGGGTCTCCCTATTGCCAGCAGGAGTGCATACACTTCTCACATCGGTTGTAGCAGGACTTCCTGTTCACATTATGTCCTGTTATAAGCTCAGTAATGCGGTTTGTGAAACCTTAGATTCACGGATGGCTGAGTTCTAGTGGGGAGAAGTGGCAGACCAACGTCACATTCACTGGAAAAGTTGGTCAAAGCTCTGCTGAGTAAAGAGGAGGGTGGTCTGGGCTTCAAAGACTTTAAAGCTTTCAATCAAACGTTACTTGCTAAACAAAGCTGGAGAATTTTAAGGGAACCTGACCTCTTGCTTTCTCGTCTTCTTAAAGGAAGATACTTCCCATCTCAATGCTTCCTAAATGCAACGAAACGGTCGAACCCCTCCTGGGGATGGCAGAGTATTTTACATGGACGTGATCTTTTGATGCAGGGTCTTTTGTGGCAATTGGGCTCACGACCAATGCTATCCATTTTCAAACGTCATGGATCCATGGTCAGCTAAGACCAGCATTCCCCTCCCTTACTCATCCTTTACCAGTAGGTATGGTTATTCAAATCTCCTCTCTAATTGTTCAAGGTAGTTGGGACTTGGGGCGGCTATCAAGTCTCTTTCTCCCAGAGACGGTGCAAGCTATTTCTAGCAGCCCCCTTCCGGTAACAATGCAACCAGATCTGCCTCTATGGTACTTTTCAGCCAACGGTCAGTACTCCACTTCCTCTGGATATGCACAAGCTCTCCGTTCGAGGCCCAAAAAGAAAGCGCCCCCGGCCTTAGCTCTTCCGACGGATCCTATCCATTAGTGGTCAGTATGGGACCTCCGTATCCAACCAAAACTTTGATTCTTCCTTTGGAGGATTTGTCATCGGATTCTTCCTACTCTAGGAGGTCTAAATTCCAGAGGAGTGACCTTGCCACTTCAGTGTCCTTGCTGTCTTCTAGAAACAGAAACTCTAGAACATCTTCTATTCGATTGCAATGTGGCTCGACGTTTTTTCAGGGTGGCTAATCTGGATTTAGATGCAGTCCCACACACTCACCCAACAATCACTTGGCGATTTATTTCTACCACACGTCCTTTAGAAGCCCCTTTATGGGTTTTAGCTTGGTGGAGAGTCTGGAAATCCAGGAATTTGGTAGTGTTTGAGAAATTTCAGTCCTCAACGATGGCTCTTCATAGACAACTGAATTTCGATATTGATGCCTTATCGTCCCTCCCAATTGTAGCCCCTTCACCCCCCCAGATCCCCCTGTTCTCCTCCCCAACTGGTGCCCTCCTAGATATCCGAGACTAAAAATCAATGTTGATGGAGCACTCAAAGCAGGTATAGGCGGTTCGGTAGGCATGGTGGTTCGTGACTACATGGGAGGTCTCCTCTTCGCCACAGGTATCTCTTATCCAGGTATTTCTAATTCTTTTATTATTGAGCTTTTAGCAGTCAGGGATGCTTGCATTCTGTGTTGGGATTTGGGTTGGTCAGAGGTAGACATTGAAGGTGATGCCACAGAAGTAAGACGAGTAGTCTCCTACCGTCTTTTCCTAGCTCGTGAAGGTGGTTCTCTGATAGCTGACATTTGCCATCTTTTGGACTCTCAACCCTTCATCAGAATTCTTACGGTTCCCCGTCAAGGTAACATGACAGCCCACTATGTGGCTCGTCATGCGCTTCGTTGCCTCCCAAGTCGGAGTATGGTAAACCTTACGGCTTGGGTGTGCACTTAATTTTCGGAATGCATGGTTATCTCCAGCGCTCCTGCGGGAGTTATCTAATGGAAAAAAAAAAAGACGGGAGCCGAAGTGGATAGAGAAAGAGGACAAATTAGTAATTTAACAAGACGGAAGGGAAGGGACCCGCCAAACTAAACTAATAGGACAAACAAAGTAGAAACCAATATTAAAAAAAAACCAGCAAATTTGTTGCCAGGCTGGAACTGGAGCCTCTCTAACGGTCATCTTTCCCACTATCTATGACGAATTAACAAAAATAAATTTATAACCAAATAACAAAAATAAAACCCTCAAAATGACCGTTTTCTTTCTTTCCCTCTTTCTCTGTCGACCGTTTTCTTCTTTCTTTCTCCTCTGTTTTCTCTCTGGAAAACAAATTAACCATGGCCCAGCCAGGAACGGTAAGAGAACTTTCTCTCTTCTTCCCTTCTTCTCTCTAGAGAGGACGATCTTCCATTACAGAATCAAACACAAAGAAAGAAAGAAAGGACAACTTTCTCTCTTCTTTGTTTCCCTCCCTTTCAGTTCTCTGCAAGAAAAATGGGTTGCTTCCTTGCGTGTTTTGGTTCCTCCAAAGATCGCAGACGAAAATGCCGTAAGCATCAGCATCATCAGCACAAGAAACACAACAATGTTCAGCCTCGTTACCAGGTACATTGATCTCCACCATCTCGCTCTACTTCTTCTTTGCACGCTGACTCAGCTAGGGTTTTTTTCTAAATTTAGATGGGGGGGTTTCTACTGCAGAAGAATGCTGCTGATCAAGATCTTGAGCAATCTATTGTTCTGGTTGAGGATCAGATTGGGATACCAGAGAAGCCAGTGATAATCAGCACAGCCGTGGAAGAAGAAATCCAGTGAGTAGCTAAAACACCCTCTCCTGTTGTTTTTTGAATTCACTCGCTCAATTAATTTTGGGGTTTTGTTTGAAATAGAGAGGAGGAGAAAGATGAGTCAACGACGAGTGAAATTCTTCGTAAAAGAGTAACGTTCGACTCCAATGTTATGACTTACGAACCTCCTTCTGTGAAAGAATCCGCCGAATTTCTTCCCCAGGAGGAAGAGGAACCTGATATTACTATAAATACCCAAACCCAGTCTCAATCCGATGTCTCCTCTGAAACCAGTTCAGCGACCTCGAGCTCCACCACCTCTTACCCATCTAACCATCGGTACCAGAACTATAGAGACAGCGATGATGAATTGGATTTGGAGGACGACCAATCTGATTCTGATTCTGACGATGATGATGGTGAGGAGGAGGAGGACGATTATGACTACGAGGACATGTATGATGATGATCCGAGCAATAGATTCACCTCCCTAGCAGCAGCCAACGAGGAGGGGAAGGCAGGTCGGAACAGGAGTGGATATGTGCATCAAGTGCTGAATCCAGTTGAGAATCTGAGCCAATGGAAGGCTGTCAAGTCTAAGAAAACAGCAGCACATTGAAACCTATTGATAAGGAGAATCATGAGCAAGAGCCTAGCTTCAAGGTCAAGAAAGCCAACAAGGCAGTGAATCAGGAGGAAGAGGAGAAGGAAGTAGTAGCAGTGGATGCCAGCTTATCAAACTGGTTAAGTGCTACATCATCATTAGCATCAGACTGCACAACACCACTTAACAAGCAGCATCAGCAGCAGCCTACTGCCACTACACCGGAGAGGAGCTATTCTGCGTCCCCGAATAGCTTCGAGGACAGGCCAATCCTGGGGGCTTTGACTGTGGAAGAGATAAGGCAGATGTCAGCGTCAAACTCGCCATTTAGGAGGAGGTCACCCGGTGGTGGTCACAGCCCTGAAGACGAGCCCATTATAGGGAGTGTTGGGAGTTATTGGAGTGATAATAGTAGTAAGTCTGAGAAGAAGCTACAAAGGGAACTCAGCTCTGGTTCTTCATCTTTTAAAGGGATCCCCAACACTACCAGCAAGTACAGAGAGGTAAGTAATGATGATGATTGACCAATTAATTGACTCTATAAGAGATTATGTTTAGGAGTTGACTGAGTGGAGCTTGTTGTTTGTTTGTTGACATGATGTGGATGCAGGATAAGAGAGTGAACTGGCACACGACTCCCTTTGAGACGAGGCTGGAGAGAGCTCTGAATAATGGAGGGAGAATTGATGCTTGCTAAGAATTAGAGGTGGTGTTGGAATTGATGCTTGCTTCTTCTTCTTCTTCTTCTTATGAAGGTTGTTGTTGTTAATTGTCATATTATTTGTCATCATCAGTCAGTCGACAGAACAGAGAACATCTGAAATCCCTTTTTATACTGTTCATCTTTGTGAGTAGTGTGTTTGTGAATAATAATTTGATGTATTTGAGAGAGGTAAATTGTATTTGTTATTTTGTGAGGGTGGTGAGACAAAGAATTTGTGGGGAAATCACTTATTTGTTATGTTGTAAGTCGTTTTTGTTTTTGCAATACACACAAAGTTGTTATATGTTGTTTTCTTTTTTGCATTCATCAACCTACCATTTGTAATTACAATTGGAATCCTTTATGTCAACATTCTTTTAGTACAGTAACAAATTTATTAGAAAAGAAAATTATTAAATCTACATAAAGCATAAACCAATTATACCGGGCTATTGTTGATTAGTGTTACATTTAGGGGTGTAAATGGGTCAGACCTGGCACAAAACCACTAGATCCAGAACTGACCTAAAGAGAATTAATTCACACTTTTCAAAAGTTTACATAATTAATATATCAGGTCGTCGAATTTGTGCGTCTAATTAATGTTATACTGTGAACCTCTTAAATTATTATAAACCATAGTTAAGTGATTGAATGACCTTTATATCAAAATTATATCACACGATTATGAATCAAGAAAAACATGTAACTTAAAAAAATTGGGTTAGAATCATGATTTGAGAGTGACTAAAAAGTAAAAAAGAAATAGTGTAAATATTAGTGACTAAAAAGAAAAGGATGAAATGTTTGTCTACCAACTATTTAATGGCAATGACAGGGGTGTCAGAATATCGCCAATATGTTTGGCGTTTTAATTGTAAGTGCATAAATTGCCACTCATTCTGGCGATATATATACACAGTCAGCAAGAATTGCCCTAGATTGGGAATTAAATTTCGGAGTACCCCATATTTGGAATTAAAATTTGAAACCACCCTTATTTCGATAGTAGTTCATAAAATCTTACGATTAAAAACTACGATTCTGATTTCACCCATGTTTTCGATTCCACGTGGAATTCTGATTTTGACTACATTGCATGTAGGGTAGGATTATCTTTTCCCCTAAACCTGACACTGGGTTTTGATTCCCGTTGGATCACTTTGATTGGTGAATGTCTAAAATCAGCCACTATGGTAGTCTTAATGAAAGTCCCCACAATTATTTCTCTCCTTCGTGAGGACTTCTTAGGTATCCTTCTCTCATTTTTGTAATTTGTTTGGAAGATCTCTCACGACTTCTCCAAAAATTCATCCAACAAAAGATATTACTTGACATCAAACTCAATCGACACTAGTGTCCTTTAATCTCTCATCTCATGTTCCTTGATGATACCATTCTTTTTCTCCGAGTATCTCAAAGTTCTTTGAAACATTTATACCATCTCTTTGATTGTTATCATCACCTGAATGGTCAAAAGATCAATGTGTATAGTCAAAATCTAGGTTCTACATGAAATAAAAAAGTAAGTTGACATCGTAATCATAGAATCGACTTGTAAAATCGCAGTCAATGAGGTCAAACATCACAAACCAATTTTCATCATCAATTCGTCCTTCATGCGTGTGGATAGGTCTAACATAGTAATATATCACTTTTCACATAAGGCAAACCTAGATCCCCAACCCATCGTTTAACCTCTTCAATATTGTGTTCCAAAATATCATACACACGTTTTGTATGCGGATGAAGACCATATATACGAGAAACGTGGGCCTCACTGAGAGTAACAGACTTACCCTCTGCCATTGTTAGGTAGAAGCATTAAACTAGGAAATAAGCCCAAACATCAATAGTTTATTGAAACAGTGATTAATAGGAACTTGACGAAATCCTGCCTTTCGTCTTTCAAAATATTACGTCGTGGTTGAGGTAGATCATTCCAAAAAGACAAAAGTTTCATGAGCGTGCACCGCCACTGCTTCCTCGTAGCATCCACTTTCACTGAAGAAAAAGAAGCAGCCATAGAAGCTTTGATTTCAAATTGCAAGATGGTGTATGAATTCAAAATGGCGCATGAAATGCTCTGAACAAGAATTAACACGCAAATGTGGAACAACACAAACTAGGGCTCAACTTGCTCATGTACGTCTCTTCAAATTAAAAAAAAAAACCTGTCAATGGCCAATCAAAACGGCGTAATAATTAATTCTAGACTTAGGTTGTAGACGATTGGACATGCGAACACCTTCCCCAGTCAAACCCCGCACACAAAGACAAAAATTCCCTCCTTTCCCGCTTTACCCAAACATCCCAACAAACACATAATTAGTATCGCGATTTGCTGCATGTGAGGATATTGGGCCGTTGGATTGAAACTTCAGCACCATTTCCGTGCTGAAGTTCCACCACCAAGAAATCTTCCTGCATAAAGCACGCTAGACTCGATGAACAACCACATAAAAACAACGCGAGAAGAGTAGCATTTTGGTAGCTAGGGTGTAAATGGGTCAGACCTGGCCCAAACCCACTAGATCCAGTCCTGACCGAAAGAGAATTAATTCACACTTTTCAAAAGCTTGGTCTGGTGTAATTATTATAAGGTATTACTTTGACCCGTGGGCCAAACTGTGGGTTACAAACAAGGTAGTGTTAAGTCCATAATTTCGGCACACAAGTTAAGTCCAAAATTAATATAAGGTAATTACAGACCCGTGGGCAAAATTCAATGATGTTCAGAATCTGGAAACTGAATCCATCACTCCATCTGCATGCATTTCAGAGAAATTGGATTTTTTCCCAAATAAGGGTGTTCCAAATTTTAATTCCAAATATGGGGTACTCCGAAATTTAATTCCCAATCTAGGGCAATTCTTGCTGACTGTGCATATATATCGCCAGAATGAGTGGCGATTTATGCACCTACAATTAAAACGCCAAACATATTGGCGATATTCTGACACCCTTGTCATTGCCATTAAATAGTTGGCAGACAAACATTTCATCCTTTTCTTTTTAGTCACTCATATTTACACTATTTCTTTTTTACTTTTTAGTCACTCTCAAATCATGATTCTAACCCAAATTTACATGTTTTTCTTGATTCATAATCGTGTGATATAATTTTGATATAAAGGTCATTCAATCACTTAACTATGGTTTATAATAATTTAAGAGGTTCAACCGTATAACGTTAATTAGACGCACAAATTCGACGACCTGATATATTAATTATGTAAACCGTACATATAATTAACCGATGATTACGAACATCTTACATAATAGTCTTTGATCGTACGTAACAAATTACTTTGATCATACGTAACAAGTTATTGGTACAATTTACATAATTAATGTATCAGGTCGTCGAATTTGTGCGTCTAATTAACGTTTTACGGTTGAACCTCTTAAATTATTATAAACCATAATTAAGTGATTGAATGACCTTTATATCAAAATTATATTACACGATTATGAATCAAGTAAAACACGTAACTTAAAAAATTTTGGTTAGAATAATGATTTGAGAGTGACTAAAAAGTAAAAAAGAAATAGTGTAAATATTAGTGACTAAAAAGAAAAGGATGAAATGTTTGTCTGCCAACTATTTAATGGCAATGACAGGGGTGTCAGAATATCGCCAATATGTTTGGCGTTTTAATGGCAGGTAGATAAATCGCCACTCATTCTGGCGATATATATACACAATCAGCAAGAAATTGCCCTAGATTGGGAATTGAATTTAGGAGTACCCTATATTTGGAATTAAAATTTGAAACTACCCTTGTTTGGGAAAAATCCAGAGAAATTGGGGTTTGAAATGCATACAGATGGGAGTGATGGGTTCAGTTTCCAGATTCTGAATATCATTAACTTTGGCCCACGAGTCTGTAATTACCTTATATTAATTCTGGACTTAACTTGTGGGCCGAAATTCTGGACTTAACACTACCCTGTTTGTAACCCACAGTTTGGCCCACGGGTCAAAGTAATACATTATATTAATTACACCAAGCCAAACTTTTGAAAAGTGTGAATTAATTCTCTTTAGGTCAGGTCTGGATAACAAAGAAATTAAATTAAATTGGTTTTATTTTGAGATTTTGATTAATTAAGTTAGAAGTTATTATTAAAAAATGTCTAAAATCTAATTATTACTTCATCGAATGACATTTATTCTTAATATGTTGCTAACTTAATATGTAGTTGTACAAACTGGTAATTTCCCATAGAAAGTGAAATCGTAAAATATAAGAAAAATCGTTGATTTTATAAGATTCTAAGACTTAGATCGAGATTTTACTAGATTTTACGACCCATAGATTTTGCGTGGAATCAAGATCGCTAGAGACTAGTGAAATCGTAAAACCGTAAGATTTTAAAATTAAAATTGGGATTTTGACTACATTGCCTACATGATCATAAACTTTCTCGATATCTATTTTAAGTGTCATAGAATGAAATTGTCCATGCTTGTAGGTATGTAAGTGATCGATGAATAATATCATGGGCGATTAAATTTTTGTCTATTATTACACGAACCTGAATGAAACCATTTTGGCACGGGTTTAATGAAATGGGAAAAAGGTTGTACAGTCTAGTAGTGATGATCATAGATATGATCTTGTTGAAGACCGTACAAAGACTAAATAAACATAAATTACATTAAAAAAAAGGACTAAATGGACATAAATGGATCATCTTATCAATATTACAGACTTTTAGGATGAGAGCAATCCACATGTGATTCAAGTTTTTTTTTTTTTAAAGGGCATGTGATTCAAGTTACGTAGCATTTTTTTGTACTGAAAAAGTCAAGGACTGAATAATGTCTAAGTATCGTTGATAAAAGAGGCTTGTAAAGCCATCATACCCATAACCCTATTAGGAAGACTGCCTACCTTATCTCCTCATGAGTGATTGGCGGCGCCAGTAAAAAATCATTCATCTCCTTGGAGATAAGTCTAGTGATTTTCATTTCATCCACATATGAAATAGACTTGAAGATTGTAAATGAAAAGTAAAGATGTTTTTGGTGCATGGTCAAAAGTAAGAAACTCCAAATTGCAATTACTTTCATTTTTATAAATGATAAAGTTATAAGAAAAATTAACAAAAATGGTTTCATGGTCTAGTGGTCAGGACATTGGACTCTGAATCCAGTAACCCGAGTTCAAATCTCGGTGGAACCTTAATTTTTTTTTTTTAACCAAAATAAACAAGTCAGAGGAGGCTAAACGATGGCGTCTCACATGTTGGAACACTTAGAGCATGAAGATCCAAAAGCCGACGAATAATGGAGTTTCGTTCAACGACTGCCACATATTCATTTTGTAATTCCTTGATCAGGGAGGGAGATTCCTTTATGGTTCATTCCAATCGCCAAAAGGTTCGTGAATGTACTTTTATTTGATTGAAACGCATGCCGATTCCGTCATTCTTTCGCTATTATTTGGTAGGTCTCTGTTGAACCACCGTTCTATACCTATCTTGAATCTACTTTCCGCTTTTGATTCCTTTCACCCGACCAGTCAATTCTAGTGAAATATTGTTAGGATAGTGTTGTGTATTGAATTTCTAGATTGTAAATGCTGGAACTGTAGTGCGGCTTATCTATTGTTATCATCCTTACCGTTAAAGAATATGAATATGATATATGGATGCCTTCAGTAGACGATCCTCTAGTCGGAGTGGTTTTGGTGAACAATGACGACGGTCTCCCACCAGGTGTTGTCTTTCCAGACGATCTCCCACCAGGTTGCCTTCTTCATGAGCTTCTGGCTAACAGTTCTTACTAGACGACGAGAAACAGTTGAAGCCTCCAAATCCAGGTGGAGCGAGGTCTCCCCTTTGAACCCGACAGAGAACATTCCAAGAAAAGTAGATCCGCACACAAGAAATTAAAATGAGAAACATTCCATTCTCAGAATGGTTGGAACATTGCATCAAGAAAGGAAATGTGGGGAATAGGTTTGGATTCAAATTTGAGAGATCTATACTAGTTCCAGAAGGGGGGAAGCGAATTTAGACAGAAATGAGATAAAAGGAGGAGTAGGTGGAAAGGGCAGCAAAAGAATTTGTTGCCGGTAAGCAAAGCAAGGAGAGATTTTTTCCAACCGTGGGGGTGATGGATTGATTGGTAGGAGGATGAGGATGATGATGATCGTTTATGGGGAATTAGTAAAGCGACTTGTCGTCTCCAATAAACTATGACCTCATTCTCTTTCTCTCTCTTCCTTTTACTTTCGAGCTTTTTTGTAATTACTTTTTTGCCATGAAAATGGGGAGAGCTTCACATATCCCTTGTTGGATGACAATGAGGGAAAAAAATGAGGACAAGTGTAATTGCACAATTGATTATCACTTATTAGATAACACCCTAAACAAACAAGAATGTTCTACAAAGTGACTTTAAAACTCATTAACCCCTTCATAATTGGTTATCTCGAATATCATGATATTCAAAATAGTCATACCAAACTGATGTTTTTGAGATTTAAATTAAAGATAAAGAGCTTTTGTGCAAGGTCAAAAGTAAGAAACTCCAAATTGCTATTACCCTTTGTTTTAAATTATGAAAAAGGGATAAGGAAAAAGCAACAAAAATGGTTCCATGGTCTAGTGGTCAGGATATTGGACTCTGAATCCAGTAACACGAGTTCAAGTCTCGGTTGGAACCTTTATTTTTTTCCTTTTTAATCCAAAATAAACAATCCAAGTTGGAACATGAGTTAGCGGGAAAATTGAGCCGGGAGTAGGAATATCCAAAAGCCGACGAATAATGGAGTTTAGTTCAACGCAGCTGCATTTTCATTTTCTAATTCCTTGATCAAGGAGATTCCTTTCTGGTTCATTCCAAACGATCATTCGCCAGAAACATAGCTATATATTGATTCGTGAATGAACTTTTGTTTGATTGAAGCGCCTGCCGATTCCGTCATTTTTTCGCTAGTTTTGGTAGGTCTCTGTCGATTCATCGTTCTATCCCTATCTTGAATCTACTCTCTGCTTTCGATTCCTTTCACCCGTCCTGTCAATTCTAGTGAAATTTTGTTAGGATAGTGTGCGTATTGAATTTCTGGATTGCAAATGCTGGAACTGTAGGGCGGCTTATTTACTGTTATCGTCCTTACCGTTGGGGAATATGATATGATATATGGATGCCTTGAGCAGATGAGGCCGATCCATTGTAGTCCTTCGATTTTGGGGCTAGCTGGACTCATTTCCTTTGAAAACCAAATCTAGGGCTAAGAGGCTGCCAAATGCCTTGTGAGGCGCTGCTGAGTCCAGGATTGTCTGTGGCAGTAGTATTGAGCCAATTTTTACTCGTTTTTCCTCTGTAGCTCTCTATCAGCAAGTTCTGCTATTAATAAATTTGTGCTTCATCATATTCGTTTCTTTGAACTTGTTTTCACAATGTTCTAGTTCAATAGGCTCAGTTAGTGAACATTTCATACTCATGAGTTACTCCTATAAACTCCTTTCGAGTCATTCTTGCTTTGCAGGTGAAGATGCTTTACTTTGAACTCTTATTTGTTTACTCCTTTCCTATTGAATTCTATTGTCAAAATTATATTGAACTCTTCAGGCTAAGGTCGAGGGAACTGATCAGAAAAGAGCTTAAAGTCAAAGCCTTCAAATGTGTCATCTAAGTCTTGGTTACAATCCTACCCACTTCACTGCACCAAATTCTTGTCCATTTGATGGTATTCTTTAAAAACTTTTCACTAAATAAAATGAAGAGTTGGGATCTAATTGGCTACTGCTAATCTTTGGAGCGTCCAATAGGACAAGGTTGAGAACTTTAGACAGTTATTACACTTCACCAATGCTTTTGGTTCTGCTTCTCTGTGTGCAATGATTCTGCTAAGAGCTGAACTCTGAAGCAGTTTTTGTCATGGTTTCGCTGCAGCATCTTGATTAAGAAAATCCCTTTCTTTGGATTGCTGAAGTATGCTTCTGAGTAACTGAGAAGGCAAATGCAACATCAGAGTTCTAGTGTAGGTATGTTTATGTATTCTTTTTATTCATCTTCTTACACAAGTTTTTTCAGGTTGTCGTGCATTTACGGAATATCCTTTGGCTTAGGCTTTTCAATCTGATATCTTGGTTAAGATTTCTCTTACTCCTAGTTTCTTCTGACAGCTTTGAATAATGTGTGTGAGGCTTTCTGGTAGTACTAAAACATGTATACTAGTGTGTTATAGCCAAACACTCTTTCTTAAACCATATTCTTAGGTGTATATCTTCACATCATCACATGAACAATGAAAATCTCCTGTATACAAATTGCATAGGAAAGTTTACTTTGACTAAATGGCTTGAATGGCTGGTTTATTCCTCTGTGGTTCAGGAGCACATGTTCCAGTTCATCTACAATCAAGTCAACTATGAGGAACCTTGTATTAAAGCCTGCCCACCCAAACGTGTATGGAAAATTAAATAATGAAGAAAAACATATATATGATCAGAAGGAAGAATGTTCATTTGGTCTTAAAATGTTTTTATTCTTCTTGCTTATATATGTTTATGCTTACTGTTGCAGTTGCCATAAAACCAACCCAAGTTTCATACGCTTTTCATTACTAACAGAGTCTCTTCCCCTTCTTTGATTTAGATATATTGGCTTCTTTCTTTCTCATTTTCTAGCATAGACGGATCAAGCTAGTTTCTTTGAATTGTTTGTGCATTACTCTTATGATAGCTATAAGATAGTTGTCAGTCATAAGGCATTGGCCATTTTGGATAGTTGAAATCTGAAGGGGAAATCCATTTTCATATGTTCTTTGACCTGTTCTTATTCGCTTGTTTTGGAGTTTGATCTAGGAAGGAAACCTGCCTATTTACGGAACATGCTTTCACCTATGATTAGATTTCCCAGCTTTTTTTCTTTAAACATAAATATCAAACATGTCTATGAGTATATGGACTAGAAATCCCACCCTAGTTGAAGCAACTATGTACTCTGGTGATGGAACTGATCATTGGATGGAATCTACTTTTTTCATGGTGCTTTTAGTGTGCAAAGAGAGTGTAGGCCACTACTTCCACTACATTTCTCAGTGGAGTTTTGCTAGTCGATAGGCTTACTGATTGAGATCTCCATTTCGAAATTTGGTGCCTAAAATTGCATAATATGCACGTTGTCTCTCATCTTTTTTCCTAACTTGCGGTTCTTGTTGTAACATTTCCCTCAAGCATTTGACCAATCACTATAAGCAGAGGCTCAGGCTTCAAATCAATTCTTAAATTTAACCACTTGGTTAGTTGCAGACTACTTTATTATTAGGCCTCAAGTGTCCTATAGATTTGCATTAGTTTAGGATATATAATATATGATTTTCCTGTCCCCATTTGATGAAAGGTGAAGTTGGCCAGTATCCTCCATTTTTCTTTGCAGCAATCATTATTCATTCAATTGTTTGTCCGTTTCCTTTTCCAAGTTGCTGCTCATCACCATTGTTTCTTACTTTGATTTTACAGCCACAAAAAAAGGCTCATATTGTTACGAATGGAAAGGATCATCTTTGTCTTTTACACCCTGTTTTCCAGCATGGTTTGAAATTTAGGTGTAGAATGACTCTAAGAAAAGAAGAAGGAAAAAGAGGGAAAGATAAAAAAAATATTAGTTTAATTTAATTGAAAGAGTTGTTAAGTGACAGCACGTGGAATGAATATAATGAAGTCATGCTGCTGTCAAGGAATTTACAAAACAAAAGAATAATGTACTTTCTACTGTCCAACTGGGCGCTTTTCTTAACAACTCCAAATCTGTATAGCTCCAGGCCAACTACCCATACATCAGCTTCATGTTTTAATTTTAAACTCATTGCTTCAGGTTGACTCACAAATTCTAGCAGGCATTCATTTCCCAGAAATCCAGCCTTAATTTTGTTGAGAATGAGGTAACATTTTACATATGTCTGCCATTCTCACTCACTTTGCCTGCTTCTTCATGTTCTAGGCATTTAGGTACCTAACCTGGGTTTCTGTTCACCCCACAATGGTGAGACAGAAGCTGGCCTACATTGGAGTATTATTAGGAAGCCTTCCTTGTAATACTAATACCATGGATAGTGCCATTAGCCATTGGGTCAATGATTCCATAGTTGACTTCCATCCCCCCCCCCCCCTTCTCTCCTGTTGTTGCTATATATTATAAGGGGCTATGATAAGTCAATGATCCCAGACTCAATTGGCCTAATAATTCCAATGACCACCCAACATATTTCCCTTCTCTTCTTCAATGCCCTTTTGCTCTCCTTTCTTCCCTTAAACATCACTGCATCTCCAACAATACAAGCCAAAGCTCTCATCAAATGGAAAACCACTCTAACTTACTCCCCTCCTTCCCTCAATTCATGGTCTCTTTCCAACCTCAGAAACCTTTGCAACTGGACTGGCATCACCTGCAACCGCTCTACCAGCTCTGTCTCTGGAATCACTCTCTCCAGCTTAAACATAACTGGACTTCTTTCTCAGTTTGACTTCGTTCCGTTTGCAAATGTCACCAGCTTTGACGTCCAGGATAATTTCATTGGTGGTGTCATACCGTCTGCTATTGGTATCCTTACCAAGCTGACTTACTTGGACTTGAGTGTCAACTCTTTTGAAGGTAATCTACCTGTGGAGATTGGGCAGCTAATGGAGCTTCGTTATCTTAGCGTTTTCAACAACAGTCTGAACGGTACAGTCCCTTTTCAAGTTAGCAGACTTGAAAAGACACAGTACCTTGACCTTGGAGCCAACTACTTGGAGACCCCTGACTGGTCCAAATTTTCTGGTATGCCTTCATTGACACACTTGAGCTTTTATCTCAATGAACTTGCTCTTGGATTCCCTGATTTTGTCTCTGATTGCCCCAAGTTGACGTTCTTGGATTTATCTTGGAACCGATTTACTGGCGGGTTACCAGAGTGGGTCTATACCAATCTAGGAAACATTGAGTCTTTGAATCTCACAGCAAATTCTTTCCAAGGACCGTTATCACCCAGCATATCCAAGCTTTCCAAACTTAAGAACCTTCACCTTTCTAATAACAATTTCAGTGGTCAAATCCCTCAAACTATTGGCTTCATCTCTAGTCTTCAGTTACTTGAGTTGTCTACCAATTTGTTCCAAGGAAATATCCCTTCTTCCTTGGGTCGGCTTAGGAAACTGGAACGACTAGATCTCGGAACAAATCGCTTGAACTCGACAGTACCTTCTGAGATTGGTCTCTGCACAGGTCTCACCTACCTGGGGTTGGCATTAAACCAGCTTAGTGGAGAGCTGCCCTTGTCTTTGTCAAATCTGAATAAACTGTTCGAGCTTGGTTTGTCCGATAATCTTTTCTCTGGAGAGATCTCATCAGGCTTGTTTGCAAATTGGACACAGTTGGGATCTTTGCAACTTCAAAATAACCTCTTGTCAGGAACTATTCCGCCACAAATAGGAAAACTGAGGAATCTCACTCTTCTTTTTCTATACAATAATACACTTTCTGGTCCAATCCCCTCAGAGATTGGGCACCTGGAAAGTTTGTCACATTTGGACCTGTCAGGAAACCATCTTTCAGGCAAGATTCCTCCGACAATATGGCATCTCACAAGCCTCGATACTTTGAATCTTTTCTCCAACAATCTCACCGGTACAATCCCTCCAGAGGTTGGAATACGAAATCATTGAGAGTTCTTGATCTCAACTCCAACCAACTCTATGGAGAGTTGCCAGAGACCATTTCCAGCCTCAGCTCTCTGGATTCAATCAGCGTCTTCAACAACAATTTCAGCGGCACCGTTCCCAGAGACCTTGGGAAGCACATGCCTGCTCTCCAGCGTGCTAGCTTCTCAGAGAACAGCTTCTCCGGAGAATTGCCTCCTGAACTGTGTAGCGGTTTGGTTCTTGAACAACTGACTGTTAACGGCAACAACTTCACAGGGTCACTGCCTTCCTGTCTGAGGAATTGTTCAGAGCTAGTTAGAGTCCGGCTTGATGAAAACCAGTTCACTGGCCACATCACTGATTCTTTTGGAGTCCATCCAAATCTTGTTTTCGTTTCTCTCGCAGGTAATAAGTTTGTAGGGGAAATATCCTCACTGTGGGGAGAATGCAAGAACCTCACTAACTTGCAGCTAGATGGAAACAGGATTTCTGGTGAAATTCCTGCCGAGCTTGGAAAGCTGGAGAATTTGAGGGTTTTGACTCTGGAATCAAATGACTTGAGAGGGTCTATTCCTTCTCAGTTGGGTAATCTAACCTTTCTATACAGACTAAATCTGAGCAACAATCACTTGACAGCCAAGATTCCTCGAACCCTGGGCGGATTGTCGAAGCTCGAGTCTCTTGATTTATCTGGCAACAACCTGACTGGAGATGTTCCGGAAGAGCTTGGTAACTGTGAGAAGTTGTCAAGTTTAGACTTGAGCCATAACAATCTATCTGGAGAAATCCCATCTGAGCTAGGCAATCTAATGGCATTGCAGTACCTGTTGGACCTCAGCAGCAACTCACTCTCAGGAGAGATACCTCAAAATCTGGGAAAGCTATCAGTATTGGAGAATCTCAATATCTCACATAACAATCTAATGGGGAGGATTCCATATTCCGTCTCTGGAATGTTGAGTCTGCATGCTGTTGATTTTTCGTACAACAACCTGACAGGTTCGATTCCGTCTGATAACTTCTTCCGCAATGCATCTCCAGATGCTTTTGCTGGGAATCCAGGCTTGTGTGGTAAGATAGAAGGTATACCTTCATGCAATCCAGGGAACAACGCTAAATCCTCCCAGTACAGCAAGAAGATTCTCATTAGCATCATCGTTCCAATTTGTGGGTTACTACTGGGGCTAGTTGCGGCTTTAATAACTGCCGTTTCATGTCGCCGGAGACATCAGCTTGCTGATGAAAATGCTAAAAGCATGAACAAGTACGAGGCTTCCAACTCGTTGATTTGGGACAGGGATGGTAGTTTCACATTCGGGGATGTTTCCAAGGCCACTGATAACTTCAACGAAAAATTCTGTATCGGCAGAGGAGGTTTTGGTAGTGTCTACAGAGCAGAGATGGCATCTGGCCAAATTGTGGCAGTGAAGAAGCTGAACGTTTCTAGTTCGGGTGAGGTTCCAGCTGCAAATCGGCAGAGTTTTGAGAATGAGATAAGGATGCTCACGGAGGTTAGGCACAGGAACATCATCAAGTTGTACGGGTTCTGTTCAAGTAAGGGGTGCTTGTACTTGGTCTATGAGTTCATTGAAAGGGGAAGTCTGGGGAAAGTTCTGTACGGGATAGAAGGGGAATCAGAGCTTGGTTGGGCTACCAGAGTGAAAATCGTAAGAGGTTTGGCTCATGCAATTGCTTACCTCCACCATGACTGCACACCTGCAATCGTGCATCGGGACATATCTATGAACAATGTGCTGGTGGAGTCGGATTTCGAGGCAAAGCTTGCTGATTTCGGCACAGCACGATTGCTTAGCACGGATTCATCCAACTGGACCGCAGTGGCTGGTTGTTATGGTTACATGGCTCCAGGTAAGCTTTCAATTCAAACTCATCTTCTTAATTTGATCAGTTTATAAGACATGTAAATCTTGTTCATAATAATACATTGGTACAAAATGGGTGCAGAGCTGGCAGTGACAATGAGAGTAACAGAAAAATGCGACGTGTATAGCTTTGGAGTGGTGGCGTTGGAAATCATGATGGGAAAGCACCCTGGAGAGTTCTTATCATCATACCCTGGAGATAACAACAGTGAGCTATGCCTGAAGGAGATTCTGGACCGGAGGATTCCTGCTCCAACGGATCAGTTAGCTGAGGAGGTGGTATTCATAGTAACAGCTGCACTGGCTTGTACCCGTACCAAGCCCGATTTACGACCCACTATGCGGTTTGTGGCACAGGAAATCTCTGCTCGAACTCAGCCATACCTGGCAGAACCACTGGATAAGATGACTGTAAGCAAGCTGAGTGAGTTCCAAAAATCAAAGAAAACTTGAGAGGAGAATTTTTGAGCTAGGTGGGCAAGGTTGAGTGAGGCTCCATTATCAAGTAACTTAGTCTGGGTTTGGGTTTTCCTGTTAAGGATTAACTTATAAGTGATATAGTTAGTGGGATGATTGTGTGTGTATAGGTAGAATGTACTTGATAATCTGTGGTTATGTAATTCTGTTCATAATGGTCTGTGTTTGGAGTCAATTCATGAATATTTTTGGTATATCAACCAGTGAATTTGTGGTGACCGGCCGCTGATATCCAGTAACTTTTCCGGTGACCAACAACGAGCTTTGGATGCTATTTTTGGTGAACGACTGATGAGTTTTGACAACAACTAGATAACATATTATTTTGGTACCTTGTTATTTGAACTAGGTGATTATGTGGTGATAACTTGAACTAAATCTAAACATAACAGATAACGTTACCACGTGGCAACATATTATTGGTCCATTAAATTTATTCTGAAAATTATACTATTTTAATTCATGATTTAGTTTTATATTACATTAACAGCTCAATTAAAGATAGATTTAACAAAATATCTAGTGATATCAAATTAACGGGTTCACGATAGGGCTGACTAATGGGATGGGTACGGGTACCCATACCTATTAAGAAACGGGTAGTGAATACTCATACCACTCGAAACTCATCCCAAAACCCGAAACCATACGAATAGTGGGTACCCGATCCACTAACACAAACGAGATCGGGCCAGGTACCCACTAAACCCACTAAAACCCATTAAAGTTTTAAGAAATTATACAATTATTCACCTAAGGCTAAATGGATTGAGTTTTTAATTTTCACATGTGACCTGTGACATTAGTTTGGTGAATAGTAGTACATAATGTTAAATGAAATAATAATCAGCTGTGACGAAGGCTAAATGGAAATATGACTAAATGTTGAAATGAAATATGGAATGGAAATTTAATAGGGCTAAATGGAAATATGGATTTCATAATCACAAAGTAATGACAGTAGTAACAGTTCAACAGCTAACTACATTAGTACATTACAATGATTTTTTTTGTTTTGTTTTGTGTTTCTATCCAACACGAACGAAAATTATTATTATTATTATTAAGAATATAAAAGTAGAAAGGAAAGTTACTCTTGCATAAGGAGGGTAGATTTTTTAATAGTGATAAACATGAACAAATTTTTATCTTATGTTTTCTAAATAGATTGTTGTTTCACATAATTAATCACTCATTTAGTTAAGTACAATAAATATAGATTAATGTACTTAATTAATGAAACTAAATTCAGTTTCAACTTACACTGATACATATGCTATCAATCGTCAGTGATCGTCTATTCACCATCAACCACTAATGAATCAGAATTCAACGCTTAATATATTTTCTCATCCTCCCATTTTTCAATCTCACATAAGTCAAACGTATAGAATATTGTAGTAATGTGTTGGATATACAATTTGGGTTTTGGATTGGACTTTACGTATGTGGCTAACTCTTAACACTACGGCGGCGGGGGCAGGAGTCTTATCTCGTCATGGTGAAGATTCTACGATCGCTTACTTTTTTTAATCTTTCATAAGGTCATAACGTAACTAAGAGCATCTCCAATGGTCTTGTGTAAAAGGTTTAAAGCTTTTACAAAAAGCTTTATAACCATAGAAGAGGTTGATGTGGCACTAAAAGCTTTATATACATAAAGCTTTAGGGACTACAATGGTAGAGTTTAAAAGTTTAAAGCTTTAAGTGTAAATATTATATTCTATAAAATAATATGAGGTGGAAATTTTGAAAGATAGAGAATGTAAAAGCTTTGTAGATTGAAAGCTTTTGCAAAAAGCTTTATGAAATTCACCAATCAACCCATTTCTCTCTCCTATTTTTTTAACATTTTTTCAATTATTTATTTAAATCACTCATTTATTTAATATTTTCCTACCAATCTCAATTAATCAAAATGACATTTATGAATGTACATTAACATATAAATTATTATCCAAAGGTCTTGTGATGCTACCGCTTCTAACATTATTGTTGGAACGCCTTGATCACCTCTGGTAAATTGTCCTTTCCAGGCCACCGGGCAATTTTTCCATGGCCAATGCATGCAATCAATACTCCACAGCATGCCCGGAAAGCCATGGACTTCCGAATGTAACTGAAGCAATCGTTGGACATCATTACTATTAGGCTTTCTCAAATATTCACTTCCAAATACCTCAATAATACATCGACAAAATTTCATTAGACACTCAATTGCAGTGCTCTCTCCGATGCGTATGTACTCGTCATAATGGTCAGCAGGTGTGCCATATGCCAATTGACGAATTGCAGCTGTACACTTTTGAAGAGGAGACAAACCTCGTTTGTTGGCTGCATCAACTCTCGGTCGAAAATATTCAGAATAATTAGAAAGAGATTCAACAATTCTTAGAAATAACTCTTTTTTCATTCGATATCTTCTCCTGAATATTTCTGCTGAGTATACAGGATCCTTCACAAAATAATCCTTCATGAGACGTGAATGTCCAACTTCACGCCCTCGATGTACATAATTCCAATATCTTGGAACCACATCGGTACTTTCAGCTTCCTCCAACAGCAACATTGCCTCATCATCCATATCATCCATCACCTCTTGGATTATGAACATTGCCTCATCGTCCATATCATCCATCACCTCTTGGATTATGAATTGATTGAAGACATTTAAAGCACCAAAAAATTCATTGGCGGCCATTTCTTCATTAAGAACTTTTTTGTTCTGGTGTTTTGACTACCCAATAATCTTGTGAAATAATTTGGCTCCATGTGGAAAAGTTAGTAATGTTAAAGTTTAATGTAATTCAGTTTATAGAGGCGTTTTCAATCTTATCATCTTAGATTATGCGAAATATACTGGTTACTTCCAACAAATAATGTATTTCTGTTTCAGTAACCAACAACCCTATATTGAAGATATACATTTTTAGGCTTGGACTAATTGATTGCATTTTTCATAGTATTCCATCAAATTTCTAATTTAAATTGAGTTTGACCTATTTATCTTCAAAGGGATGTATTATTTTAATAATATTTTAATTCTATTATATTATTAATTTTAGGCGATTTATTTGTCGATTTCATAATTTGTAATTATATATACTTATATTCTCAATCATAAAATACTTAGTCAGATGATACATGGTCTTGGAGCTAGTGTGGTGTACTGAATGCGTACCAATTGACGTCATGAAAATGATAAGTGGTATGGAAAGACCCAAAATGTAAAGTGTTCAAATTAGGTGGTTGTATTTATATAGGGGGCTATTTGTAAAATTGGCAAATAATAAGGGGGCAAAGTGCTATTTTCCTTAAATATTTTAATCATATTATATTATTAATTAATATTTAAAAGGTTATAAAGCTTTATAAGTTTCATACCATTGTAGGAATAGCTTTATAAATTAAAGTGCTTAAAAAAAGTGATGTGGCATACTAGTTAAAGCTTTAAACTACAACACCATTGTAGATGCTCTAAGAAACCACATCTAAAAAAATTCAACAATTCACCATCGTATTTGAAAAGTACATTTTTTTGTTTCAAATTTGATATTACCTAAAGTTATGGTTATTAAGTTATAAAAGTGTATATTAAAAACTTGATGGTTATCAATTTTACTTGACCAACTATACAATTTTTTTTTTGTTCCTCAGCTCGCGCGGGGTAATTTCTAGTATTACAGAAAGCAAAGAACTTTTGGGGAAGAAGATATGTTGCTTCTGTTCTTCAATTCAGACATTTATGATACTAGTTTTTTTGCCCGCCCGTTGGCCGGCTTGAGAAAAATAACATTTTTATTATAAAATGTTCTCTCCTATTCATGATCTATACCACTTTGATTTCAATATCACTTACTTCGTTAAATTCACATAATATAGAAAATTATTGTGATAACTCCAAGTAACACTGAATTTATACCTAGCCATTCAAATTAAACCAATCGCAAAGGTCACCAGCTATTCATAACTTAATCAAAAAAAATCTATTCATAAAATTAATTGTAAGAATTTTTTGTTATATAATTAGTTTTAGATGAAAATTTTCTCGAAGAATCAATAAAATAGGATACTAACTAAAGGAAAAAATATTTATGATAAAGAATTATAGTGCAATTAGTTGAGCTGATTCCCAATGGGTCGAAAATTGGGTTCCAATTCCCAGACTCGATCCCATCAACCAAATCACCCCTACATCTTTTATCTAGAAATTCACTTCTCAATAAAATTGTACACATAACAACATAGTTCTACATCATATAATAGTTGTATAGTACCCAAAAATCAATAATAAATCCATATAAAGTGTTTTAATGGTTTCATTTATTTATTTGAATGATATCAATATTCTTGCAAGAAATTCTATAATCAATTAAAGTTAAGTTTCTTTGTAAAAAAACTTAAATTTTTGTTTTTGTTTCGTTGATCATTTGATTTTTGGATATTGATAATTTTAAATAGTAGACTTAAACGTAGTTAAAAATGAATTTTCAAACATAAAAACACACTAAAATAATTTTTAAAAACAATTTTAAACTCAATTTTTAGCTATAATCGAAAATGTTAAGAATGTGCTAGAATGTATCTGATTTAAGGATTTTTTCCGAGAATAGGGTTATCCGGAAATTCAATTCCAAAAATAGGGTTACCTTACGGTCAATTTCGAAAGTAGGGGTGAAGTTGATGACTGGACAAACAAATCACCATTGTAATTGGCGATTATGGGGCTGACAAAAAATGTGCAGAAATCGCCATTATAATTGGCGATTTTTCAACTAAAATCGCCAAATATAATGGCGATTTCTGCACAGTTTTTGTCAACTGGAAATCGCCATTACAATTGGCGATTTTCTATTGGAAAATCGCCAATTGTAATGGCGATTTCTAGCTGACAAAAAGAGAGCAGAAATCGCCATTACAATTGGCGATTTTTCAATGGAAAATCGCCAATTGTAATGGCGATTTTAATGGTGGGTTGCTTTTTTGGAATTTTCTGTTTTGGCAGACATAGGGAATCATATTTGGCGTGGGAAGCAATTCCCATATTTTTAGCCTTTCACACTGTTTTCTCAACAGAATCACCCTATTGGTGTGTCCTTTTGCACCTTATTTTCAGGCTTTCTATTTCAATAATTTCAGCCCCAAAACTGTTGAAATAAGTCATAAAATTATTCTAAGATTTTTTTATCAATTATCTTCAATCCTTCAATAATTTGATATGCATTATTACATTGAAGAAATTGTTTGGTAGCTTCCACTCTGATCCAATTATATATACTCGTACGATTCTAGTGAAACAACCATCAACTCCTTCACCATTTCCTCAAAATTGTTAGTCTGCGATTTTTGTCTCCACGCCATTTCTATCAATCCGAAGTAAGTTTTTGGGCACCTGTATCTTCGCTATTCATGTTGTCCACTGCTTTGGTTATTTTTACTTTGGTCTATAATTGATAACGCCTCATAGATAAACTACGTATATATACTTAATCTCTCCTATATTTTTACCAGTATTCCTTGTAATTAGTGAGTATGATACGTATAATCCATGTGATTTTGTACAGGATGGGAAGAAAATATGTGATTATTGTTCGTTGGGGAGGACAGACTAACTTCACATCAAATGGAGTGGAATACGATGGTGGCCACGTGAAAAAAATTAAAGCTAAGAAGAAGCTTAGCTTGAGTGAAATGCTAGAGTTGATTACCGAATCTATACACTTCGATAACCATGAAAAGCCAGCATATCTAACGTATAGAATGCCAGCTTACAGCGGTCATAACCGGGCACACATCCCAATCGCTCTCAGTCACGAGGACGACGTCGAAATGATATATGAGACACTACAAAATAATCCAGATATTGAGTACGCGGAGATTTACGTTGATACAATTACAAGGTGATAACGCATTACTTATTAATTTCGTAATGATGTATCTAGGTCATATGTCGTAACTAACTACTATTTTGTCATTGCAGTGAGTCGTGGGACGATATTGCGGACCGTGTTTCTGAGATTGGGAGGACATACAATCACGATGACGGTGAACCCTCGACGCAAAATGAAGGTTCTTCCAACGTTGATTCAGATTCAAGCCCACCACCGAGCGAGCGATATGACTCGAGCGACGATTCAGAGGAAGTTAGCGACGATGACTCAGATGGTGATGCAGAAGTTCCTGAAAGGGAACATATGCCCCCCACGGTGCATTACACGATGATCAATACGCCCGTGTACGCCACAAGCGAGATGCCCGAAATTCCAGACATCCCACATTGGGACCCTTCAAGGGACTTTACCAAGGGTATGGTATTCCAGACCAAAAAAGACGTTCAGGCTGCTCTAAAATAATATGCGTTATTGCGTAATTTTGAGTACGTGGTATCTGAGTCGAAGAAGCGATCATGGGTTGTGAAATGCAAGAATGCTGACGCATTTGATTGCAAGTGGAATGTACGTGCTGCACAATCAAAAGAAAAAGAATTTTGGTCCATACGTACTGCAGAGATGCACCATTCATGCTTGCAAAGTACCATCGTCCAGGATCATCACCAATTGGACAACTCATATGTCGCTAGCCACATACTGCATCTGATACAAGCAGATCCAACTCTCAAGGTCAGCGCAATACAAGCTCAGATAACTGAGTCGGTGGGGTTCAATATCTCGTACAAGAAACCTGGCATGGAAAACAAAAAACATTATCTGAAGTTTACGGCGACTGGGTCGGTTCGTACAAAGAACTGCCCCGCCTTCTACGTGCCATCGAATATTGGAATCCTGGCACCGTGTACCGATTTTTCACGAGACCCCTAGTCACAGAAATAGGCATGACAGTCCCAGATGTTTCCGTTTTCCAGCGTGTATTTTGGTCATTTACCCCGTGCATTATTGGGTTCAACCACTGCCTCCCCGTGATTCAAGTCGATGGTACATTCCTGAAAGGCAAGTACAAAGGGACTTTGCTTGTCGCCACTGCTATTGATGGAAATCGACAGATCATGCCCCTCGCATTCGCAATTGTCGAGTCCGAGAACACTCGTAGTTGGCCCTGGTTCATTCAATGTCTACAGATGTACGTCACCCAACGAAGGGGGTTGGCCATAATATCCGACCGCCATGCTGGAATAAAAAGGGCGATGGAGGATTACGGACCCCAACTTGAATGGGAGTGGCGATGGTGTGTGCGACATTTCTTAAGCAACTACAACGACACTTTCCACAACACTGAAATGAAGAATAGAATTTGGAGTATCGCACGTACTTTCCAATTACGAAAGTACACACAGAGAATGAATGAGCTGGAACAGATGGAGGGAACTCACGCCAGTGCGAATTGGATATACCGCTATGATCCGAAGCATTGGACGATGTCCCACGACGAGGGATACAGATATGGAATCACAACAACAAACATGGTTGAGAGCCTGAATGGAGTGTACAAGGGGATACAAGGCCTCTCGATTTCCGCGCTTGTCCAACATATACTTTGGCGTACAAACAAATACTTCACCAACCGAATTGAGGTGTACACATCTGTCGAAGAGGGTCAGGCCATGTTCAGTGCTAAATGCATGGAAATAATGGATAAACGAATTGGGAAGTCCAACCGCTTCCAAGTTCGATTATACAGTCGTGCGAATGCTACTTTTGACGTCACCACTCCAGTTCGAAGTGGTAATCGCAGAGGTGGAAACACTCACAGAGTAATATTGGACGAAGAATCATCTACTGGAACGTGTACTTGCAACAAGTTTCAAAGTACGGAGATCCCGTGTTCCCATGCGATTGCCGCGTGCAAGTATCTCTCAATCGACTTCTGGCAATATGTTGGTCGATATTACAGATTTTGTGAACTAAGACAAGTTTACGCAAAAAGCTTCAATCCCATGGGACATGTCGACTACTGGCCGGAAGTAAGTGGTCCCGTCCTCATTCCAGACGAGTCAAAGAAGCGTAAACAAGGTCGACCTCAAGTCAATAGACGACCCAATGAGATGGATCATCCCACTGGGCCTGTGCCGCGTAAGTGTGGCATATGTAGATTGAGAGGTCATACTAGGAGGAATTGTCCAAATGTCCCATCGACGTCGTAGATGTGCTAGTACTACTTTTTACTTAAGAATGTAATCGTGGGTGTGCTTGTACTAACGAATTACTCTTATTATCCCCCATAAATAATATATTACAAATCACTTCTGCCAGCATAGGGGGTAACAGTGATTGACCATTCCATATAAAGCAGGGACGTATGGCAAAATGTACTACAAGTTTAGAACCTAATACACTCTCATCAGTCAGTGGGGCAGCATCCACGTTTCTTGGGTTGCTTCTTCTTGCGTAATCGATTGTGGATCGTGGAAGGTGCTTCCTCTTCGTCATCTTCAGTGTCATCCGCGTGTTGTGTTGGGACACTGCTTTGTGTGGGACCAGTAGAAGGTGTTGTGTAGAGTGGGCTGGGAGTGTACATATTTTCCCCTATCATGTGAGATCCACCGAATGACGAATACGCTGGAGAGCGATTGTAAAAACTAGCTCCAAATCTCGAGCCCGCATTAGCGTACTGTTGGAAGCCGGTAGGAGGGTGTTGAAATTCGGTACTAGGACCACCACAAGGATGTGTTGGATATCCAGATCCCGTTGGAGGGCCTCCTTGGAAACCATGCATGGGGCCCGAACCGTAAAACGTATGGCTTCGTGGTGGGTGGGTGAATGTGTGGCTTGGTTCTACATTTGGAATGGGTACTCCCATGGGTGTGGTAACTGCACATTGGGGTCCGGTTCGACCCTGGCCCTCTCTGTAGCTCGTCTACCGGTTCTCCGCCTCGGCTCCTCATTCTGGACCACTGGATTTTGTAGTTCTTCTGGAAGAGGTGGAGCGCGTCGTGGAACGTGTCTCAATGTGTCACGACGATCTTCCCGTAGAGCTTGCAACATGTGTGTACTAGTGTCACGGATGAACGCGGTGTCGTCCCTCCCTAACTCAGTTTGTTCGAATGTGCGAATCATAATGTGTTCAATCCCATTGACCTAGTAAAATATTGACAACAGACGTTAGCTTGGTATTGATGATGGTTAATCGTAGGGCTGGGTGTATAGAGAACCTACCATAGCTCCAAACATTCTACCAGTTTGAGAAACCCATAGTCGTGTTATTCTACGATACCACTGCATGTACTCATCATGGTATCCTTGAGCAAAAGCTCTCATGGGGTTCCCATTGACTCGGAAAGTTTGTCGTGCATTCCAATGTTGTATGTATTGGTAATGGTAGGATGACCAATTGTCTTCCCCCCTTCGCAAATTTATACCATGCAGCTCGTGCATGCCTGAAGGCACCGAGATGGGAATGTGCTGGTGGAAGGAAAATTGTCGCATAACACGGTCGGGAAGATGCCACTCGACGATATGGAAGCAAATGAGTGGTACACGGGCGTCCCACGTAACGTTGATACTACCTTGGGATCTCCGCAGTGCCCGAAATATGTTCTCTTCTTCATATGGCTGCCAAACAATCTGCATTGTTGTAGCTGTATTAGTTACTAAATGATATAACATGGTAAAGTAGTTGGATATAAGTTACCTCATCTGGGGCAAGACGATCAAACTGGTAGCGATACACCTCCACGTTATGCTCCGCTTGTTCACCCTCATTTCCCCTTTCAATCCATCTACACAGTTTCAGAAAATATTTGTTCGTAAGACACCAAATATAGGTGTACGAGTATAGATATTGAATTGTTAAAAAAAATACTCACCGAACCCCGTATGGCATGTGTACGAATTCCTCAATGTCCCACGGAATTGTGTCTGATGGTGTACGAGCAATAAAGGGAAAGTGCTCCCACGCCCATATTTGCAGAATAAATAATGGTCCGCTAATTTGCTCCGCCAAGACATGACTCGCCCTACACATTTCTCGGTACAACCAAGCCAAACATGCAGAACCCCAACTGAGAGAACCGGCGTAACTGAAGTCCCCGAGCAGTGGCAACCACATCAAGTGCACATATTGTGTGGACTTGTTGGGGAATAGAAACCCCCCAATGAGACACAACATGTACGCACATGCATACCGTTCTACATGCAGCGGGGTGGGGTTGGGTGGTAAGGCACGAAAATTTTGGTTCAACCACCGGAGCTTGAGTTGTGAACCTTTTATCTCCGTGCTTCCTACTTCTAGTGTATGTCCCAAAAAATCGTCGATCATTGGAATCCATTGTCCTGAAGTCCTCCCAGTGACGGCTCTGCCGTTGACAGGTAATCCTGATATAATGTTGACATCTTGCAATGTCACTGTGCACTCTCCCTCTGGCATGTGAAAGGTGTGTGTCTCAGGCCTCCATCTCTCTATTAGTGCAGTGATGAGGTCGTGATCCAACCTCATCCTCACAAGCTCGTGAACTCCGAACAACCCCACAGTTCTCAGGTATGGGGTGCACAACTCGTTGTAGGGCGGTAGAGTGGTAGCTCGCCTACAGTGAAGTAATCTCTGTTCACCCTGCGAAGAATATGCACAATACCACTAAATTAGTCACGTTCTAGTGAAATGACATTGCATGTCCTATGAATAAGTAAATATCGTATTTGTTTGATTTTCCCATACTAACTGGATTTTTCCATATGTGCTCAGATCGGTGATTTGATTGATCATAGAGTACGGTTTCCTCTTCGGGTCCAGGTTCAATGAAACGCACGGGATTACTTGGTTCACACATTGTAACTGCAAGAAAATAGAACCTAACATAATTAGTCGTAAATATATATGTAAGACATAATAAGAAATCAACTTGAATGAAGGAGATTACCTTGCTTTGTTAACTTAGGAACTCAACTTGAATGAAGGAGATTACTTTGCTTTGTGTACTGCATGCATGAACAATAAATAGAGGTTGGAGGACTGAATGAGAGGAGTGAATGATATATGAATTATGGGAGGAAGAATGAAATGAAGAAGTTATTAAATAGGGAGGTGTATCCCTATCTCATTGTTTCTCATAATCTAAAGTGTAATCTGCACACCCAATTAAATTTTCCACGTCTAAATTAAAATCCAACTCTGTCCAAAAAAGCAACCCACCATTAAAATCGCCATTACAATTGGCAATTTTCCAATCGAAAATCGCCAATTGTAATGGCGATTTCCAGTTGACAAAAACTGTGCAGAAATCGCCATTATATTTGGCGATTTCAGTTGAAAAATCGCCAATTATAATGGCGATTTCTGCACATTTTTTGTCAGCCCCATAATCGCCAATTACAATGGCGATTTGTTTGTCCAGTCATCAACTTCACCCCTACTTTAGGAATTGACCGTAAGGTAACCCTATTTTTGGAATTGAATTTCCGGATAACCCTATTTTCGGAAAAAATCCTTAATTTAATTGTCAAAATATCATTAAAATTTTATAGGTGGATATTATCTATGATTTTAAGTAAAATGACTACAATATTTTTCCTCATTTTTTTATTTAGGTTGATTCAATTACTTATATCTAAGTCCCTAAAATTATTATTTAATTTTAAATTATTTATTGGTTTAAATCACACATATAAATCATAGTTATTGATCTCCTGCATTGGAAAATACAAATCTGAATATATGCAACACAAATCATTTATCTACCTATTAAAAATTGATCCAAAATTTAGTTACCACGATGATCATTTTTTGGGATGAGCTAAGTGCAGAATCATTCAGCTTGGAGAGCGATGGCGACGTCGACATAGACGCAACCCTTTTATATCTATAAAGAAGGGAGTAAAAATGTATCTTGTGAGTCTTATGTGTCTTTGTCTCACATAATCACATAAGAATCGACTAACGGATGAAGAAGCGCATAGAACAATAATGGCACCTTGACTTGTTTTAATTTTCCTCTAACCATTAATTACTAATTTGCAACATTGAAAAGACAGAGAGATGGTAGACGCTATAATGAAAAGAATTGGAGAAGTTGTAGAAAATGTAAAAGAAGTTGAAGTTATAGACTTATAATGTTATGCCATGAATAGTTTTCGCAAATATGGAAGGTGAGACATTGAGGGTTGACTAATAGAAATAATTAAATATATCATAAATGAAACAAAAAAAATCTGGTGGTGAATCTGTGTTATTATTTATTTTACTGAAAAATAATTTCTCAACTATTAAAAATATAAGAATTATTTATTTATGAAAAATATATAAACTTAGATCAATACAATATTGAAAATGTGAGGTATTTTTTATTTATTTTAGGCCTATTCATTTTAATAAGGATTCACTATGAAAAATGAAAAACAATATTGGTTGGTTAGTTAAAATACAGGAAAAGAGAAATAAAGAATTAGATAATATTATCTTATAAATATCCTATCACACATGGTTACAATTAAAAATAAAATAAAAATTAATCAAAGACTTATGAAAAGAAATAGAATAGAAAAATAATTCTTGTATAAAATAATTATATATTTCTCTGGACGTTGGTTTTGTTATTTAAAAGAGTGAATGATGATCATGAATGAACATATTTGTTTCTGGTGGTAGAAACTTTTGTGTTTGAACACAATAAATGCGCTTGACTTCTTAGAACAAGGATTAATTACACAGTTCACACCTCTCCAAACAAAGTTCGAACAAGGGTGTTTGATGTTTTTTATGGCTATGTCTACTGCTACCACTACTGCTACTCCTATGGAGGTTCTGAGAGAGCTCCAAAAGAAAAGACGGCTATGGCTACTGAAACTAAACTTGCAGAGAAAAGTAGAAATTTGGGCAGAGTGTCTGCTTGTGTGATTGCGCGGGGTTATCTCTGTCGAATACCTCTCATATTTATAGACAAATGTGAGTGGTAACTGCAGATGGAAGTAGTAACTGCCATGGAGGTTACTTCCTCTCTCTTGAACGTGGCTATCATCGTGGTGGTGGCGGTTTCTTCTCTTCAACTGCTTTGGAGGAGTAGTGACGTTGGTGGAAGAAGCTTGTATTTCTGGGATAGGGTTTGATATGATCACATCATCCCTTAGGGTTTCAATCTTGATGAGGAGATGACACCGTCTCTTGAAGTTGGCCTTAGGGTTCCCTTCTTGATGAGGAGGCTATCCTCCTTGCTTCCCTCCTTCTCTCTTGACGAGGAAATAGACATGATGATGGCTTCTTCCTTGCTTCCCTCCTTCACTCTTGACGAGGAGGTCGACATAATGATGGCTTCCCTTCGATGGATCGACATGAGATCCTGACTTCGATAGGTTGACATGAAGTCTTCACTTCGATGGATGGACATGAGATCCTCACTTCGATGGATCGACATGAGATCTTGACTTCAATGGAGTCGGCCTTATGGTTTCCATCTTGATGAGATGGCTTCCCTCCTTAGGGTTTCCATCTTGACGAGGAGGTCGTCATCATGACATCGTCATCATGGAGTCGGCCTTAGGGTTTCCATCTTGTTGAGATGGCTTCCCTTCTTAGGGTTTCCATCTTGATGAGGAGGTCGTCATCATGACATCATCATCATGGAGTCGTCCTTAGGTTTCCATCTTGATGAGATGGCTTCCCTCCTTAGGGTTTCCATCTTGATGAGAAGGTCGTCATCATGACATCATCATCATGGAGTCGTCCTTAGGTTTCCATCTTGATGAGATGGCTTCCCTCCTTAGGGTTTCCATCTTGATGAGATGGCTTCCCTCCTTAGGGTTTCCATCTTGACGAGGAGGTCGACATGAGATCCTCACTTCGATGGGGTTCTTTTCTCTTGAAGAGGAGATCGACATGAGATTCTCACTTCGATGGGGTCGGTAGGGTTTCCATCTTGATGAGATGGCTTCCCTTCTTCTTTTCTCTTGAAGAGGAGATCGACATGAGATCCTCACTTCGATGGGGTCGGTAGGGTTTCCATCTTGATGAGATGGCTTCCCTCCTTCTTTTCTCTTGAAGAGGAGATCGACATGAGATCCTCACTTCGATGGGGTCGGTAGGGTTCCCATCTTGATGAGATGGCTTCCCTCATTCTTTTCTCTTGAAGAGGAGATCGACATGAGATCCTCACTTCGATGGGGTCGGTAGGATTTCCATCTTGATGAGATGGCTTCCCTCCTTCTTTTCTCTTGAAGAGGAGATCGACATGAGATCCTCATTTCGATGGGGTCGGTAGGGTTTCCATCTTGATGAGATGGCTTCCCTCCTTCTTTTCTCTTGAAGAGGAGATCGACATGAGATCCTCACTTCGATGGGGTCGGCAGGGTTTCTTTCTTGATGGGGAGGCTCCGTGAGGATAAAATAGTTAATACATGGCCTCGCTTAATCAATTTAACTTAATAGAATGATTAAAGGTTAATAAAGTCATTCAAACCTCCACAAACAAACAATGTGGTATTTTTGGTCGTCATCTTGCAGAGGTCATATCTCACTGGTCCGGTAGAACTGGGTTGTCATCTATATATGGATGGAAAGATAATTTCGTTATGGCCTAATTTATGTTATTTAATTACTAAGGCAATTAATGGCCTAATAAAGCCATTTAATTCCTTAATTTCTTCAATGTGGTATTGGCTCAAAATAATTTAAGGTGTAAACAAATGCCTCCCAACAACTTAGTACACAAGAATTGTGTATTAAGTTGTTGATACCAAGTCAAAGTAGGATTTCTCTCTTTTTTTTTCGAGTTACTGTTCACTTTTTTTTTTTTGGACTTACCTTTTCCTAAATGGACTCTTGTTAAGAGTAAACCCCTTTTCCTTTTTGGGTTTGGTATTTTCACTTAAACCCCTCCCTATAAATAAAGACGTTTCCTCCTCTTTCTTCACATCTCATTCACAAATCCTCATATCATTCATCCACCATCCTCCAAAAGTTATAAATCTTTGAAAGAGGTAAAAGTTCATCTTTATGTATTTATTTATTTATTTTTTAAATCTTTACCTTTTTATTATATTGAACAACTCCTTATCTTTTTTTTTTTTAGAGATGGCAAAGTCAAGTAAACGACTTGAAACCGAGGAGATGGACAAAGCTCTTGAAGAGGAGTATGAAGCTTTGTGTCAAGATGAATGAGTGGAGATGACCATTCTTACGCCAGACAAGCAAGACGAATCAGAATTTTGACTAGGTCCTTATTTCATCAACTCATTAGGACCTCATCTCCAACACCTCAACAAGTATCCGCTTGGAGGGGGTACAGTACTGTTCAAAACCATCCCACCAAGCTCCTTCTTCCAGCCTAACCTCAAGAATCAGAAACCAATAACCTCATGGCCTTTGAACGATTCAGATTTCAACAAATGGTACATGCGCCTGGCGGCCGACAAAGGCACCACCAAACTCTGGTCGAAAGCTGGCATTAGTCGGTTGTTGACTCTCTCAGCAAGGATTCCAGAACCCGATATTCAACTTTTTAAGGCGATATTGTGTTTTTGGTGCACAGGGTCTAACTGCTTTATCTTCAGACACCCCATAGGCGCCATGACCATCACCCTCATGGATTTAGCTGCCCTTACTGGTTTTCGTCCACCCTCTGATGATGATGATCAATCGACCCCAGGCGATGAATTTACTCTAAGTCCTAAGTCCTTCCAGACCCTCCGACAACAATACCATCCTAGTGATCCTACGTCCCCTATTACTCGCCAAGAAAGAGTAGGCTTCATACATTACTGGTTGTACAAGTACATCCACTGTCCTACTACCGTATCACCTCGTCCAGGATTAAGCCCTCTTTCGCATCAAATTGCTGATGGGAACACTCCACCTGATTTCCTGGAGATCATCCTTGCCTCTATTTACCATGGCATGCATAACCTCACCCATCAACTTGGTAACGGCTCCAAGTCTACAGGGTCTGGTCCTCTATGGTTGGTTCCTCTTTGGGTCTACGCCTACTTCCCAAAATTATGGAACGGCCCTTTGAAAATCGCCAATCCTTCCTCCTACGGCATCTACTTCTCCAAAGTCGTTCCATCAGGAACAAGTTTCTCCCACTACTTCAAGTTTTTCTATTACATGACGAAAGTGGAGGACTTTGCCCCTTTTAGAAGTCGTCTCTACGGTCCAACATCATTCACTAATAAATTCACCCAAAGACCTGGCATAGGTGATCCTAGAGCTGCAGCCTATCGTCGGTATGTCCTTCAATGGAAGAGTTGGATTTCAGCTCGGGACCTCTTCATCAATATTCGGGGCGGCAAGAACACCATATATGCAGAGGTATACAACCCCCACTATGTTGCCCGCCAATTCGGCCTTACGCAGGCATGGCCCGTATTACTACCATCTTCATGTCAACTTGATGCCCCTTGCCAACGCAAGATGTTAATGAACTCAGATGTTGATGTACTAAGTAGATGGCAACGCAAAACCATGGAAGGAATCTCCTTCGTGTGTTTTACCCCAAAGGCTCGTTCTCTCCCTTCATCCGTGCTACGTTTTCAAGAAGCTTTCCGGAGTAATAACATCTTTGATGAAGATGCCATCCCCATTTCCCGACGTTTACTCAATGGAGAAATAGCAAAAACGGGAGCTACTGAAGGAAACAAGGGCTCGAGTGGCACCAATGCTGAAGACACAGATGAGCCCCAATCATCTCATGCCTCTTTTGCCAAACGTCCAACAGGTAAATCCTGTATATCATTGTGAAATCTTTATTTTTTATTTTTAAATGTTGCCCCCTCCTTGATATGAATTACACTCCTTTCATTTTATCTTACCCAGAAACGGTGGTTGGTAATCCCCCTCAACCAGCTAAACGGCCTCGTAATCACCCTTCATCATCTACCCTTCAAAGCCACGAACAGTCTCATCAGTCTGATGGCCATGTAAGTTTTTCGCCATTCCTTTCAATCAACTCATATTGTATGAATTCAATCGTGACACACATTTTTTTTTAGATACATAACTTAGGCGATGATCAACGTCGTCAGTTGGATGATAATGAAATTCTTCCATCAGACGCGGAAGAAACCCATGTCGCCACGGATAATGAAGGCCACTCAACTTCAAGCAATGACACATCTCACGAAGCTGATAGTCCTCATGGCTACACGACAGTCGATGGTAATGATACCGAAGATGATGCTGAGTTCTCCAACTTCCCTCCAGAACTCACCGAACCTCTACCATCCATTCAACTTGGCTTTCAACAATATGCCTCTAAAACTCCATTGGATTTTAGCACGACATGCAGGGTTGCTTCATCGGTCCCAACCAAGAACTTGGTCTCTCAAGGCCAAAACCCTTTTTCCTTGTCCCTAGCCCCCACCTTCCTTGGGGATCATGATGGTTTTCCTCATAGTCAACCAATGTCTCCCTTGCTTGATGCCGCTAGAGGAGATTATCATCCCACCAATCCTGATCCAACTCCACGACCTGATGACGTCCTCTCAAGGCTCAATAACATGGCTACACAAGCCAATTTGCCACCCACCCCTTTCCTAGTATTCCTACTGATTCCTCATTAGGAATTAATAACTCAAACGAGCAAGTAAGTTCCCTTTGCAAAAATTTTTTTTATATAATATATGTTTCTTTCTTTTTACTCATGTTACTCTCCCTTTATCTGTTTTTAGGGCATGGCCAGCCTTGAATACAATCTCGAGTACTTGGCCGCTTTAGACAACCATTTCTCGAGTTCAATTCTCCTGCCACATCTGTCCCTCAGTCAGTTAAAGATGCGCTTATCCAGATTAAGAGCTTCATTTCCCTACCACTAGAAGATATGCTCAGATCATTTGAGACTGAATGGCCTATCAACGCTTTTGATCTCCTCTCAAGCCCCGACTTATGCCTACCTTTTCCAGGATCAGACAACAAGCGGAAACAGACCCTCCAAAGCTCATCATCAAATATCAAGACTTGGCTTGATACCATCAAGCAAGGCAATGAGCTCCAAGGTGTTGTGTCTCACCACGATCGTGAAAGAGGGGTTGCATACAAACTCATGCGAGACATGGTGACCAAGGGAAAGGACAAGTCCAATATGCTAAAAGATGTGAGCGCGGAAGAGGTGGCTTGCCGTGATGAAGTAGCGAGGTTAGAGGCGGCTCTTATCGCTGAACAAAGAAAGATGGCTGAAATCCTAGCTCGAAAGAATACTATAACTCTTGACCTCAATGAAATTATGAAGCAGGCACGATCCATTCAAGACAAAGAGAAAACCCTTATGTCCGTGGAGGAGATTACCCTCAAGAAAGAGCAAGTCTTTCAGACTCGTGCGGCCAACATAGCCAATATTATTAACCTGAAGACCATCATCGAAGATATCCTCCAGTCTCTCGATGCTTAAGTTACCCCATTTCTTTTCCTTAGTTTGAAGCTTAACCATTTGTTTGGCCTTTGTTTACTTTTCTTATCTTAAATTTCAGATTTTATCAACCTTCTTTCATATTTCTTTTGTTTGGCAAGACATTTTTGTTTTATCCACATTAATTATACATCATTGCTCATAATGGTCTCTTCAGTAAGACCATTGAGTCCCCACGCCAATATCAACATAAGTGAGCTATGGCATGGTTCATCACCTTTGGTTTCAAAATTGAAACCCTTTAACGTCCCACAAAGAAGGAACGTAAGGCTTCAGATACTTGCCATTGATAAGACGTTCATGTAACACCCCATCAAGGTCCTTCAATAGATATGCTCCGTTGGGTCAAGTAGTATGGATGATAAGAGGCCCTCGCCAATTCGGTGACCATTTACCAAACTTAGGATCCTTATCACCAATAGGCAAATGAACTTTCCAGACTAACTCTCCCTCTTCAAATGACTTATGTTTGACTTTCTTGTTGTAGGCACGAGCAACCCTTTCTTTTTGTACCCGTATGTTGTCCAATGCCTTGAGTTGTACTTCATCCAAGTCAGATAGCTCCAACATCATAGACTCATAGTATTCTGAGGGAGTTATCTCATGTTGACGTAGATACCGTAATGACTTCATAGTCACTTCAACCGGTAGGAATGCCTCATGGCCATATGTTAAAGTAAAGGGTGTCACCTTGGTGCTACTTCGTGGTGACATCCTGTATGCCCATAAGGCTTCTGATAACAACATATGCCATTCCCTTGGATTGTCTTCGATCATTTTAGACAATATTCCTTTCACCACCTTGTTAGAAGCCTCAGCTTGTCCATTGGCCTGAGCATAGTATGGCGTGGAATGAATAATCTTGATTCCTAATTCTTTGGCAAATTCCATCACTTGCTCCCCCGTGAACACAGTCCCTTGATCCGCTGTTATAGTAGCAGGAAGACCAAACCTATGGACCATGTTTTCCTTAATGAAAGTAATCACTTCCCCTTGATTTACCACTTTCATTGGCTTAGCTTCCACCCACTTGGTGAAGTAGTCTGTCGCTAGAATAACAAAAGTGTGTTGTTTAGAGGATGGGGAGTAGATCTTCCCTATCAAGTCCATTGCCCACCCAAAGAAAGGGCGAGGTTTGATGATGGACTTTAGGTCGACAGCAGGAGCTCTTTGCACTGGACCATGGCGTTGGCAGGCTTCACAACCTTTGGCATATGATGCACAATCTTCTCCAATGGTAGGCCAATAGTAGCCATACCTATGAAGTATCCACCTCATTGAAGGGCCAGCTTGATGGGCTCCGCATATTCCTTCATGAACTTCAGCCATGGCTTGTAGAGCCTCGTTGCCCCCCAAACATTTCAATAGTAAACCATCTGCCCTCCTCTTGAATAAGGTCTCGTCTATCACTACATAATTTCTTGCTTTGAATTTGGTAGTATGGTCAGTTTCCCCATTTGGGTTCTTTAGATATGTTAGCAATGGGACTCGCCAATCATTAGTATCCTCCTCAATCATGTATACCTCTGCTACTTGTTCTAAACGATCTCGTAATGGAAGGAGGGATTTCACAAAGATTTGTCCTCCTCCCTCATGCGAAAACTCTCTAAAACCAGAAGCCAACTGTGCCAAGTAGTTAGCTTTTCCATTGTCTTGGCGAGGAATAAACTTAATTGACACATTATTAAAGTGGGAGATTAGATCTTGGACATGGTTGAGGTATGTCTCTAACACATAGTTGACACATCGGAAGTCACCAAGTACTTGGTGGACTACTAATTGTGAATCTCCTTTGATATCTACGTTCTTTGCCTTTAATTCAACAAGGATCTCCATGCCAACCACCAAAGCCTCATATTCAGCTTGGTTGTTGGTACAAGGGAAGTCAAGGGTGAAGGCAAAGTGCATGGAGTGACCCACTGGCGAAGTTAGTACCACTCCAGCTCCTACCCCAGAACGTGTCTTTGAACCATCAAAGAACAAAGACCAAGGAACTTCTCCTATCATCCCAATCTCTACTGCTTCACCTGGCACGTCCACACATGGGTGGTCTGCCAAGAAATCAGCAAGAGCTTGCCCTTTAACGGCTTTTTGTGGAACATATTGTAAATTAAATTCAGATAGGGCAAGTGTCCACTTGCCAATCCTCCCATGGATGATTGGCCGTGATAACATATATTTGATAAGGTCAGTCTTACAAATGAGTTGTACTTGAACAGGCATCAAGTAATACCTTAGCTTCATACAAGCGAAGAACAAAGCTAGACATAACCTTTCTATGGGAGAGTACTTCCTCTCCGCTTCATTTAAAAGCCTACTTAAATAATACACGGCTTGTTCATTTCCCAAGTCATTATCCTGGGCTAACAAACATGCTACTGACGTGTTAGTGGCTGAGAGATACAACTTCAGAGGCTGATGTGGGATGGGTGAGTTGAGTACTGGCGGGTTCGCCAAATACCTCTTGATGTCATCAAAAGCTTGTTGGTGCTCTTCGCGCCATGCAAACTCTTCTTCCTTCCTCAACTTCAACAAAGATGAGAACACTTGGGTTTGGCCAGCACAGTTTGAGATGAAGCGCCGAATATAGTTGACTTGGCCAAGGAACCTCTGTAACTCTTTCTTATCACGAGGTGGCATGGCCTCAATGATGGCCTTGGTCTTGTTTTTTGTCGACCTCAATGCCACGTTGGTTTACAAGGAAACCAAGGAAGTTGCCTGCACTCACCCTAAAAGCACATTTAAGAGGATTTAATTTCAAACCATGACTTCTCATGCGTAGGAAAGCCATACGTAAATTATCAAGGTGGCAACGCCTTACCTTTGACTTGACAACTATGTCGTCTACGTATACCTCCACAAATTCACCAATCAAGTAATGAAAGATGGTGTTCATAGCTCGTTGATAGGTCGCCCCAACATTCTTCAAACCAAAGGGCATGACCACCCATTCATAACATCCAATGGCACCTGGACAACGAAAAGCTGTCTTGTGTATATCCTCATCGGCTATGTAAATCTGATTATAGCTCGAATAGCAATCCGTGAAAGAGAAGACTTCATGCCTAGTAACTGCATCAAGCAACATGTCAGCAACTCGCATGGGATACTCATCCTTAGGAGTGGCTGTATTTAAATTTCTAAAATCTACACAAACACGAAGCTTTCCATTTTTCTTCCTAACTGGCACCACATTAGACAACCACTCTACATACCTAGCCGTTCTTATAAATTTAGCCTTTAACAGGCGTTCAATTTCCTTCTTTATCTCAGGCAATACCTCATACGCAAAATGCCTAGGAGGTTGTTTGAAGGGCTTAAATCCCGATTTAATTGGCAGCCTATGTTCTACCAATTTCCTATCTAAGCCTGGCATCTCATGATAATCCCATGCAAAACAATCCTTAAACTCATTTAGTAGATTGATAAGATCATACCTGTCAGCCTCAGGCATGGTGGCACTGATGAAGGTAGGACGTTGATCGTCCTCAGTGCCAAGGTTGATCTCCTCTAAAACATCACATGCGGTAATGTGTTTGCCGTCATCTTCATTAAATCCTATCTCTTCGCCTTGTCCAAGCAAATCATCATCTGGAACACAATCAACCATCAACACAGGCTCATCACATACTAGCCTCTGCTCACATTGGTAGATGGCCAACCTTTCTCTCAAGGTCGTGACTTCGGCCTCCCTCGCCACCTTGTCTTGAGGTGGTCTATTCATCATCAACAACTTTGGTGGCGTCAGGTGGACCATCCAAAGAGAACATGGATGGTCTCACTATCTCTGTCAATGGATCAATGCATGCCTTGCTCAAAACCTTGGCACTCGAGATGACCACCGTACATGGTCCTCCATCCATACCTCTAACTTCCAATGGGCCAAAATCACCATGGTATAGAGGGGCTTCAGCACAGTTGGCTCCTACTGCAAATGGCATTGTGTCAGCTTGAATGACCTCAACCATTCCTTCCTTGTTCCACAACATCATGCATTGATGTAATGATGATGGAACACATTTACTTGCATGGATCCAGTCTCTCCCCAATAGGGCATTGTAACTGACGACACCATCCACAACGAAGAAGGCACTCATCTTCTCCTGGCTTCCAACTCCTACTACCACTGGCAAAATCCCTTTCGCCGAAGTGGATCCTCCATTGAAGCTGGTGACGAACACCTCAGTAGGAATCAAGTCACCTGTATTCTTACCAAGCTTCTTCAACATCCTTGTTGGCATCACGTTCACAGCTGCGCCATTGTCAACCAAGACCCTTGACACTGGCACTTCATCCAATCTTGCCTTAATATAGAGGGGCCTTAGATGCCTTAACATGTTTGGCTCTGGCTCCTTGAATACCACAAGGTGGTTAGGTACGTCACTTAACTCCTCTTCCATTATACCTTTCCCTTTCGAAGCCATCACTGACATGACAGCCTCCTCATTGGGCAAGCTATCCCCTTAGTCAATGAACTCTCAGGTTCATCAAATTATGGGCCCCATGTAGGGTTTTCCACTGGAAGAGATGTTGTCTCCTCTGGTCCTTGGTACAACACATAGAAAGGATAACGCCCTCCATCTTCACCAAGCAAACCCACATGCTTGTGGCCTGCTTCATATAGCTCCTTCAACAATCGTTGTGAACTTTTGTATTGCCTCTTGGCCTCTGTGGCCAAATCGACCCTACACCCAACCGAACCATCTTCACACTCCATGGCTCGTCATCCATATCGAGGTGATTGAACTCCTCGACTAAATGTGCCACAGATTGATCCTTCGTCACTTCTTCATCGACTTCTCCACTTTCCACATGTACATGTTGATCTTCCTCTTTCGATTGGAAAATCCTTGGGAGTATGTAGTTAGTAGCCACTGTGGGTGGCAAGCTTCCAAACTTGATAGTTATAGGAGGGCCTTGGTCATCACCATCATCCTCCTTATCCTTCCTCTCAAACCTAGGGTTTGGATGATCCACATCGATCATCACATCATCAAAGTCGTCATCAATGTCAGCATCATACCCTGCGTCATACAATCCAAGTCCATCATCTGTCTGAAGGTTATCTTCCACCTTCTCATTCACCTCTTCAACCCTTGGGGCTTGGACACGCTTGCCCTTTCCCAACACAGTGACTTTGAGACCAGAGGACATGGAGTTGTCCACCTTGATATCAGCTTGAAGGGCATCCTCTGCTCTGGGCTGTTGCATCCTTCCAATCTCATGGTGGGCCATCTCATGTTGGCCTCTACAACTTTGAGCATTCTTGCGAAGGAACCTTCTCTTTTGAGTCCTCGTCAAGTCAGCCAATGCTACTGGTTGTTGACGTCGGATATCATAGGTATGCCAACCACCATGTGGCACGTCAGGAATTCGAAAAGTCCTTTTCATGGGATGGCCAGGAGCCAACCATTGCCTTGGCTGCCATCCGACTGGTTGTCGCACTCCCTCCACTATTCTCTGATATGGTGGATACCTTGGTCTATTGGGAGGAGGGCCAAGCCTCTGATGAGCGGGCTTGCTTGGCTTCACCTCATCGAAGTTGAGACTCCTCATGCACTGAACACACAACTTCTCCTCATCTTGCCTACCAAGTGAGGCATGAGTGGATTGCACGTTTGAAGATGAACTGCCCTCTTGAGGTGGCGTCGTGTCCAACACCAGCTTGAACCGGGGCAACTCAATCTTGGAGAAATCAGGGTTAACCATGTTCACGCTAACAGTGGCGGGGAAAGGATCTGTATCCACCAACATGGCATCTTTCCTTGCCTCAGGAAACTTGATGCGTCCCTTCTCAATGGCATCCTGTAAAATATTTCAAAAAACCACGCATGAGTCAGTAGAGTGAGACATGCTATTATGCCACTTACAATATCATCTTCCTTTCAACTTATCAGGCGATGGGAGGTTATGCCCCCCTGAGAGCTTGACTTGACCATCCTTGTAAAGTTGGTCAAATATCAAGTCTGCCTTCGTCACATCGAATGAATACTTCCTTAGTTGGATGGGCGCACGATTAGGTCTCCCCTCTTGTGGCCCAACATCAACTTTAGACAATGAACTACACACATAGGGTTTCCCTGGCACTATCTCTGCCAAGTCGACCTCAACCTCACCAACCCCACCATCGATGTGGTGGATGGCATAATCAAAATTTGGGAGGTATTGCCCCTTGAGGCACTCCTCCTACTCTCTTCCTCATGAAGGAGAGATTCATACCTAACAGCACATGACATGAGTTGGAACAAGTCAGAGAACTCTCGATCTTGGAATTTCTTCCTAAGTTCGAAGTTCAATCCTCCTTGAGCCAGCTTGACAAACTCTCTTTCTGTTAGGTTAACAAAGCAACGGTTTCGAGCATTCTTGAAACTAGTCAAGAAACTCTCAACTAACTCTCCTGGCTGCTGGCGCATACGTGCCAAGTCTGCCATGGAAACCTCTGGCTCAGATCTATAGAATTGGGCATGGAAGATCTGCTCCATCTGTTGCCAACTCTGTATGGAGTTGGAAGGCAAGTTGACGTACCAAGCGAAGGCTGGTCCTGTCAACGAGTTTCCAAACAACCTAAGTTTGACGAAGTCACCTACGTCACCACATTGGACAGTGAATCGTCCAACATGCTCCACAGTAGACTGATCTCCGGTCCCCGTGAATGTGGTAAACTCGGGTACCCTAAAACCTCTAGGAAAGGGATGGTGTCTATCCACCCACTCTGGATAAGGCTTCCGATACACAGGCGACATGGTTGGCCTCCCTCCAAGGCCAAGATGCTCATTGAGCAACTGTGCCACCTGTTCCCTTAAATTATTATTATCATGTACCCCTGGTGGTTGCCCCCCGGGTGGTGGCATGAATCCTGTTGGATCCATTCCATGTCTATTGACTTGGGGTGGTATTGGTTAGGGGTGGCAGTTTGACCCGCGGGTAGTGGGTATTCCCGAACCCGTACTGTACCCGTCGGGCTTAGTGGGTGCCCGAACCCGAACGGGTTCGGGCTTCGGGATAGGTTTAAGTCATACGGGTACCCCGAGCCCGAGCCCGAAATTACCCACTACCCACTAAGAGCCCGAAAACTCACTAATTCTCTAAATTAGAATAAGCCCAGCCCACCCACATCTGAAATCCTAATCAGTGGTGACTGAACTGAATTTATATTGTTGTGAATTTGACAACAACACGCCAGCAAGCTGCAAGCATAGATGCAGTGCAGCAGTATTCAACACGCCAACTGTTGAATTTGTTCTTTCCCTTTTTGCTTTCAATTCAAAACATAGAGTTGCACCTGCACGTTAAAAGCACTTCAAAACAAAGTTGAGTCTTACAAATTAAAAGTACTATCTAAGATGCAGTACTTACAAATTACAATGTTTGTTATTATGTTATTGAGTTGAAATAAACAAATTCACAAACGAATAGTGAAATTGTGGTCGTTGGATGAGTCGTAAATTCGTCTGATGAAAAATAGTGCTACGTATCGGGTTTAGTGGGTATCCCGTAACGAACCCGTTTGGGTTAGTGGGTACCCACTACCCGTTCGGGTTCTGGCTTCGGGATTGATTTTGTATGTTATGGGTACCCACTACCCGAAGCTTAGTGGGTATGGGTACCCGAGCCCGTACCATTAGCCACCCCTAGTATTGGTGGTCGTGGATACGCACGTGGGGATACCTTCACATTAGGACGTGGTGGTACTTGATCCATATTGAATGGACGGTCAGGGGCCACATATGGCCTAGCCTCTGGGATATGTTGTCGAGCAAAACCTATGGTAGGCATTTGCTCAACATGGGTGTTGGATGTGGTGGCAAGATTTTCGCCATTCCCATGTTGATGGGAAGGTGGTTGACTTGCCACTGGAGGTGAGAGGTTATCCTGCCATGGTTGGCCATTCCGACCACTAGCAGGATGAGGACTTACATTCCCAACGCCATTGCTCATCGATCCTAGACCATCGGGTGGTAAGGCTCTAGACTGAACTAAAGGCGTCGTTAAAATTTTCCTGAACTCCTGAAAATCAGTTTGATTTTTGTTAACCACATCAAACACTTGAATTAAACGTCTTTCAACATGAGAACTTAAAGACTCAATTTGAGAATTCACCTGGCGGGCATTCCCTGCCATTGAAGCTTCCATGAGTTGGCGGTGCTCCACCATTGTCTGGCGGAGTGACATGATTGCCTCGCCTAGATCAGCACTTGGCGCCACAGGCTGTGGCCTAGCCTCCTTGTCGCCGCCATGAATTCCGGCAATATCTTCAACTGTCTGGCCATGTTCAATGTTGGCCACTTGCTCTTCCACAGATCCGGATGGAAGGTCACCTTCTGGGTTCTTACGCCTTGGAGCCATGATATCAAACACAATGTCCCACCGAGCGTGCCAATTTGTTTCTGGTGGTAGAAACTTTTGTGTTTGAACACAATAAATGCGCTTGACTTCTTAGAACAAGGATTAATTACACAGTTCACACCTCTCCAAACAAAGTTCGAACAATGGTGTTTGATGTTTTTTATGGCTATGTCTACTGCTACACTACTGCTACTCCTATGGAGGTTCTGAGAGAGCTCCAAAAGAAAAGATGGCTATGGCTACTGAAACTAAACTTGCAGAGAAAAGTAGAAATTTGGGCAGAGTGTCTGCTTGTGTGATTGCGCGGGGTTATCTCTGTCGAATACCTCTCATATTTATAGACAAATGTGAGTGGTAACTGCAGATGGAAGTAGTAACTGCCATGGAGGTTACTTCCTCTCTCTTGAACGTGGCTATCATCGTGGTGGTGGCGGTTTCTTCTCTTCAACTGCTTTGGAGGAGTAGTGACGTTGGTGGAAGAAGCTTGTATTTCTGGGACAGGGTTTGATATGATCACATCATCCCTTAGGGTTTCAATCTTGATGAGGAGATGACACCGTCTCTTGAAGTTGGCCTTAGGGTTCCCTTCTTGATGAGGAGGCTATCCTCCTTGCTTCCCTCCTTCTCTCTTGACGAGGAAATAGACATGATGATGGCTTCCTCCTTGCTTCCCTCCTTCACTCTTGACGAGGAGGTCGACATAATGATGGCTTCCCTTCGATAGATCGACATGAGATCCTGACTTTGATAGGTTGACATGAAGTCTTCACTTCGATGGATGGACATGAGATCCTCACTTCTATGGATCGACATGAGATCTTGACTTCAATGGAGTCGGCCTTATGGTTTCCATCTTGATGAGATGGCTTCCCTCCTTAGGGTTTCCATCTTGATGAGATGGCTTCCCTCCTTAGGGTTTCCATCTTGACGAGGAGGTCGTCATTATGACATCGTCATCATGGAGTCGGCCTTAGGGTTTCCATCTTGTTGAGATGGCTTCCCTTCTTAGGGTTTCCATCTTGATGAGGAGGTCGTCATCATGACATCATCATCATGGAGTCGTCCTTAGGTTTCCATCTTGATGAGATGGCTTCCCTCTTAGGGTTTCCATCTTGATGAGAAGGTCGTCATCATGACATCATCATCATGGAGTCGTCCTTAGGTTTCCATCTTGATGAGATGGCTTCCCTCCTTAGGGTTTCCATCTTGATGAGATGGCTTCCCTACTTAGGGTTTCCATCTTGACGAGGAGATCGACATGAGATCCTCACTTCGATGGTGTCGGTAGGGTTTCCATCTTGATGAGATGGCTTCCCTCCTTCTTTTCTCTTGAAGAGGAGATCGACATGAGATTCTCACTTCGATGGGGTCGGTAGGGTTTCCATCTTGATGAGATGGCTTCCCTTCTTCTTTTCTCTTGAAGAGGAGATCGACATGAGATCCTCACTTCGATGGGGTCGGTAGGGTTTCCATCTTGATGAGATGGCTTCCCTACTTAGGGTTTCCATCTTGACGAGGAGATCGACATGAGATCCTCACTTCGATGGTGTCGGTAGGGTTTCCATCTTGATGAGATGGCTTCCCTCCTTCTTTTCTCTTGAAGAGGAGATCGACATGAGATTCTCACTTCAATGGGGTCGGTAGGGTTTCCATCTTGATGAGATGGCTTCCCTCCTTCTTTTCTCTTGAAGAGGAGATCGACATGAGATCCTCATTTCGATGGGGTCGGTAGGGTTTCCATCTTGATGAGATGGCTTCCCTTCTTCTTTTCTCTTGAAGAGGAGATCGATATGAGATCCTCACTTCGATGGGGTCGGCAGGGTTTCCATCTTGATGGGGAGGCTCCGTGAGGATAAAATAGTAAATACATGACCTCGCTTAATCAATTTAACTTAATAGAATGATTAAAGGTTAATAAAGCCATTCAAACCTCCACAAACAAGCAATGTGGTATTTTTGGTCGTCATCTTGCAGAGGCCATATCTCACTGGTCCGGTAGAACTGGGTTGTCATCTATATATGGATGGAAAGATAATTTCGTTATCTTTCCATCGCCACCGATTTCACATCAATCGGAGTTCGTATGAAGAAGTTATGACCAAAATACTACTATGGATAGAATTAACACGAAAAATAGGCCAAAAGATGACGTCATTGCCTAATTTATGTTATTTAATTACTAAGACACTTAATGGCCTAATAAAGCCATTTAATTCCTTAATTTCTTCAATGTGGTATTGGCTCAAAATAATTTAAGGTGTAAACAATATTATAAAAGGGATACTTGAATAAAAATAAGTATAAAAAAGGTGAGATTGTGGTTAAGCTGTGTTATTTAATTATTATCGTATCATGAAATTTTGTGTTATTTAATTATTATCATATCATGAAATTTTAAGTAAAAAATACTATTTAAAATATCAGATATAGTTTTTTTATAAAGTATAATTACTATAATAATTTTGTATCCAGGTAAGTATCGCTGATGTAAACTCAATCGGTACTCATATTAATTAAAATATGTGGAACGTATAAAATTAAATAACATAGAGAAAACTGATAATTATATTTTTGCACAAAAAGAACATGATGAGAAATGAAGTTTGAAAAAAAAGGTTTATTCCTATAATTTTATGTTCATCAAGGAATGATTGTATATAGAATGTTGGTTTGCCCAAATAGAAACTATGAACATATTATTTACGATAAGTCTGAATAAATATTATTTACAAATTTTTAATAGTAAACTATTTCGTGAGAAAGAAAAAATAAAATTTATCTACTCCATTGAATATTTTATGAATCAAAGACACTCATTCATTTTTATCTAAATAAATTAAAATTATGTAAATACTATTTATTAGAAATAACATGGAAAAGAAAAACATCGTGAAGTCTAATAGATGTTTATCATAGTTTATTTTGGTCTACGTTGGTGGATAGGGCCTAAGGGTGACAATTTGATTTAGGTTAATGGTTAAAATTGGTTAACCAACCAAAATCAATTAACCAATGATTAACCTGTTGATCGATCGATTGGGGGCGGTTAATTTTTTTTTAGAAATTCGATCAACGGTTAAATTATGCTTAATCGACCTTGAGCGAACTTGGCTGAAAAAATAATGAAATAATGAGTTCTAATGCTCGTGCTTATTTACATGGTGTATATTTATGATATTATTCAATTTACATGGAATTTCAAGGTTAAAAGTATGTTACATGGGTCAAATTTAATAAGAAACATTTAAATCGGTCAAAAAATAATGAGTTCTAATGCTCGTGCTTATTTACATGGTGTATATTTATGATATTATTCAATTTACATGGAATTTCAAGGTTAAAAGTATGTTGCATGTGTCAAATTCAATAAGAAACAGTTAAATCGGTCAAAATTTGGAAAAAAATTTCGGTAAAAAAATGGTCGGTTAAACCATGTATCTATACTAATATTGGTTGACAAAATTTTGATAAGTGTTTGCTCGATTTTTTATCGGTCGGTCATCGGTCAAAACTTCTTGGAGGTCGGCTAATGACCGAATTAACCGACTCACATCCCTGTTGGTGGATGTTGGTTCTTCGTTATTCATCATATCTCGCTAGATTAGTTAATCATTTATCATGCTCAACTAACTCTAAACATGTTATGCATGATTTAGATTCTCGAAGTCTTATAATGTTGTTGTGTGATGCATTCGAACCAAACCCTCATTTATATTTTCTAATAATCACACTTCAAATTTATTTTTTGTAATGATAAACTTCTTTCAATTAATTGTGGTGAAATAAGTAAACAAAAGATGACTCAATAAATGATTTCATGTACTTGTGGCTGGTAACTCCGTAAGAGAATAATTTTTTTATTAAGTTGGGAGAGAAAATATTTTGTTATTCGGGTAGGAGTTGTCGAAAAGATATAATAATAATTTTTTCATTTTTCCTATAATACATAAAATAGACGGAAAATTATATGAAATGTAAACTTATGCAAGAATTTCAAATCATACCTTTTTTAAAAAGAATAATTTTAATTTATTAAAGTAAAAGATAAGGAGAAAATGAATAAAAATTGAACTCAATAAATATTTATTATAATTTTCTTGAATTTAATTAGAATTATTATGAAACGTGGGTGGCATAAATTGTGGAAGTTTATTAAAAGAGAATAATGTTTTAAAATGTATTTAAATAATGATTAATTAAATGAGAAAAATGGTGATTGGTTGGTTAGCTACATTGAAGGAGAGAAGGAATAAAAGGGGGTCTCTTTTATATTCCTATATATATTATAATAGATTCCAACGAGCACGGTTCGGAGACAACCATTATATTGTTGTCTCCAACCCAGCATGGATCTCAGCCCTTCATTTAATATAATAATCAATATTATTTACTTGTTATTTTTAAGTTTTTCATCTCATATGAACGGGATCTCTTTTCGGCAAACTATTTTCTCGGCCGAATAACGAGTTGGCCGGAGAGAGATCCTAATTTTCAGGACATCATTTATGTATGGCGGCTCCGCCAATGATGACATGTTGAATTTTTTTATCTCTACAGTCTGTACGAATTTCATAGAGAGTGTATGTTATATACAAGTTGTACAATGACATACAAAGTGTACGAACTTCATATAGAATGTATACAATTTGTATGCACTATTTACAGTCCTAATGTACGAAAAAAAATTTGTATAAAAATAAATACAGAGTGTACCACTCTCGTACAAAGTGTATACAGTTGGTATACAAATCTCGTACAGATTGTACAAAAATAAATACAGAGTGTATAATTCATGTACAAAGTGTATAAAGTTCCCCTACAGACTATACAACAACAAATATATAGTGTACAACTCTCGTACAAAGTGTATAAAGTTTGTATACAACTTGTATAAACAGAAGTACGGGATGTATACAGTTTGTATAGACCCCATACAAACTGTACAGACGGGCCAACAAAAAATTTGTCAAGGGAAATTTTTTGGCCAAAAACAAATTTGTAGCCGAACCTTTTCGGGAAATGTCAAACATAGCCAAAACTATACGTAATCCAAAAAATAGCAATGTTTTATTTTCCGTTAACTTTTCCGTCCAAGTTAACGGAAATTTAACCCCCAAAATGATGTGTCAGCTGATGTGTCCAACTTTTGCCACATAATTATTATCAATTAAAAATTATTCACAAAAGAAAACAAATAAATATTAAATTTTAAAATTAAAATCCTAATTCCCTAACTTCAGCTTCATCTCCAGCGGGCACTTTCCGCCGCCGCCGCCAAAACCCAGGTCTCTGAAACCCTTCGGCCTTATCTCTCTCTCGAGGCTCCGTAGGCGACACTCTCATGCTCCCTCTCTCCTCCATCTTCGAAAGTAGCGCCGCCATTACACCTGTTCCAGATCCAAATCGAGATCTAGATCGAATGTAGCGCCGCCGGGTTTGATGAAGGCTGAAGGGTGGTTTAGAGAATCCCTAGATCCAGATCAAGGATGGTGTTGGTGAGGGACGGCGATTGTGGGTGGGTGGAGCGACGACAGCGTTGGGTGGAGCGACTGCGGCGTTGGGTGTAGCGACGACGGCCGTGGGTGGGTGTAGGGACGGCGGCCGTGGGTGGGTGTTGGGACGGCGGCCGTGGATGGGTGTAGCGACTTGCAGCCGTGGATGGAGGTAGGGACGGTGGTCGTGGTGGGTGTAGGGACGGCGGCCGTGGGTGGGTGTTGGGACGGCGGCGGCCGTGGGTGGATGTTGGAACGGCGACCATTGATGGAGCAGGAAAGCAGGAAGAAGAAGAATTATTTTAAAATTAAAATTACATTTTTATATTTTCAAATTTTATTTTTTATTTTATTTTTGTTGTATATTAATTTATTTATTATTAAATAATGACATGACATCTGATGTGGCATCTAGTTGACCGGTCAGGTGGATGCCACGTCAGCTTCGTTAGCACTGTCACTAACGGTGTTAAAATTTTAACGGATGTCGGCTACATTTGTCGTAAAAATAAAAATTTAATTTAAATAGTGTGACACAAATAGTTTTGGCTATGTTTGACATTCTCGAGAAAGGTTTGACTATAAATTTGTTTTTGGCCAAATTTTTTTTCCAGAAAACAAATTTTTTCCAGAATCATAAATCTAATGACGACAATCACGTGGGTGGAAAAAATTTCGTCAACGGAGGCTTGTGTGATCAAAAAATTCATCGAGGAACTTTTTGGAGATGGAAAATGGGGGGAACTCCAACAAACTAAAATAACTTGGAGTTATAAACATAGGATTGAAACCACATGATTAAACAACTCAGATCTAACGGTGGATGATAATTGTTACATTGAATGTAACAAAGTTACATTATTGTCACGGGAATTGTAGTCTATTCCAACGGGTTGGTTACACAGATGGTTACCGACCTTTGGCCAAATAACCCGACACTCAACATCCTTTAAAAAATTTCCCTTCCATTACTGAGCTTTGACCGATTATCCTAGAGGTCACTACCGTCTACGGACATCCAATTTTCCATCCATCCGCATACGTGACAATGCCATTTAGACCGCCATATCATCTAAACCAAACCCCAAACCCAAACCCATACACCCAATCCAATTATCCAATTACCCCATCCAATTATTCATTTTCCACATCTTCTTCTTCGGCTGAGAGGGAATCACCATTTCTTCAGGGCCGGCCATTAGGGTGTGCTGGCCTGTCCTCCGGCACAGGCCACAAAAATTCCGCGGCCTCAAAATTTTCGAGTTAAGTAGAAATACCTGAGAAATGTATTATAAAATGCTATGCAAAAAGAAATATTAATGCAGTGTTAGCTTAGTGGCTTAGCTTGTTGCTTTGTTTTGGAAGGGCAAGAGTTCAATTCCTTTCTTTGACAAAATGAAATTAAGCTTATATTTTAACAAACATTGTTTGTGTTCTTTCTAAATTTTTATATATCTATTATCATTTTGGTCTTTTTTTATATAGTATTAATTTAATTTATCTATATATAAATAAATTAAATTTTCACAAATTTTTATTGTTTTAACAAAAATTCATGTAGGCTAGGAATGACAATGGGTCTAGGTCAGGGTGAGTAACTCAATACGCAAATCGAACCCGTGAAATGTAGGAGTAATTTACCATGGAGCATGTGACTGAGGGGGTATACCCATTATGACAAATTATTTGAATAACATAAACATTTTTTTTTGCAAAGAATAAACATGAAAACTTGATTTTTCACCTAAAAATTAGTAAAATATAATTTTCAATTTAAAAGACGTAGTAGTAGTTAAAATATAAGTTATATTATTAAGATAAAAAGGTTAAATTTAAGAATAAACATGATAGAGTTATACGTACATAAAAAAATAGTTAGAATTTAATAAATAATACTATAAGTCTTATATACAACAAGTCGAGAATGGGGTGAAACGATGCGTAAGAAAATTCCAAATATGTTATAAATCTATTACGAGTTAAGTTTTACGTGCCCTAGATCATCTTAGGTCATATTAATACAAGCAAACTTTTTAAAATGACTATACCATAATTTTGGAACAGGGCCTCCAAAATTCATTGGTGGCCCTGCATTTCTTCAAATCGTCGTCGCCATCTCCATACCACTCGTCGGGGGCTTCCCTGCCGCCTCGCCACACCTTCTCTGAGACACTGACGGAGGAAGACGGTTTGCTCTGACTCGCTGTACAGTTGCTCCATCCAAGCAGGCAGCATTTCCGGGCCACCACCAAGATCCGGATGGCCTTGTTCCTGGTTCGGAACACTTATTTGCCCGGCTCTCATACTCGAACCCTCATTCACTGCCTCACTGCTGCGATAGCCAAAAGAGGCTGACTTCCTGAACTTGCTGAGCTCTTCTCCTTGAATCTTCCAATCCAAGTTTTTGTCCGGTGACCCCCAATCGGAAAGTTTCCCCGACGAGGAAGGAAACCCCGTGTGATGGTTCATCGAGCTTCGTCCGACGAAGCTCTGACTCCGCTTTGCAAAAGCAGCAGCTCGAGAGTTGAACCCAATCTGCCCCATGGTCTACGAGTATTTCGAAATCTGACGATTAATCCGATGCGGAGGCGACGAAGACCGGAGAAGAGATATCGGAGGCGGAGCGTGCCTCGATTGTTGCAATGTCAAGCGGATCTGATTAAGATCTATCATATCATTTGGAAATCAGTCGTCGACGAGGAACTGTATCGATTAGAAATCAACAGATTCACCTCTTCTCACCTCCACAAGCTCGATTGGGAGGCTATGTAGTCGAAAATCAATCTTTTGATTTTGGATCCACCGCCACGGTTCGAACTCTACCGGTCAACTCTCTAGTCAAGCTTGGCGACGCCGTGAGAGCAATGCTAACAGATCTGGAAACTTCAATTACCAAGGATAATTCTTTAACATTTGGTGATATGGTGCTGAAGAATTACCTCAGTGCAGTTCGGAACGACTCGGAGCTTCGCAGCTCTGAAGAATGACCTCTGATTTCCCTGGCCGTCGGCGGTGGACTCTGGCGGTTGTGGTGGAGGAGAGGAGGAAGAAAGAGTTAGATTTGGGTAATTGGAATGGGTGTATGGGTTTGGGGTTTGATTTAGATGAGGTGGTAATTTAGATGATGTGGCTGCCTAGATGGTATTGTCACGTATGCGGATGGATGAAAAATTGGATGTCCGTAGACGGTGGTGACCTCTAGGATAATTGGCTAAAGTTCAGTAATGGAAGGAATTTTTTTTAAACGATGGTGAGTGTCGGGTTATTTGGCCAAAGGTCGGTGACCATTTGTGTAACCAACCCCTATTCCAACTAGCAAACTAATCATAAAAAATAGTAACAATAATAATACTAACATTATTAATTAATCTGGATTTTTGTTCATCGGGTAGATGGCACAAGCAACAATAAATTATATTTTTCTGGGCTAAATGGCTTAATGGGTACTCACGAGTATTACTTATTTGAGTAGTTGGTACCCATAAGCTTGCAAAGCTATCTCGTGGCCCGAACTTGTTCGGGTAATGGGTATCCACTACCCGAACGGGTACGGGTCGGGCTCGCGGGTACCCATTACCCGACGGGCTTTCTTCTCCAATTGTCTTGTGTAAAAGGTTTAAAGCTTTTAGAAAAAGCTTTAAAATCATAGAAGAGTATAAGGTGGCACTAAAAGCTTTATGTACATAAAGTTTTAGGGACTACAATGGTATGGTTTAAAAGTTTAAAGCTTTAAGTGAAAATAGGGTTGGTTACTTAAATGATCACTAAAATAACCCGGTGGTCACTGTTATTCAAAAAATTTCCTAGCACTCACACAACTTTGGCCGATTATCCTAGAGGTCACTGTTAGCTACGGACATCCATGATTCCGTTAGTTTGCCTATGTGGACTCACCACATAGACTGCCACATAAGACAAGTTTGCAATGTCACATTTTTTCAAACCAAATGTGCCCATTCACCCAACCTAAGACCCAACCCTACCCAACCCAATACCCAACCCAAGACCCAACCCTAACCAACCCAATACATTAAAATCAGATCTGACCACAAAGTCCACTCCTTGCTGCCTTTTGCTCGCCGTCGCCGTGACCTCACTGCCGCCACCGCTTTCCCTCCATCGCGAATCAGAAAACTGGATCAATCATCCACCACCGTCGCTTTCTCCTAGGTCGCGAAATCAATCCCCTAGATGGAAGCGAGCTCGAGAGTGGAAGGGCAGCCGGAGAATCCTTCCAAGGAAGTCCGATCGTGAGAAGCGGAGACGGAGCAACTTCTTCTTCCGTAGATAGAGCCGCCGTCCTCTGCATCGGAGAAGCAGCTAAGGTGGTCGTCGTTGGAGAGGTCGAGGTGGTGGTTGAGGCGAAAAACAGAGCCCTGTTGTTCTAAATCGATGTGGTGGTGGTGGTGGTGGTGAGGCATTTCCATGGCAGACATTTTGGAAGGAAAAGGAAATCGAAGGTTGGTTTAAATCTACTCTCAGTTGTTGATGTACTTCAGTAACCACAACCCTATATTGAAGATATATATTTTTAGGCTTGGACTAATTGATTGCATTTTTCATAGTATTCCATCAAAAACCTAATTTAAATTGAGTTTGACATGTTTATCTTCAAAGAGATGTATTAATTTAATAATATTTTAATTATATTATATTATTAATTTTTAGGTGATTTATTTGTCGATTCATAATTTGTAATTATATATACTTATATTTACAATCATAAAATACTTAGTCAGCTGATACATGGTCTTGGAGCTAGTGTGGTGTACTGAATGCGTACCAATTGACGTCATGAAAATGGTAGGTGGAATTGAAAGACCCAAAATGTAAAGTGATCAAATTAGGAGGTTGTATTTATATAGGGGGCTATTTGTAAAGTTGGCAAAGTATATGGGGGAAAGTGCTATTTTCCTTTAATATTTTAATCATATTATATTATTAATTAATATTTAAAAGGTTATAAAGTTTTATAAGTTTTATGCCATTGTAGGAATAGCTTTATAAGTTAGAGTGTTTTAAAAAAATGATGTGGCATACTTGTTATAGCAGTATTTTTTCCTAATATGATAGATCATCAGGTCTACCAAATTAGTTTTTCGTTCAAATCTCTCTATGTATGTTTTAACGACATGTAGATTCTTATCCTCGAATAAACAAGATTTTAAAAACATATTTATCTATCAAAATGTCAGTGGGAGTATTCGGTACTCCCACTTTTAGTGGGAGCACCGGAGTGTTCATCATAATTGATGTAAGTCGCGATCACATAAATGTAAACCTGGATGACCTGGATGATTCTTTTGATGATGACGTTGATGAGGAGTTCCCAAAAGGTATATTAATCAAGAAATTTATTTTCCTAGTATATTGTGTTTTTTATGTTTTTTGCATTGATTTTTAACAAATATTTTTGTAGGGGAGGTTTTTGGGGTGTGTTACCCTGAATCAGAAATTTGCAAGGCTACGCAGGATCCTGAATCGTGGAAAGAGTTGACCTTCCCAACTTTTGATATGTTTGATTTGTTTTTTCTGAATTAAGCACATAGTGCTGGATTTAGTGTGAGGAAGTCGTCTATTATGACACGGATATGCCCAGTGATGGTGTTGTTACGGAACGTTATTGTAACATCCCAACCTTTTTCTGACAAGAGATATTGTCCGCTTTGGGCCAAGGCCCTCACAGATTTTTTTTTGGGTGTTGGTGGGATTCGAACCCATGACCTCCTTCTCTCAAGATCAAACCTCCATCATTACACCCAAAAACGCGTCATGCTAGCTAAGGTTGGATTATTCCACATAGCCCACGGATCTATCCCATACTTTGTCGATGTGGGATTTGCCTAGGATGTCACATACACCCCCTTCAGGGACTCAACGTCCTCATTGAGGTTTACCCCACCATCGTTCAAGAGGGACGCTGAGAGGCTCTGATACAACTTGTAACATCCCAACCTTTTCTGACAAGATATTTTCCGCTTTGGGCCCAAGCCTTCACAGATTTGTTTTTGGGTGTTGGTGGGATTCGAACCCATGACCTCCTCTTCTCAAGATCAAACCCCCACCGCTACACCAAAAAATGTGTCATGTTAGTTAAAGGTTGGACTATTCCACATAGCCCATGGATCTACTACCATTAGGACACTTATTAGTTTCCTTATATGAGGACACTAATAAGAACCATTAGATTAACAATTAGATCCAACGAATTAGATTAAAATGGACAAAAAGGTAATTTAGGAACTAGTATATATAGTAAACACTATTAGGATTTAATGATAAACCCAAAAAAATATAATCAGCCGAAAAAAACTGACGCTCTCAGTTCGGAACCAAGCCATTCGTCGCGCGTCCTTTGATCTTGTTGATGCCGTCACACTTCCTCTACGACCCAACCGCTGCCATTGCTAGTACTCCACGGACCAGCCGCCACCATTGAACGTTAGCCACGACCCAGAGTCGTCGTCGTGCCTCCTCCACGCCCTTGCCGCCGGCGCAGGTACTCCACGGACCAGCTGCCACCGTTGAACGTTCTCCACGGCCCAGCGTTGGCGTCGCACCTCCTCCATGCCCTTGCCGCCGTCGCACGCCCTGGACAAAAAGAGTTGGAGAAGCGTTCTTATTGAGGGAGAATGGATGAGGCAAAGGGATTCAATGATTTATGATGTCGGTTCTGCTACTCCTCCTTTTCTTTCATTATCTATTTAATTGCTGGGATTTGTTTTGATTTTTTGTCGTCTACCTCTCACTTTGCATTGGGCCTGGAGAGGAGGAATAAAACCAGAGCAATTTTTTCTTCCAAATAGAAAAGTAGGTTGTCTAATACTCCTGCTTTTCCTTTTTGCTATACTTTCATATGGTTTTGTTGGGATTTCAATTAGACATCCGACTAGAAATAGATGATTTTTGTATAAGATGATGAATCGAAGAGCAATCTTGATTTTTCTTACTAATATTTAGATTTGACATTGGATCTATATGTGATTTAATAACAAGTTGTTCCGATCGACGATTTAGAAACATGTATTTTGGTACCAAATTTTGGATCTTGCTACTTGGTTAAACAGGGTTTAGATTTTCATCTATTTTTTCCTCAATATGTGTTCCAAAATTTTAATTTGGTATCAGGTTATGGTTCCGTTTTAACCGTGTTGGAACAAAGTTCCCGAATTCCTAATTAGGAACAAGGTTCCACTAATGTTTCAAACTAATTCTAAGATTGTTGTTTTGTCACAAGAATATTGTTACTAAATATGAGAACGGAAAAAAATTCCTAAATGAAGGATCAATAAAGCGCAAAAACATGGGAAAATAAAGTGTCTAGCTGATGGATCCTAAATATTAAAAATGAACAATAAACACATTATACGACCAAAATTTTAAAGAGGAACAATGAAATTGATAATGATACTACAATATGAATGGTCCTAAAAATGAAAAAGGGAACAATAAACAAAAATATTATAAACGCTGCCTATATGATTGTTCCTAAATATGAAAAAGGAACAATTAAAAACTATAAAGAATGACCGAAGAAGATGACCTGAAAAAGTATAGTTGGAGAATAGGAATACGGTCGGAGAAGCAAAAATAAAATAGTCGTCTAAAAAAATGAGCCGTCAGTGGGAATATGAAATTGAACGACCGACGAGATTTCAAAAACCCATAGGAAGAGATAAAAAATGAAAATAAAGACCTTAAAAATAACTGAAAATCAATCATTAAAATTAATGATTATCATTAAGAAAATAAAAATCAGTAAATAAAAATTTGAAAATGAAAGATCTAAAATTACACTTATATGCTTTTAATATGGACCATTAGATCTCCCATTAAAAATTGGATGGTTATGATTAGTGTCCTCGTATGAGGACACTAAGGGGTGTCCTAACGGTAAATAATATGTATAAAAAAGAACAACCCGTTCAACACCTTTAAAATAATATATATGAAATGGAATTTGTTCAGTTCGACCATCTCTAATAATTTAAGTAATAAAGTAATATTTAGTGCTTTCATATTTCTCCTCATGCTAATGTTTTGTTTTTTCATGCTGGAAAAATACATAAAAAAAGTAAAAGTCATTGCGTGAAACTTTTGGTACGTAGCTGCTCACTATTGACTCCATGTTACGAATAAGATATTCCTTGAGGTGTACCATATACAACTATATGTATAATTCCATTGTGGATTTCATATTATCATATTATATAACATATTGGATTTAAATTGGAATAATAGGTACGTATTATAGGGTACCCGAACCCATTCGGGGTTAGTGTACCCGTAACCCAAACGGTTTTGGGGTTTTGGATGAGTTTCGAGCATTACGGATAGTTAGGGCTAGGGTACCCGAACCCGCCCCGTTCTCCAGTCCTTGTATTTTATAGTTGAATGGACGGTGGATCACAACCATCCATTGACCGCTCCTGAGCACATGCAGTTCATTAATTAACCACATAACGGAAGACCCAAAGACTTTATCACCATATTAAAGTTGTTGCACTACTCCATTATTAACCACCGTTCACATCTTAATCTTAAAATAATCTATGGGAGATCATTCCATTATTTGTGCCACACAGGACAAAGCTATTCTCTCAATTTTTCACCTCATATAAAATTTTTAAATAAAAAATAAAATTTATATTAACTCTTAATAAATGCTCTTAAGAGCTAATTAATAATTTGCTTAATAATATTTTTGGTCATTCAAGTTAAGGAAGAGATCATTCCAATATGATAATTAATAATTTATCATATTGGTCACTTAAACTTTCATATTTAACACACCAATGACTCAAGTTTGATTTAAGAAGAGATCGATATTTTGTCCACTTTTGTTCAATTTTCCATCCAAAATATTACAGCCAACCACGTCAACTAAAACAATAATTTTAAAATTCCATGCTATCAAACACTCAATCATTATATCCAACTCATTTCGATCCAACCAAACCCCTTCATCTATAATCTTCATCTTTAGTAGGCTCCATTCCTTCTCGAGTTTAATACGTAAAACAATATGTTTATCATTCTCCCATCTACAACCATCATAATCTATGACGAGTCAAAATTTGGCGACTCAAATCTCTGCAGCGAGAGAGATCGAGTCATTATGTCCATCACACAATACTAATATTTGAGATTGTTTCGGCCATCGCGTCCAAGGCAACAACAATGACTTCATTGGGTTTGCAGTAATTGGTGGATGAGTTCATTGATCAATCTCCATGAAATTGTAACATAAAAAATATCCATGGATAACCGTTTAAATTAAGAGTAGCAACAATTCAAAGAGCCACGACCAACTTTAGTAGCTTCATGACCAATGATTTCACCTCTTTCGTCATTGTTATGAGAATTGGAAGTTTATATGAACACCTTACATTCTAGGTTGGATGAGTTCATTGATCAATCTCCATGAAATTGTAACATAAAAAATATCCATGGATAACCGTTTAAATTAAGAGTAGCAACAATTCAAAGAGCCACGACCAACTTTAGTAGCTTCATGACCAATGATTTCACCTCTTTCGTCATTGTTATGAGAATTGGAAGTTTATATGAACACCTTACATTCTAGGTTTGGAACTTCATAAGGAAGACTTTTTGTGATGATAGAGATAAGTGAGTTGTGTATAGTTTTAAATGACAAGAGGGCGGAGATGACAATGTTTATAACTTTATATGGATGCATTGATGGTACCATGCATATATGGCTATTTCTTATTTGTGAACTCTATTAGATATATTGTCTAATATGATTGTAACTGAAAACAAGTATTGTTAACTATAATATCTCATTTATTTAACTAATAATTCATATACATTGTCTATCTAAAAATGTTATGTTATATTTTATATATCACCCATTTATTCTTTTCAAAATCCCACGAACTAAATTTTAAACAATAAAATATTTGTATACATAAATTTGTCAATATATATTAATGAGTATCAACCAGGTCTTTCGTAGCAGTATTATTTCGGTGACGCACTATACTAGTAAGCGACAAAAGTACGATCATAATTATTTGTTTTCATGAGGTTTTGCGGACTACATATGAGCTTTCTATTTATAATGAAACTTTTCATCCTCAAAGATTACATTTCCTATATTTGAATGACGTATTTCTAAATAACTTATTGTTTCGAACTTAGCGTATTAGGATTTTCATCACCAACTTACCTCTAAGCAACCTTTAAGGTATGAATGAAGTTTATGAATATTGAGTTTGATAACAAACTATCTGAATAAATGAAGTCTGGATAAGGATAAATTAGTTTTTGAAATTACTTTATTTTATTCAATTAAATAGAATATCCGGTTAATAAACTATAAGATTATTTAAAAATTAACCGTTAAAATATATATTTCCAAAATCTAAGACAAAATATTGATAAATATATTTGACCATTGATTACAAATTTGGGAATATAAACATATTATTTTAATGTAAAAATACATAATAAAATAATCATAGTCAATCTAATCTCTAAGGTCAAAAAATACTCATTGAAATTCTGTGTTGAAATTGTGAGTAATAATACAATGACTAGAAATTTAAGAATAATAAATAATAATTAATTGTATTTGAATTTTTTTGTTCTTATTTTTTTTTTGATGAATTAATTGGTTGTATTTCATAAAAAAGCAAGGAATCACAAAACATTAAGAGACTACAAAACCTATACTACTAGCACTTATAGGTATCTTACTATACTACTCTCATCTTTATGCCCATGAGCAAAAATCAAAACTTCCTCCCTAACCAATCTACTAAGCTCCACTGTATCTACCTTAGCCCCGGTCAATACTCTACGACACCGCTCTATCCACACCATACTTACAATTATCCGCCAAAGAAGTCGCTTAAGCTTAACCTGTACACTTCCACTAGTCCATTGCTTTGCTTTGGAACTCATGCAATTCCAGTTACATCCAGCCAGCTCAGGCAATAACTCCCGAATCAAAGCATCTGTATAAGCGCAGCTAGTAAACACATGCTCTCTAGTCTCATCTTCACTATCACATAACACACATCTTGGATCAACACTTGGATTCCATCTCCTTATCTTATCTCTCGTAGCTAATCTGTCATTGAAGATCAGCCAAGAAGTAATTGAATGCCTTGGTATCACATACTCCGACCAGATTAAGCAATACCAATCAACAACATTGCCTTTAGCTCGAATAACCTCCCAAACTTCAGTAAGCTTAAATTTAGGCATATATCTACCATTCCAAAGTAACTCTCCATCAGCATCAGTACTTATGAACCTTTTAACTAAGTCACGAAGTTTCAAGAGGAGTTTCCAGTGCCAAGAACATTAAGGAGACATGACATCCCACCATTCACATTAACAGAAAGCATTGTAGACTGGAAGCAGGCTTCAACCCAACTCACATACTGATCCGGGAAATGCATAGCTTTAAGAGTATTCAAAATAAATTTCCACTCCACTGAGTCAAAGGCCTTCATGAGGTCCACCTTCATTGCACATCTAGGAGACACCCCTGTTTTCTTATAATTCTTCAGTAATTCATGTGCTAATAGGATACCATCTCCAATTTTCCTGCCCTTAACAAATGTTGTTTGAGCATTACTAATGAGATTAGGCAAAACAATCGATAATCTATTAGCTAAGACCTTAGACACGATTTTATAAAGCACATTGCAACATGATATTGGTCTAAAGTCTTTCATCTCAGCAGCTTGTGTTTTCTTAGGAATCAACGCAAGAATGACTAAATTTATCTGTGTAGGTGATAAAAGATTTTACCAAGGTCGTATTCCACGGGGTCCTCTCATAAACCAATACTCACACTTCTCATAGACGGTCTTGACATTTGAAATTCAGAAACAAAGGCAAAGAAAAGCAATACTAACAAAGATTAAACAAGAGAGAAAGGTGGTTCAAATCAAAGACAAAGGAGGTTCTGGAAGAATAGTTTCATCATGCTCAAGAGTAATAAAAGAACAAACAAGCCAATCTAGATCGAGTTTGCATTCGGATGACCATGCATTTCACTTCAATAGACTTAATGCACTCTCGTAGCACCAAATCCCTATCCTAATACCACTCAACTTAGGCTCTCGCTCTCAAGCTAAGTGAAAAAGGATGCACTCTAAGTGTTTGATGAAATGCCAAGACACAAGACCCTCTCTTAGGACTCTATGACCACAAGGCTAGGCATAACACTCTCATATCAATGCCCTAACACTAAGAGATTCACCAAAAAGCCTTTCAAAACTCAATTGAATGAAAATCCACATGCACACCAAGTGTTCGATAAAATGTCCAAGAGAGAAATCAAGTGGAAATGGTTGAAATAAGTTGATCTAATCTCTTAGAACACACTCACTTCAATCCATAGACCTACAATCTATGCAATCCAAGCACTCTCATGCATAAAATCACATTAAATGGACCAAATCAAGCAAACATGGCATTAAAAACAAGTCTAGGAATCATCCTCATACAACCAAGATCAATCATGGCAAGTTCTATACAATCATCCCTCTATCATAGCACAACTAATCTACCCATCCAAGATGAACCTAGGAACTTAGCCACACATGGCCAAGGGAGTAAGGAAAATAGAAGGGAAGTTGATCACCAAGAACACCATGGAGTGGATCCTTGAATCAATCTTCAATTCTCCACTTGTAAGCTCCTCTCCCAAGGTTTGTTGACTTCAATCCAAGCTCCAATTGCTCCAATTAGGTCCAGAAATGAGTCCTAGGGTTTATGGGGTCGTAGGTATGTGTTTGGGGGTTCAAGAGAGATGATAGCATATTGAAAGATCCCCAAAAATCTTCTTTAAATAGGATTGGGTTAATACACCTTTTTACCCCTCTACTATGCAAAGTTAACAAACATACCCCTTTACTATTTTCTAACCGATTTAACACCCTCTACTTTGAAAAATTTAACAAATATGCCCCTCTGTTTAATTTTTCATCTATTTTTCACCCGATGTGTTGATTGTACGTGCCACGTCATATTATTTATACACCTTATCGCTGTTTGGAATGTTCCCAATCGAAAATTATTAAATTAGAAAGAAGGGTTAATACACCTTTTTACCCCTCTACTATGCAAAGTTAACAAACATACCCCTATACTATTTTCTAACCGATTTATAACCCTCTACTTTGAAAATTTTAACAAATATGCCCCTCTGTTTAAATTTTCATCTATTTTCCATCCGATGTGTTGATTTTATGTGCCATGTCAAATTATTTTTACACTTTATCGTTATTTGAAATGTTCACAATCGAAAATTATTTAAATTAGAAAGAAAAATAAAAAGGAATACCACAAATACCTCCGTACATAATAATGATTATAATGTGTTTTTCCTTTATCTTTTCTTTATAATTTAAATATTTTCACATTGTGGACATCCCAATTAGCGATGTTATGGACAAATAATATGTTGTAGCACGTATAATCAACTCATTAGACGAATAATAGATGAAAAGATAAATGGAAGGGCATATTTGTTAAACTTTTCAAAGTAGAGGGTGTTAAATCGGTTAGAAAATAGTAAAAGGATATGTTTGTTAACTTTGCATAGTAGAGGGGCAAAAAGGTGTATTAACCCTAGAAAGAAAAATATAAAGGAATACCACAAACACCTCCGTACATAATAGTGATTATAATCTGCTTTTCATTTATGTTTTCTTTTTAATTTAAATATTTTCACCTTGTGGACATCTCAATTAGCGATGTTGTGCACAAATAATATGATTTAGCATGTATAATCAACTCATTAGACGAAAAATAAATGAAAAGATAAATGAAGGGGCATATTTGTTAAACTTTTCAAAGTAGAGGGTGTTAAATCGGTTAGAAAATAGTAAAAGGGTATGTTTGTTAACTTTGCATAGTAGAGGGGCAAAAAGGTGTATTAACCCAGTAGGATTCTGCTGGGCATACACGTCGTGTATGACTACACGTCGTGTATGACTACACGTACCGTCGTGTATAACCACACGTCGTGTACCCTGAAAAGTCTGCACAAATCACGATTTTCCCTCGCTCGTTTCTCCCTCATCCAAGCTCCGATTTGGCTTCCGTTTGGTCCTATGGACTCCTTGTCATCTCTACTACAACTTCCTAGCCTGTAATGTACACAAAAGAGACTACAAAGCACGTAAAATGGGGCCACAAGTGACCCCCAGGCAACAATAACTCAACTTGTGCAAAAGGGCTCGAAATGCATGCAAACTTGGACGGATGAGGACCAAATCACGGAGAAAACAAGGTCAATCATAGACTCAAAATGCACTAAATAAAGTCACATCAAACTCCCCTACGACTAAGCTTTTGCTTGTCCTCAAGCAAATGAACTAGGATACACTCAGGTTTATAAACGACAAGATCGATCAAATTGAGATTCAAGTTCCCACAATGAATATTAAACTGGCAATCCTAGAACATTAAACCTAACATGCATACAAATTAGCCAAACAGCCTGGTCTCACTAGTTCTCTGCACACATACAAGGAGTAATCACCAATCGTACATAAATCCGATCTAACCGACTAGACTCCTCACACAGAAAATTTTAAGTACAAGGGGAAACTCTCGCACTCTGTGTTTAGGGACGTGTTTTTAGCTCTCAATCACTTTCTCGACCGAACTATGTCATAAGTTTACATTTCGACCACATCTCCGCCACTTTGATAACACGAGACTCTAGTCAAAAGGACTTTGCGCGGAACTGAAACGATCCTACACTACACGAGTTTATGATGAATGGATGAAGGGATGTATGATGATGAAGGCTTTGGTGCGGTATAGCAATCAACTAGCTTCCCTCGAATCAGAAACTATGGCTTCCTACCATCTAGCTAGATACGGGTGGAATAGAGTACGCTCGTCCTATGACACCCTCCAGCAACCTAGCACTTTTATTCAACTTTCTTTTCGACTTTTCTGCTTTTTTCTTTTTCTTTCGCATTTACTTTGATTTTGTTCTTCCATTTGTAAGAAGAAGAACACTTTGAACTATATGACTTACTTTGACTTTGAACCTTTTTCTTGGCTTTTCTTTTGGATTTTTTGTTCTTTTTTTGTTCTTTTTTCTTTTAGTGCTGAATTTTTCAAGTTGCTAGAGGGGTTTACACATCCGAACATAATAGCTAAGACCACCTTTTTACTAGCTATAGGTAAGTTACCACAGACCGACTTCCGGTAGGCCAATCTCATACTACTACCACAGGGGATCAACGGGGTAAAAAACATGGGAGATGGCTGTAATGTATAACAAACCGAAAAAAGGCTAGGCACAAGGGGTTACACCTAGAGGATTTATCATTGGGATGGCTTCTGGCTTAGGTAGCAAACTCTAGGTGCCTAAATCATTCTAGAACTCGTGTTATCGTGTGGTCTCGAGTAGGTCTCATGCAAATTCTAACTCATTCAAGATACAAGAAAGTCACTCACAAAGAATTGAAATTGCAAGATACGTGCAATGGATCAAAAGCTTACAAGTGGTTGCTAGTCGGATTCGAACATTTTCATGCATTTCAAGGTGACACTACAAGCTTGATTTAAATTTCTGTTCTAACCAGGCTATAAGACATCAAAGCATGCATGCAGGTTACAGGTTCTAAGTTAGGCAATCTAAACATCATTGTGAAACATTGAAATCAATTTAACATCAAGAGTCAAGAACCGAGTAATCCTATGCTAGAGGCATTTCAAAATCAAACAAGCACATGCACACAATCACAGCACATCATTCTACTTCTACCGACAAACAATCGCACCAAACCTCAAATTCCCCCTACGACTAGCATGAACATTGTCCTCAATGATCAAGAGAGAGGGTAAGGTGGAACGAATATACCGCGCGGCAAAGAAGAGAAGCCGGATATGAAACACCGGGTCAAGTAGCCTGTTCAGGACGAGGACCTGAATCAGGGTACCTGTGGAGAAACAAGAGGAAACAAGCCACAACCACATACATCCATAGGGTCATAAGTCAAGCACAATGTAATCCACGATAGCACTGATCAATCCATAGTACTGATCAAAACAGAAAATAGAAAAGAGCACAAAGCATCCACACACAATCACAATCAAACAGAAATAACAGAAAAACAAGAGTCTCGAGATAGAGGTGTGATCCTAGAAAGCTCACTGTGGTGGAGGTGGGTATGGATAACCTGGCCACTAGGGCTGCCATGGCTGGAAGTCACCGGAGTAGGGAGGAGGAGGTGGGTACGCCGGCCACTGCAATGGGAAGCTGCCATGCACCAAAACAACTTATGCTAGCAAAGATCAACAATTGAGCAAAAGGTATGCAAAATGGGTCAATATTACTAATAGCAACATATAATCACAAAACCACACAATGCAAGGAGGAATGTACAAAAATTAAACCAATGGGTGGTGATCAACCACACCCCTCCTCACACAAAGAGTCGAATTCGGTCCCTGAATTCAAAATCGGCAACAAATAATCCAAATCAACCAAATAATGGTCATGAATCAAATAACAGAAGCAATATCCACGGAACCACACTCACACATGATGACAATCCACACCAATCAACTAAGCACCACAACAAGTAAGATATCATAAATGTCCATGCAAAACCAAACAACCCCTCCACTCAAAGAGAAAGGATAAATACACTATGCTCATCACCCCAAACCACACTTGCCAACGCAGCAAGAACAATCAATTAACAATCAACAACCCACCAAATAAACAAGATCAGACCATCGACCACAATACATGTATTGAACATTGAATTGTCCCATAATCAGATCAGCAATGAATCCTAGTAATGAAATCGAACCAACTCTGCTCATCAAGCCATCTAAAACACACAAATCAGCCAACCGAATGACCAACCAAACAAAGGAACAGCCGCCACAAATGAAACCATTTGAGCACAACCAACCAATCATAGAACTAAGCACAACATAACAACCAATTAACCACAATTAGCCCACCCCCAATCCGCATCAACCAACCCCAATCCGCCACCAAACCAGCATCACCCCATCCTCACACAAACAGCATCGAAAACTTCAGCAAAACAAATTGGAACTCAACAGAACAACCCAAACGAACCACAACCCCACCCAAATGAACCTCACCAAAATCAATCAACCAAAAATCAACCAAAGTAAAAGCAAATCAGAAACCTGTGCAATGGCGCCGGGAGATTGGAAGAGGGGGCTGGGCAGTCGGCTTAGCGGCAGCGGAGGGCGGCTGGCGGCGGCTAGGAAGAAGACGGCGGCGAAGCGCAATTTTTTCAGTGACCAAATTGAGATTTGGTCCACTAAACCAAATCAACCACAACCAATCATTTATTATTAAATATTCTATCAATCATTTATTATTTTGGACAGATAATATAATTAATAGTGTTAGGATTTGCGGCTATTTATTTAAATATACTGCTGTTTATTTAAAACCGCCGGAAATCTTTGAGAATCCTATTTAGTTGATTTGTTTCTCTTTATAATAGTGTTAGGATTTTGCCGTTGCTTTATCTCTTGATAATTAATTAGGAATATTGTTATCAAAGCAATTCAAACACCACGAAATAAGTTCCAGAATCCGCCATTCCGTCATTCAAACACCATTCTCTTGCTTTTTCTTTGTTTTTCTATCCTGGTAATATAATAAGGAACCATGGATAATCATGGTTGGTTCGATCTGAACAAGTCTCCGGAAATTGACCTTAACATATTGCCAGATTTCACGGGCGAACAAGATTATGACGAGCATATCGAAGTTCAAAATAATGATGATTGGAATGACATCAGTATTAAAGAAGGTTTGTTAATTGTTCGATATATTTTCTACTCCTTCTCTATCATCTTATTTGTCATGCTTTATATTTTCAATCAACTGAAAGCCTCGTGTTTTTTCTTAGTTTCAAATGTTCCGTCGGCGGATGCGTCTTCTAATTTGAAGAAGTCTATTGATGGGCAAGGTTTGTTTTTAATCACTTAATTCCGATCTCGATGCTGAGGTTTGTTGTCGTTTGAGAAGTTCATGCTTTTTTAATTCGTTACCCTTGTTACTTTCTTGTACTAGTACAGTCCTCTTTCCTTCTAATCATGATAGTTACACGATGCGTGATCATTGCATTTTGAATTACACGATCCCACTAAACCCCAGCTCGCTCAATGCTTCCAATTTAGGCTCGCTTGGAGAGCCTTTCGTCACTTCTACAATCCTATTCGGACTGCACTTAGTGTATAGAGTTTCTGGCATTGTTCCTGCAAAGTTCAAATAAAAAGGTTAACTTCAGCATAGTCAGGTTCGCAATTCAATTTCTACAAGCTGTCCTAGTATAGTTACTAGCAGCTAACTGTCCTAGTACACAAATTTGAACATTTAGTCTCTGGCAGCTGACAGTCCTAGTATCTAGCAGCTAACTGTCCTAGTACACCTTGTTGAACAATAAGTTGAACACAAAACACCAAACACCATAGTTGAACAGCCAAACACCAAATTCAGAAATAGTAACACTAAGAAACAACACCTAATCTTTAGTTGAACACCAAATACCACATAAAACACTGTTTTGAACCATCCTTCAGAACAATAGCTGTCTTAGTTCATTAATTAACCTAGCCATGTAATAGCGAACAAATTATGACTACATAGGTTGTCCAAGTGCAATTGCAAACCAAAATCGTATTTGAGACTATAACTAAGTTGTCCTAATGCACCTAACCAAATATGTCTGTCCTAGTACAATTCAATTTATGGGGAATCTTATTGACAAATACCAGCAGCTACGGTTCGATTTACAATCATGGGAAAGCCTCAACTTACCTCAGACGACTTCTTCCCAGGGTTAGAGTGATGTCTTTGAGAATAGAACGAGGGATTCCAAGTCGGCTAAATTCGTCGGAACTGAAAATAAAAAATAGGGGAAGAATTGGATGAACAAAAACGCTAGTTAGTATTAGGTACGCTATACCGGGCGTTAGGACGTAGAGGAGAAGAGTTGGATCCCAAACGAAGTCTTACCTGTAGCAGGGACTAATCGACAGACGGGAACAGACTCGCCGACTGATTTGTTTGGGGTGTGGAATGCGGCCTGGTGGTCTAATCAGCAGAGTGGAAAGAATGAGGGTGTCGGATTTAATTGATTTGTCGATGGATTGAGGCCTGGTGACCGTCGGTGAAAAGGCGCCGGATAGGGTTTGTAGTCGGCGGCTTGGTTTGGGGGTATTATCGGACCGGTAAGCTTGGCAGGATCGGCGGCTCACGCTTGGGAAGTCAATGTGTGTGTGAAAATCGGAGAGAGGTCGCCGTGGCCAGCTATTTCGCCGCCGGCGCCGACTTTGTCAAATCGGTGAGGGTTTTTGGGAGAAGGAAGAAGGCGACGTGCGGTAAGTGGGATGTGGGAAAATCCAAAAAGGGGATTTTGGCTTGTTTGTTATTGGCGTGAAATCAGGGGGGATTATCTAATTGATTTCGTCCCTTTTTTTCGTTTTCCCTCATTTATTTTGTTTTTTCCGGTTCTTTGTTTTTTTATTGCATTGGATTTGTTCAGCTAAATCTAGGCCCTTGATTCAGATCTGATGGCTGATATTAATTTGGTCTAGTAGACCAAATTTAAGTCTTGGGCTCCCAATATAATCCGCCAGCGAAGGAGAGGGTGCTGCGGCGCGGCGGGGTGAAAGAGAGAGTGAGAGAGGTGCTGGGTCGGGGAAGGGGATAAAAGGATTGGGTCGGGTTGGTTCGGGTTGGGTTGGCTGGGTGGGTGGGTGAGTGGGTTGGGTTGGTTGGGTGGGTGGGTCGGGCCATGTGAGAGGGTTGGGTTGGTTGGGTGGCTGGTTAAATCAGGTCTGGGCAAAAACCAAATCAAACCGAACGAAAGCAAAACCAAAAACCAACCATGACTTAAATCGAAGAGAAAAAAAAACTCAAAATGGGGGTACACGACGTGTAAAAATAAGCCACACTACAAAAAAAAGGTGTTTGGCGTCGGTCATACACGCGTTTTAGCGTCGGTCATAACCGACGCCAAAACAAATAGCGTCGGTCGGATAAAACGACGCCAGATCTGGTGACGCTAAATTTTAGCGTCGGTCATTTGGTCAACCGACGCTAAACCGCGAGCCAACCGACGCTATTGTGTTTCGGTCGAACCACCAACCGGCTCAGTGGTTAGAATATAGCGTCGGTCGATACGCCTAACCGACGCTAAATTACCAAACCGACGCTAAAGCGCGTGTGTCTGGTCAACCACGCGTTGACCTGTATTATCATTTAGCGTCGGTTGTGACCGACGCTATTATAGGTCCAACCGACGCTATTACAGGTTCCAGTGGGCAGAATTCTGCTTCATTTTTTCGTTTTCTCATACTCTTCTAGTGCCAATACCTGCATAAATTTCCCTGCATACATCAATTCCATTTTCACAATTCCATTTTGACAATTCACTTTTCCAATCACTAAACATACTGTATATAAATGTCGAAAACATCGTCCTAAAACATTGTACTCAAAACATTGTTCTAACACATGCACCTTAAACATCCCCTAAAACATCTAAAAACACATGCTATCTACTCATCATCCTCCTCGTCATCGTACGAGTCCATATCTGAGGGGGGCATACTCCCTTTTCCCTTAGAAGATGAACCCACCAACTGGCTGAGCCGCTGAACCTCCTCCTCCAGATAGCTCAAGCGCTGGACCTCTGCCTGCAACGCCCTCACTTGATCCTCGGCGGGACAATGGCCGAAGATGTGAGTGGTAGTAGCTGAACTACTACCCTGGCTCGATCCACCGGCTGCTCCACCACGTCTCCTACTCATATTAACCTGAATAGACAAAGACAACAAATAATTAGAATTTGACTATTTTAAATTTACAGATATCATATACTACATTACATTACCTGGGAGGGGGTCACGCCAGTTCCTATACCGCGAACTCTACCACTGTCTCCTTCGGATAAACAAGTCCGAGTGCATCATTCGCAGAAGGATATGTCGGGACTGTGGGATCCTGCACCAGCTCCAGAATCCGAGGCTGCACAGTGATGACACAAATGGGTTTCACAACCCAAAGCTAATTAAATAGACACTATTGGAGATTATTTTGTTAGATTGGAATAGGTGATCAAGTACTTACCACATTAGGATCAGTGTAAGTCTGATCATTCTTTGTGTGAGTGATAGCATACAACTCACCTCTACTGGGCGCTAAACCTCCCCTTTCAGCTGCCTACAAGTGTACGAACTAAACAATATGAATACACTTTCTAGAACGTACTAATACACAAAAAATTATTGGAAAGTTGAACTGGATTATTACCAACTCCAGTCCTCTTACTCGCAACTTCTTTGACCCTCCAGTGTGGGGTGAGGTGTAAGTCCTCCGGGCAACTGAATTCTTGCGAGATCTCGCCTACAAAATGTTATTCATTTCAATGATGTACGTTGATATAATATAGGCGGCTTAATTTGTAAATGACTTACCACATTATCGGGTCTCAGCCTGATATCCACAAACTGTGCCCACATAGGCGGAGAGATCCTGCCCGGCTTGTGTTCTATTGCCCACGCCCTAGGGATCTCCACAAACTCATCCCAGTCGAAGTCCTGGCCCGCTTCTTCAGCTTCCTTCTTCAATTTGTCCTTGTATGTGTTAACCACATAATTTCTCCAAAGACGGGTTTTGCAGTCCTTCCACTTCCTGCCAATATCCTCCATGATGTACTTAGTCGCAGCGTCTGTAAACTCTGGTGGCTCAATCACGATACAACGCTGCATCAAATTCAATGATTGCAAATTAGTAATTATTATTAAATTTACACAAGAATGAATTTCATATTTGAATACTTACAAAAACAGTAGCCTTCAAATCATTCTTCTCTCCCTCCGTCACGTTGGGCCACTCCTCATACTGTAGTGGGATGAGGTTCTGGTCATTACCCAGCAGACCCGTGAACTGGCCCAACAGAGCGGTGGGGCCCGAAGCCGTAGGCCCTAGAGGCCCCCAAGGCATGATGACCTTCTTGCCATCACGAAGGCTCAAAATCTGGCTACTAGCCACAGGCTCCTGAGTCCTAACTCCTGCTGGATCGATGAGCTCTACCATCCAAGGACCTGAACGAGGAGGCATATCTGCAAATCCAAATCCAAATATTTATGAAATAATAGTTCGGGTATTGAATATAGAACAATAACACTTAGCACAAAATAATTTTACCAAACACATAGTTAATCATCGAACTCTGCAATTCCAGGCCTGGCTAGGGGTAGATCAGTGGAATTATCAAAATCAGTCAACTCTGGATTCATAATCATCTCACTCTCATGCACTAAGTTGCCTTCCTCATCACCCATGTCGTAGACATCTCTGGGTTTGATATGTACAGGAATACACTAGCCCTTATCCACCTTATCTTCCACATAATAGACCATTCGGGCCATCTTTGCTTCAATAAAGGGCTCGTCATCTAAGCGACTTCCCGTGTAGAGCAAGTGTGAGAAATTAAGTTGTGTGAACCCCAACCTATCTTTCTTCACATACCTTGGATTGTGAGTGTTAGCCCATTTACACTTGAATAATACCACACGGAAATCTCCATAATAATTCAACTCAAGTATGTCTTCTAACTTTCCATAGTACGCGAGTTCGCTTGTGTGAGGTCGATTGTCCACTGAGCTAGAATAACTATGAGTTTCATCATCAATTACGTCATCATCAACACCACCATCCTTGTATCTAGGCTGCTTGCAAATCCTGCAACTCATCCCATCTATGTCATTACCCCAGTACAACATACAATCGTTCACACATGCATGAATTTTCGTGTATCCCAGCCCAAGCCGTTTGATCATTTTCTTTGCACTATATCCTGTTGGCGGTATGTTGGCAAACTCGAAAGCTTCATGCAGCAGCTCAATGATCATTGATATTGCTTTATCGCTGATGTTATGCATCCCCTTGATATGATAAAGTCTCAGAATGAAAGATAATTTGGAGCTTACATCCTTCGTATAGTACTGTTTCTCCATCTTTTAGTAAATCCCTCAAATTTACATTGTCATCATCAACCGGCTCTTGTATTGGCTCAGGGATGCTAGTGTCATTATTTTCGCTCATAGGAATTTCTTCATTCAAATGACCTTCCTCATTAACAGCTTCATTAACAAGTACTTCAGTAGTAGTCTCGCGGACCTCCTCAGTAACGACACCAAAAGCATCATTAACCATTGAACGAAGTGATCTATTATGATCACTTCCACGCACTATTGTACGTGCAGTCCTAGAAGAAGATCCATACAGACGCTCTCCATGTCGATCCCAAATAGTATATCCTGGCGGAAATGGCTTGCGGAGTAAATGCTCATACACATCATCTCTACACAACCACTTCTTGAATCCACATTTTGGACATGGACAGACTATTTGCTCTCCGTCGTTGTTGTTGGAGAAAGCAAAGTTCAGAAAGCTTTCTAAGCCAATCATGTACTCCGGTGATAATCTTGGGGTGTTAATCCAAGATTTATCCATTAGGAGATACCTGATTTAGTGTAGGTAATAGATTCTTAGTACTGGAGATCATAATCTATATATAAGTTAACTAAGGTAAAATGCTAAGATGTTATAACATTAATTTACAATCATGTTGTAGCAAATAATATACTAGTAACTAGTGTTTGTACGAAATTACCATGAAGTAGCTAGCAATATGTTACTGAGTTTAGTTAACTTAAAAACAAACCATAACTCAACCAATGAATTCTAATATTAATCATATTCTAACAAATAATTAAAAATAACAAACAATTCTACTAATTAATCTCAGTTTCAATATAAATTATAACTACCGCATAATTCATACAGAAAACACATAACACAGTAATCATATACTTTTACTCGCATTAAACCATAAAAACAAATTATAACTGATTATAGTGAAAACATGCATATTACTAGGAATTAGATTAATATTGACGACATACATATTACTATACAAGTTCAATCATTTTTATGAGACATGCATATTACAATCAATTAATTTATGTGTAAAAAAAAAGACAACAGATGCATACCTTACACCGGGGTGAGTGACAAAAAGGCAGAAGACAGAACCACGAGAAAAGCACTACTCGATACGGGCACTGAGAAAATAACCACACAACATGTACAATTAGAACTAATCATAATAACTATTTCAATCCACAACAATGCTAATGACACATACAATCTAGAAACTAAACGAAATTTAAATTACAATCTACAATTCAATACTATTCTAGGAGTCACAACAATTTCAATTCACTACAATTCTAATAATCACAAAGTATACAATTCTAATTCTCTACAATTCTAATAATCAGAACATATACAATTATAATTCTCTACAAAATAAACAAAATTTAAATTACAATCTAAAAATTAAATAACTTACCCCGAAACACAGGAGGAAATGTCAAGGAAGCACGGTGATGAGAACAGCGTCACAGCAGCTCCTAGCTCGAATGCTGGCAATTTCAGAGGATTTCAGAGGACTTGGGAGTTGAGAGAATTTCAACTTTTGGGGAGGAGTTGCATACTGATTTTCTGCCGTCTGGGGGGTTTTTTATATGTTCGGGGTTTAGCGTCGGTCGATGACCGACGCTAAAACGCGTGTCAACCGACGTTAATTATACGCGTTTTAGCGTCGGTTGCTGACCGACGCTAAATTGCTTCTTCTGACCGACGCTGAACCAACCATCCGGTCAGACCAAAAAATCAACCCTGAACGGCTAATAGCGTCGGTTGACGCGCTCATTTTAGCGTCGGTCGACTGTCAACCGACGCTAAAACGCGAAGTTAACTATTTAGCGTCGGTTGTTGACCGACCGACGCTAAATTGCTACGTTTTAACCGACGCAAAATAGCTGTTTTTTTGTAGTGCCACTTCTGGGGACAGAAGGACTTGGCTGAGAAAGTACACGACGTGTAGTCCCCTTCACAAAAATACACTTTTTTCCAAACTTCCCAAACAACTCCAAACACCAAAGGTCCTAGACCCGAACAAAACCAATTTCCCACAGCATTATAGACCAAGAACCACGTCTAAACATCAAGGACTCCAAAGTAAACAAGAACACACACAAAGACAAAGCAAAAACAACGAGAAAACACTCGGGTTGCCTCCCGAGAAGCGCTTGGTTAACGTCTTAAGCTCGATGAAGCACACGGACCAGCTAAGTAAAACCATCCCAACTCATTACCTCTTTGAAGTCGAAGTCATTACCTTCGCATGGCACACGGAACTTGAATTGAACCTTACTGACTTCGGGAGGTGTGAGCTCAGATTTCCCGGATGGTGAAGTGTGAGCAATGGAGAAGGGGCCAAACCACTTGGAGTGAATTCTCTCATCAGGTGGCTTCTTAGTCTTGCTAGTCTCACCCATCGGTGCGGCTTCCTTGCCCTTCTCGGGTGGCTTCTCCACACCTTTCTTTTTAGCCTTAGGTGGAGTCTTTGGAAGCACGAAAGGTGGAGCCTCCTTTACTTCATCCTTTTCTCCTGCACATCACTAAGAGCAAACAACTCCGCAAGACTATGACGGACAAGGTTAGTGCTATTAGTAGCCGAAGCAAGATCATTTGGACTCCTAGGATCATGGTGCCTAGCATAATACAAAGTGAACTCCATGCCATCGGAACGGTTAAAGATCATGCATTCATTATCGACTCTAAGTGTAAGTCTACCACCATAGACATCAATCAAAGCACGAGAGGTCGCTAAGAAGGGTCGTCCTAGAATCAAAGGCACATCGGTACCACCCATAACATCTAGAATAACAAAATCCACAAGGAATTCAAAAGCACCAACCTTAACCAACATATCTTCGACAATACCACGAGGGGATGTCACAGATTTATCCGCTAATTGAACATTCATTTGAGTTGGTTTTAGTTTCCCTAGGCCTAACTTCTTAAACATGCAATATGGCATAACATTGATACTAGCACCTAAATTGGCTAAGCCTCTACTTATTGCATGTTCACCAATAGTGCAAGGAATAGTAAAGCTACCTGGATCCTTAAGCTTGTCCGGTGGCCTCTTAGAGAGAATGGCGGAGCATTGTTCGTTGAGCTTTGCCGAAGTCACATCCGTAAGTTTGCGTTTGTTGGTGAAGATCTTTTTCATGAACTTTGCATATTGAGGCATCTTTGTAATTGCTTCCCCAAAAGGCATTGTAAATTGCACCTTGTCAAGAATCTCAACAAACCTTTTGAAGTCCTTTTCCATGAAATCCGGCTTCAAGCGAGAAGGATAAGATGGCTTAGGCTTGTACGGAGGTACAACCGGTGCGGGAGGAGAGACCGGAGTAGCACTCGTCGTAGTCTCTTGAGAACCAACCTTATTGGTCATCTTAGAAGCTTCTTTAGCCTTGGCTCCTCTATCTTTAACTTCAATCTTATCCGTGTCATCATCGGAGTCAACATCTTCAACTATAACCAAATCATCATCTTGAGCACTTACCACCTTAGGTATGGCATCTTGTACTTGATTACCACTCTTCAAAGTTACCATCATAAGTTCCTCGGGACCCTTGGGATTGACCTCGGTGTTGGCGGGTAAACTACCTTTAGGTCTCTCCGAGAGTACCTTGGCAACATGCCCAATTGAGCCTCTAGGTTGGAGATGGAAGCTTGTTGATTCTTGAAGAGTTGAAGAATAGCCGCATTAGTGTCTTCTTGAGAGATTGAAGATCCACCTTCTTTGTTTGGAGGAGGTTTGTTGAAACCGGGTGGTCCATTACCCTTATGGTTATACATCCCCGGTGGATTAGAACCTTGCTCACCACCTTGGTTACCTTGATTTTGGTTAGCACCTTGGTTCCATTGGTTTCCTCCTTGGTTGCCTTGGCTTTGATTTCCACCTTGATTCCATGGGGAGCCTTGATTGTACCCCTTGTATCCTTGGAATCCACCTTGATTAGGCTTGTTGTAATTACCTCCTTGGTTCCAAGGACGGTTGTAGTTACCACCTTGGTAATTCCCTTGAGGGTTGAAGTTTCCATAGAACCCTTGGCCTTGCACAAAGCTTACTTCCTCAATGCTTTCACCTTGGTTAGGCTCGAAAGTAGCAGAGGGGCAAACACTAACATCATGGCCTTGGCCTCCACAACACTCACAACAAAACACCGTAGCAACAGGTGGATTACCCACTTTAGATGGCTTAGAGGGAGGCTTAGGCATACTAAGATTGCTTACTTGTGAAGCCATGGCATCGATCTTGGACATAAGAAGAGCGATCATAGGATCATCTTCATCACGGTGGCCCGGTAGCTTCGGCTTCTTCCCAAAACTAGATGACTCCTTCGGTGCATCAACACTTATGGCTCTAGAGTCGTAGTGAGTGTCGCTCCCATACTTGGACCTCAGAGGTTGTTGGCGAGACCAACTCCTAGTCTTATTAGCCATCTCCGTGAAGAGTTCCAAAGTGTCTCCGGGTGTAAGCATCCTTAGATCACCTCCCGCCGCTTGGTTGATCATTCTCGTGTTCTCAAAGTCAAGAGACCTAGCAAATATATCCGCCAAGGACCATTCGGCAGTATTGTGATGTGGACAAGACCGGAGGAGAGCTTGGAACCTATTCCAAGTCTCATGGAATAGCTCTCCCTTGTGTTGCTCAAAATGGTTGATACGGTCCCGGATTGCATCCGTCATGTAGGGAGGAAATAATTCTTCAAGGAAGGCTTCAGCAAGTCCCTCCCATGTCGTAAAAGCTTTACTTGGTTGGTTCTCCAACCATGACTTAGCTCTACCTTTGAGTGAGAAAGGGAAGAGCCGGAGTCTCACACAATCCGGGTGCACTTGATCATTCTTCACCGTATCGCATATCTCCAAGAAGTCCTTGAGATTCCTAGATGGGCATTCTCCATCAATGCCATTGACCACTACTCCATTTTGCACCATTTGGATCATGTTAGGCTTGAGCTCAAAATTCCTAGCATTGACGGGTCATCGAACAATGCTAGAGGCAGCCCCTTCAAGAGTAGGATGAGCATAGTCCGCTAAGGTACGTCTTTCACCTCTTGCCCCATGGTCTTCATCATTGGTATGTTGGGAATGCTCTGAACGGTTGTCTTCATCCTCACGGTGAGACATGTTGTTGCGTGTGGCACTATGAACCAAATGAGAGGGAGAGAAGGTTGGTGGCTCAATCACTTGTGCAAGACCTTGAAGTCATGCTTGAAGGCGAGTGAGTCGCCTCATGCACTAGCACAAGGTACCTACAAACAAGCACAACAAAAACACCCAAGTAATACGACAATGCGGAATAACAAAACCAAAAAACAAGTAAAAAGGAAGCAAAACTAAATTGGAAGGAAGTGAATAGATCGGTCCACTACTAAGTGCTTTCAAAGGAATGAGAGAGTTCCCCGGCAACGGCGCCAAAAACTTGATAAAAGATTTTACGAAGGTCGTATTCCACGGGGTCCTCTCATAAACCAATACTCACACTTCTCATAGATGGTCTAGACATTTGAAATTGGTTTGGTTTGGTTTGATTGAGAAATTCAGAAACAAAGGCAAAGAAAAGCAATACTAACAAAGATTAAACAAGAGAGAAAGGTGGTTCAAATCAAAGACAAAGGAGGTTCACTTGGAAGAATAGTTTCATCATGCTCAAGAGTAATAAAAGAACAAATAAGCCAATCTAGACCGAGTTTGTATTCGGATGACCATGCATTTCACTTCAATACACTTAATGCACTCTCGTAGCACCAAATCCCTATCCTAATACCACTCAACTTAGGCTCTCGCTCTCAAGCTAAGTGAAAAAGGATGCACTCTAAGTGTTTGATGAAATGCCATGACACAAGACCCTCTCTTAGGACTCTATGACCACAAGGCTAGGCATAACACTCTCATATCAATGCCCTAACACTAAGAGATTCACCAAAAAACCTTTCAAAACTCAATTGAATGAAAATCCACATGCACACCAAGTGTTCGATAAAATGCCCAAGAGAGAAATCAAGTGGAAATGGTTGAAATAAGTTGATCTAATCTCTTAGAACACACTCACTTCAATCCCTAGACCTACAATCTATGCAATCCAAGGACTCTCATGCATCAAATCACATTGAATGGACCAAATCAAGCAAACATGGCATAAAATGGCATTAAGAACAAGTCTAGGAATCATCCTCATACAACCAAGATCAATCATGGCAAGTTCTATTCAATCATCCCTCTATCATAGCACAACTAATCTACCCATCCAAGATGAACCTAGGAACTTAGCCACACATGGCCAAGGGAGTAAGGAAAAGAGAAGGGAAGTTGATCACCAAGAACACCATGGAGTGGATCCTTGAATCAATCTTCAATTCTCCACTTGTAAGCTCCTCTCCCAAGGTTTGTTGACTTCAATCCAAGCTCCAGTTGCTCCAATTAGGTCCAGAAATGAGTCCTAGGGTTTATGGGGTCGTAGGTATGTGTTTGGGGTTCAAGAGAGATGATAGCATATTGAAAGATCCCCAAAAATCTTTAAATAGGATTCTGCTGGGCATACACATCGTGTATGACTACACGTCGTGTATAACTACACGTCGTGTATAACCACACGTCGTGTACCCTGAAAAGTCTGCACAAATCACGATTTTCCCTCGCTCGTTTCTCCCTCATCCAAGCTCTGATTTGGCTTCCGTTTTGTCCTATGGACTCCTTGTCATCTCTACTACAACTTTCTAGCCTGAAATGTACACAAAAGAGACTACAAAGCACGTCAAATGGGGCCACAAGTGACCCCCGGGCAACAATAACTCAACTTGTGCAAAAGGGCTCGAAATGCATGCAAACTAGGACGGATGAGGACCAAATCACGGAGAAAACAAGGTCAATCATAGGCTCAAAATGCACTAAATAAAGTCACATCAGTAGGCATAATTCCTTTTTCAAGGAAATACTAAACTGTTTCAACTACTTCTCCACCCACAACAGCCCAACTGTTATTGTAAAAGAAGGCATTGAAGCCATCAGGCCCATGAGCCTTTTCTCCAGCCATACCAAAGACAGCTGACTTAACTTCACTACAAGAAATAGGTCTAACTAATTCATCTTGCTGAGCATCAGTCAATTTCCTCTCAATCAGAGTATTTTAATCCAGGTCCTGTACAACCTTACTACTGCCTAAGAGCTCACAATAGAATTTCACTGCAACATCAACAATATCATCTACAGATTCAACCATCCCCATTTTCATTCTTCACCTGCCTAATCGTGTTGACAGCATGTCTAGATTTCACATAGTTAGAGAAATGCCTTGTGTTGCTATCACCAAGTTTGATCCAATCGACACGTGATTTTTGCCTCAATATACTTTCTTCACACTGCTTCACCTGCAATAAATCCTCCTGCAAATCCTGAACTCTCTTAAGAATAAAATCAGATGGAACACAAAAGAGCTCAGCCTTAGCTTCAATAACCTCCCTTTCTTCCTTTTTAACTCTATGTTGTATGACAGAGTAGCATTCAACATTCAACCTCTTCAACTCCTGTTTAAGTAATCTCAGCTTCTTACAAATTCTATAAAAGATATCGCCGTTCAGATTGGCTTTCCACACATCAGCTACAATGCTTTCATAACGATCATGAGAGGTCCAATATGAGAAGAACTTGAATGGCTTAGGATAAGTCACAATGTCAAACTCCGAGTCTAGGTAGAGGGCACAATGATCAGAATCACTTGAAGTTAAAACATTAACCTTACTTCTCTGAAAATACCATGCCAAGCCACATTGACTAGAGTTCTATCAAGCTTCCTTGTAATAAGGTCATCAGATCTGTTATTGATCCAAGTAAACATAGGGCCATTCGAAATATGCTCCATCAACTCACAATCTCTAATACAATCTCTAAATCTTCCATACTCTCAATACTTGCAGGCTGATTCGAAGCCTCAGAAGGATCAAGAAAAGCATTAAAATCTCCCAAAGTACACCATGGTAGAGCACCCTATTTGAAACTTCTCAATCTATCATAAAGCCTTCTCCTCTCTCCCTATCTGTAGATGCATATATAAAGGTGCAGTAAAAGGGGGTAACCATTTCAAACTTAACATGGTATACTCACTTCCAACATCAATCACCTTTAGGGGGACATCTTTCTTCCAAATCAACCAAATTTTCCCCAACTCTCCATCAAAAGAAAATTCTACCATCCAACCTTCAAACCTTTGCTCAAACAAATCAACTGTTTTAGCTTTCCTAACTCTTGGTTCCAAAATAGCAACTACATCTAACTTGAGAGAATTAATAAAAGAACAAACAGCTTTATTTTTACTAGGCTTATTAAAGCCTCTTGTATTCCAAGCTAATACCTTCATCGACGTCTATTTTCCGGGTCTTAACTCCTGAAATAACTTTATAGTGTACCCAGACAACCTTCTGACTCGCCACATTTTCCTCCTGCATCTCATCATTACTACTCTGATCTTGTTCATCCTCTGAACAACTATATACAACTCCTTCATCTTCAGGTATCTTCTCAATTACAGGACCATGTGACTCCTCCACTTGCAAGGAAGCTTCAGAGCCACTGCCTGGCCCCCTCCAACCCCCTGCACAGCAACACTGGATCCTGGTGCTTCCATCCCTCCAAAAGGAGATGCAGAAGCATTGCCAGCACCAACATTGCTCACAAGTAAGACTGTGGGCTGGGCAGCAAAGACTGACTGCAGAGCTTTATCAAGGTTCTTTTTCTTGTTTTTCCTACGCTTTTTCGTTTTACTAGTCCCCGTACCTGCACCATTAGCATTGGACCCTGTAAAAACCTCAACATTATATACTAGGAGTTTCACACACCTGCTTAGCTGCCTCTGGAATAACCCTCGAGGTAGATGCCTCACAGTCATTCTTCTCATTACTCACAAACTTATCCTTAGCAACCCAAGCTTTGGTCACATTAGAAGCAACCTTTCCAATCACCTCCTTCTTATATTCACGAGCTTGAAAACTAAGGATATCAATATCCTCCACAATATCATCCTCCACTTCCACTTTTATAGTCTCTGGACATGGAATAGTTTTGTTACGCAGACCACATACCTTCACATTTAGTCCATCCCTTACAAACTTATTTAAAGGCTTCCCAATCTTGCTCGAAACCCAGCTAATTCCATCAACTGTGATAAGAACTGGCTGTACATTCTTAAGCAAAATCCACTCTGGGGTTGCAGCAAGTGAGAAACAAAGAGGCTTAATTCCATTGTACCATCTCCTCGGAACTAACCCAGAGTTATGAATATGCCAAGAGCGTTCAAGGACCCAGTCTCAAAGCTCAATCGACTGAAATTCCAACAGATAGAAGTTATCTGATATCACAGAGATCAACACAGGACCCTCATACCCCATAATCGGCGTGCCATAGCTGCAAAAACTTTCAGAGGTGGAGGAGCACCGGTAAATTGAGCAACCACCGCACTCTTCAACTTCTCACAACCTTTTTTTTTGTTCTTATTATGATCAAACAAGCAGGTGAAACAGCATCGCCCATAGGGTGGTAGGTACAAAAACTAGTGTTACTTCTGTAGTATAATACAATTATGATTAATTGTCAATAATATGGATTGAAGGGTAGTGGATTGGTCATAAGGGACTCCTTGGCAACAACTCTCATCGTGGCAAGTATTTTGTATCCTTGCATTTCCGACTCCCTTGTGTTAAAACTTTTTGCTTGCAGGGACGCTTGCACTATGAGTTTTCACCGTGGCTGATGCAATGTGGACATTGAGGGGGACGTTTTTTTTAGTTCCTGCAATACTTAAGGATTATGTCTTCCATTCTCTCCATGGTTGTTGACATTTGATGGTTCCTTGATTTCTTTCTTTCCTTCCATCCTCCTACTGACGATCTCACGTTCGGTAATTAAATGGAGCTGCCTATTATGTGGCACGTCAAGCTCTTTGATGTCTTCCAAGGCAAGAAATGGCGAATCACTTGGGTTGGATGGATAGTTAGCGTGAATGTATGATTATCTTTTGGTGTCCTACGGGAGTTACCTATTGGCAAAAAAAAGTTGTAATGAGGTAGTAGTGCATCCTAAATTAGCTAAAACAATTATAGTAAACAACTTTTCCTTTCAAAATATATCTTGCGGGGATAGCTCAGTTGGGAGAGCGTCAGACTGAAGATCTGAAGGTCGCGTGTTCGATCCACGCTCACCGCAATTCTTTTGTTGTTCATTATCATTTGTCTTTCATTTGAGGACATTTATATTTGAAATACTATAAGACAACAATTTCATAATAGGTACTTAATTTGTTAATTTTAGGTATCATTTTTAGTGTTGTTATGGTGACAACAAAAACTAGCACTTATAAATTCGGAGTTTTCACCTAAATAAATAAATAAAAATTAAACTATGTACCTAAATAAATGTGTTTTGAAACTATGCACATTTGTAGGTATAAACGCCCAGCCCCAGGCGATATCGCCCGTGCCCTAGCCGAGATCGCCCAACCCATGGACTTTTCCACCCGTGACTCTGAAACGATTCTCTGATCAGATTCCTGACCAGTTTCAAACTCACGGGTGCAAAACGCCCACTGGTTGGGTGATCTCACCTATGACTTGGGCGTTATCGCCTGTGACTTGGGCGTTATCGCCTGTGACTTGGGCGTTATCGCCTGGGTCTGATTAATTTACAGGGCCTATAAAATACCTTGTTAATTTCGTGTTAAATGTCACGAAAACTAGTTTCTTCAACTTCTAAAGATGCAGACCACACTAATTTACGAGAATTTAGGATCCAAGTTTTCTGGGGGGGGCGAATCGTCAAGGATTGGACCGGCTTAGCATACGAAGGGGGACATAATGTCCATCTCAAGATGACGAAGTGAGCCACGTATGATAGTGTGGTCACTGTGTTCCGGCAAAAAATGGGGCTTGGACCGGATCAGATAATCCAGTCATTTGTCTGGAGAATGCCGATATACAGCCAGAGAATTCTGACTCATTACCTTCCTAGGCCGATATCAGACGACAATGGTGTACAAGTCATCTACGACGTAGTTCGGCAGTGATGTGACTTTAATTAGTGCATTTAAGCTTATGAATGACCTTTGAAATGCCCGTGTTTATTCGTGAAATGACATGACTTATATGCTTTTATTGAAGTTTCGTGCAAAGTGTCATTTTGTTGTCCGATTGCCACTTTGGAGCCAAATTCGTGGTCTATCGGAGTTGCCTCTGTGCATTTTCAGGTTATGGCATCAAAGTACGGATGACAAGGAGCGCATAGGAGCAAACGGGAGGTCATTTGGAGGCGGACGAGGGAGATATGAGCATTGCAAGATCGAGCTTTCTGCAGAGTGCAGGGGTGCACGCCGTGCAGAGGTGCACGCCGTGCAGGGTGCACGCCGTGCAGGGGTGCACGCCGTGCAGGGGTGCACGCCGTGCACTGTCCCCTGCACTATAAATATTCTTGTTTTTGGCCATTTTGAGGAATTCTTTCATCTCTTTTGAACCCCAAACACATACCCACGAACCCTCAAACCCTAGAACACATTTTTGGAGCAATTTGAAGCCATTGGAGCTAGGATTGAAGCCAACAAACCTTGGGAGAAGTGCTTACAAGTGGAGAAGTGAAGATCATCTCAAGGATTCATCCATGGTGTTCTTGGTGACCATTCTTCCTTCTTTTCTCTTTACTCCCTTGGCCATGTGTGGCTGAGTTTCTAGGGTTCATCTTGGATGGGTAGATTAGTTGTGCTATGATAGAGAGATGATTGTATAGAACTTGCCATGATTGATCTTGGTTGTATGAGGATGATTCCTAGACTTGTTCTTAATGCCATTTTATGCCATGTTTGCTTGATTTGGTCCATTCAATGTGATTTGATGCATGAGAGTGCTTGGATTGCATAGATTGTAGGTCTAGGGATTGAAGTGAGTGTGTTCTAAGAGATTAGATCATCTTATTTCAACCATTTTCACTTGATTTCTGTCTTGGGCATTTTATCGAACACTTGGTGTGCATGTGGATTTTCATTCAATTGAGTTTGAAAAGGCTTTTTGGTGAATCTCTTAGTGTTAGAGCATTGATATGAGAGTGTTGTGCCTAGCCTTGTGGTCATAGAGTCTTAAGAGAGGGTCTTGTGTCTTGGCATTTCATCAAACACTAAGAATGCATCCTTTTTCACTTAGCTTGAGAGCGAGAGCCTAAGTTGAGCGGTATTAGGATAGGGATTTGGTGCTACGAGAGTGCATTGAGTCTATAGAAGTGAAATGCATGGTCATCCAAATGCAAACTCGATCTTTATTGACTTGTGTATTCAATTAGTCCTCTTGAGCATGATGAAACTACCCACCAAGAGAACCCCCTTTGTCTTTGATTTGCACCACTTTATTTTTCTTTTTTTTTAGTTTCCTTTAAGTTTTTAATTTCTATTTCAAACCAAAACTCCTTTCAAATGAATAGACCGTCTACGAGGAATGTGAGTAGTGGCCATTGAGAGAACCCCGTGGAATACGACCTTGGTAAAATCGCTTTTATCAAGTTTTTGGCGCCGTTGCCGGGGAATCTCTCATTCCTTTGAAAGCACTTAGTAGTGGACCGATCTATTCACTTCCTTCCGCTTTACTTTTTGCTTCCTTTTACTTGTTGTTTACTTTATTATCCCGCATCGTTGTATTACTCGGGTGTGTTTGTTGTGCTTGTTTGCAGGAGATTTTGGGTTAGTGCATGAGGCGTTCAGCTCGTCTTCAAGCACGAATCCAAGGACTAGAACAAGTGCTCGAGTCACCTACCACTTCCCCACCTCCTACAGTTGAAGAAGAAGAAGTTGATCGCATCTCACGCCACACTATGTCTCATCACGAGGATGAAGATAACCATTCGGAACATTCTCACCATACCAATGATGATGATCACTCACAAAGGGGTGCAAGACGTACCTTGGCGGATTATGCTCGTCCTACTCTTGAAGGGGCAGCCTCTAGCATTGTTCGAAGACCCGTCAATGCTAGGAACTTTGAGCTCAAGCCTAATATGATCCAAATGGTTCAAAATGGAGTGGTGTTCAATGGCATTGATGGTGAATGTCCATCTAGGCATCTCAAGGACTTCTTGGAGATATGTGACACGGTTAAGAATGACCAAGTTCACCCGGATTGTGTGAGACTCCGGCTCTTTCCTTTCTCACTCAAAGGTAGAGCTAAGTCATGGTTGGAGAATCAACCGAGTAGAGCTTTCACCACATGGGAGGGCCTAGCCGAAGCTTTCCTTGAAGAGTTCTTTCCTCCCTATATGACGGATGCAATCCGAGACCGCATTAACCACTTCACACAACACAACGGAGAGCTCTTCCATGAGACTTGGAATAGGTTCCAAGCCATTCTTCGGTCTTGTCCTCATCACAACTTCGCCGAATGGAGCTTGGCGGACATCTTTGCTAGGTCCCTTGATTTTGAGAATACAAGGATGATCAACCAAGCCGCCGGAGGTGACTTAAGGACGCTCACTCCCGAAGATGCTCTAGAACTCTTCGCGGAGATGGCCAACAAGACAAGGAGTTGGTCTCGACAACAACCTCCTAAGTCTAAGTATGGAAGTGACACGCACTATGATTCTCGGTCCGTAAGTGTTGATGCACCAAAGGAGTCATCTAGCTATGGGAGAAAGCCTAAGTTACCGGGGCACCGAGATGAAGATGATCCCATGATTGCTCTCCTTATGTCCAAGATTGATGCCATGGCCTCTCAAGTAAGTAATCTTAGTATGCCTAAGCATCCCCCTAAGGCTTCATCATCTCATTTGGGTAATCCACCGGTTGCCTCGGTGCTTTGTTGTGAGTGTTGTGGAGGCCAAGGCCATGATGTAAATGTATGCCCTTCCGCTACTTCTGAGCCTAACCAAGATGAAAACATTGAGGAAGTAAGCTTTGCACAAGGTCAAGGATTCCATGGTAACTTCAACCCTCAAGGGAACTATCAAGGGGGTAACTACAACCGTCCTTGGAACCAAGGAGGTGGGTACAACAAGCCTAACCAAGGGTACCAAGGCCAAGGTAATCAAAGTGGTGGTTATAACAAGGGTTACAACCAAGGTAATCAAGGAGGATTCCAAGGTTACAAGGGGTACAATCAAGGTAACCAAGGAGGAAACCTATGTAATCAATGGGGAAATCAAAGCAAGGCAACCAATGGAACCAAGGAGACAACCAAAATCAAGTAACCAAGGTGGTGAGCAAGGTTCTAATCCACCGGGGATGTATAATCATAAGGGTAATGGGCCGCCCGGTTTCACCAAGCCTTCTCAAAACAAAGAGGGTGGTTCTACAATCTCCCAAGAAGACACCAATGCGGCAATGATTCAACTTATCAAGAATCAACAAGCTTCAATTGCAAATTTGGAGAATCAAATGGGTCATATTGCTAAGGCACTTTCGGAGAGAACTTCGGGCTCTTTACCTTCCAATACCGAGATCAACCCCAAAGGTCCGGAGCATTGCAAGGTAGTGACCTTGAGAAGTGGAAGACCCTTGCAAGATACAACCTCTACCCCAATTGACTCTAAAAAGGTACAAGATCCTAATCTAATGGTTGATGATGATGATATTAATGATCCTCCTTCGGATGAAGTTGAGGTTGAAGTCGAACCTCCTACGGGTAATGTGAGCACTAAGGTTGCCAAGGAACCTAGTAAGGCTACATCGAGTACACCACCGGTCTCTCCTCCCGCACCGGTTGTATCTCCATACAAGCCTAAGCCTCCATACCCATCTCGATTGAAGAAGGATGGCCTTGAGAAGGTTTTCAAGAAGTTTGTGGAGCGGATTAGTCAAATGCAATTCTCTCTTCCGTTTCCCGAAGCAATGACTATGATGCCCCAATATGCTAAGTTCATGAAGGAACTCTACACCAACAAGAGAAAGCTACCGGAGACATCTCTAGTCCACCTTAATGAGGAATGCTCCGCCGTTCTCTTCAAAAGTCCACCCAAAAAGCTCAAGGATCCGGGTACCTTTACTATCCCTTGTCCTATTGGTAATATTTCTCTTGCTAATGGTCTTGCGGATCTAGGTGCTAGTATCAATGTCATGCCTTATTGCATATTTGAGAAGCTAGGGTTGTCTAATCTTCGTTCTACTCGTATGTACATTCAACTTGCGGACAAGTCGACCAAGAGTCCTAGGGGGATTGTTGATGATGTGCTAGTTAAAGTAGGCCCTTTTGTCTTCCTAGTTGACTTTGCGGTCATAGATACCGATGATGTGGATGTCTCATTGATATTTGGTAGACCATTCCTAGCTACTTCTCGTGCTTTGATTGATGTGCATGACGAAAAATTGACATTGAGAGTAGGACAAGAGAGTGTCACATTTTGCATAGCCGATGGCATGAAGTTTGCTCACGCACAAGATGATTTAGAGTACTCTTGTGATACTATTGCTTCGGCTAGTGTGTGTAGTATTTCTAACGTCGTGTGTCGAGATTCTTTGGATGTTTGCCTTAGAACGGATGTGCAGGAACATTTAGGCACCCCGGAGTTAAAAGCTCAAGTGGCTTACCTTGATGAAGGGAGAGACAAGTTAGAGGGTGAAACGGTTTTTGTTGCTCTCCCGAAGGTGGAAAGGGTAAAGACCTCCTATGAAGAACCACCTACTCTTGAGCTCAAGCCTCTTCCCGCACATTTGGAGTATGCTTTTCTCATGCCAGATTCTAAGCTACCGGTCATCATCAATTCTGAGCTTCTACCCGAGCAAAAGGACCGTCTAGTGGAGCTCCTCAAGAAGTACATGAGAGCTATTGCGTGGAGCATCTCGGATATTCGAGGTATAAGTCCCACATTTTGCTCACATCGGATCCTTATGGAGGAAGATTTCAAGTCGGTTGTGCAACCACAAAGAAGGCTAAATCCTAACATGAAGGAGGTTGTGAAGAAAGAGGTTATTAAGCTTATGGATGCGGGGATTATCTTTCCTATCTCGGATAGCCCTTGGGTTAGCCCCGTGCAAGTTGTTCCCAAGAAAGGAGGGATCACGGTGGTAGCTAATGACAAGGATGAGCTTATCCCGACAAGGACGATCACCGGGTGGCGTGTTTGCATAGATTATCGTCGACTCAATGATGCCACTAGGAAGAATCACTTTCCTCTACCTTTCTTGGATCAAATGCTCGAGCGTCTCTCCGGTCACGAGTACTATTGTTTCTTGGATGGTATGTCCGGGTACTTCCAAATCCCGATCGCCTCGGAGGACATCGAGAAGACCACATTCACATGCCCCTTCGGTACTTTTGCTTATCGACGGATCCCCTTTGGGTTGTGCAACGCTCCCGCTACCTTCCAACGGTGTATGCTTGCCATTTTCGATGATTTCGTGGAAGATATCATGGAAGTGTTCATGGACGACTTCTCGGTTTTTGGGGATTCATTCGACCTATGCTTGAGGAACCTTGAGAAGGTCTTGCGTCGGTGTGAAGAGACCAATCTTGCATTAAGTTGGGAGAAGTGTCATTTCATGGTCAATGAGGGGATTGTTCTTGGTCATAAGATCTCTAAAAAGGGCATTGAGGTTGACAAGGCAAAATTGGAGACCATCTCTCAACTCCTCCACCCTCATCCGTGAAAGCCGTGAGAAGCTTCTTGGGGCATGCCGGTTTCTATAGGCGCTTCATCAAAGACTTCTCGAAAATAACTACTCCTATGACTCGGCTTCTTGAGAAGGATGTGGAATTTTGTTTTGATAAGAGTGCTTGCAAGCTTTTGAACTCCTCAAGGGTAAGCTCACGAATGCCCCTATACTCATTGCTCCGGATTGGTCAAAGTCATTTGAGTTGATGTGTGATGCTAGCGATTACGCCATCGGAGCGGTTCTAGGCCAACGAATCGACAAGAGATTCCATCCAATATACTATGCAAGTAAGACTCTCAATGATGCTCAAAGGAACTACACAACTACGGAGAAGGAGCTCTTGGCCATAGTGTTTGCTTTTGATAAGTTTAGGTCCTACTTGGTACTTTCTCACACTATTGTCTTCACGGACCACCAAGCTTTGAGGTACCTTCTATCTAAGACCGATGCTAAACCAAGGTTGATCCGATGGGTCCTTCTATTGCAAGAGTTTGATATTGAGATTCGAGATAAGAAGGGGTCCGAGAATGTAGCCGCCGACCACTTGTCTCGCTTGGAAGAGGCGGAAATGGTACACAATGGTAATGAAGAGATCAATGACAACTTCCCCGATGAGCTATTATTCGCTATAGCAACTTTAGAGTTCAAGGAGCCTTGGTTCGCGGATTTGGCTAACTATCTTGCTAGTGGAGACTTGAAGGAGGGCCTCTCCACTCAAGACAAAAGGAAGTTCTTTGCGGATTTGAAACATTACTATTGGGACGATCCTTTTGTATTTCGAGTTGGCTCGGATGGTATGATTAGAAGATGTGTCACTTATGGAGAGTCTAAGGACATCATACGACATTGCCACTCCGGTCCTACGGGTGGACATCATGGAGCAAATCGCACGGCTCGCAAGGTACTTGAGTCCGGATTCTTTTGGCCCTCGATCTTCCGAGATTGTCAAGACTTTGTCAAGTCTTGCGATGCGTGTCAACGTTCAGGTAACATCTCTTCCCGTAATGAAATGCCTCAAAATGTCTCGTTAGTGGTAGAAATATTTGATATATGGGGTATTGATTTCATGGGACCGTTTCCTACTTCGCATGGTAACAAGTACATATTAGTTGCGGTAGATTACGTGTCTAAATGGGTGGAGGCACAAGCTTTGCCTACCAATGATGCCCGAGTCGTAGGGAAGTTTCTTGTTAAGTTGTTCACCCGTTTTGGTACCCCTCGTGCTATCATTAGTGATCGAGGTACTCATTTTCAAGGGCAATTCGATAGAGTATGCCACCGGTTCGGCGTCACTCATCGGATGTCCACCTCGTATCACCCTCAAACTAGTGGCCAAGCCGAGGTGACCAATAGGGAACTTAAAAGAATCTTAGAAAAGACGGTCGACCAATCACGGAAAGATTGGTCGAAGAAGCTTGATGACGCTCTATGGGCCTACCGCACGGCCTACAAGACCCCTATAGGCACTACTCCCTATAGGATGGTCTATGGCAAAGCATGCCATTTGCCGGTAGAGCTCGAGCACCGAGCTTATTGGGCATTGAAATTTCTAAACCTTGATATGAGTCTCGCAGGAGAAGAGCGTAAGTTTCAGGTACATGAGCTTGAGGAGTATCGCCATCATGCATATGAGAATGCAAAGCTTTACAAGGAGAGGACGAAGCTTATTCATGATTCCCGTTTGAAGCCGGGCAAGGATTTCAAAGTTGGTGATCAAGTTCTCCTATACAACTCTCGGCTCAAGCTCTTTCCCGGGAAATTGAGGTCTCGTTGGTCCGGCCCCTTTACGGTAACTCATGTTTTTCCTTATGGCACCATCGAGGTAATCTCTCCATCCCAAACCGAACCTTTTAAGGTGAATGGCCATAGACTTAAGCATTATGTTGTTAGTGATACTATAGGTGCTGTTGAGGTCTTGTCTTTGGTCGTGCCTTGAGTGTTCCTTGCTTCGTCAAGCTTACGACGTTAAACAAGCGCTTCTCGGGAGGCAACCCGAGTGTTTTTCATGTCTTTTCTTCTTGATTTGATTGCGTGATTGTGTGTTTTTGTGGTGTTCAAGGTCCTTGAGTTGTTGTGGTGTCCTTTGTGGTCTCGTAGGTGTTGAAATTCTGAAGTTCGGGGTCCGTTTTGGGTTGATTTGACGGTGTTTTGGTCGTTTTTCGTCGAGGTGAAAATTTGTTTTTGAACTGAGGAGGTGCACGTCGTGCACCACTGCACGCCGTGCATGATGCACGCCGTGCACCGTGCACGGTTTGGTGCACGTGCTGTCCAGGAGGTTTCGAAAGAAATTTCAGCTCCAAGGTGCACGCCGTGCATCCATGCACGCCGTGCACCCTGCACGCCGTGCAACTTGCACCGTGACTGATCTTTCCCTTTGCATTGTTTTGGTTTGGTCAGTGGTTGAGTCATCTGATTCTTGTTTTTCCGGTTTGAGTCATTGTTCGGTTTGGTTTTGGGCCACCCAACTCACTTGACCCAGCTGATCCGACCCAACCCACCCACCAACCGACCCACTCACCCGACCCCCACTCACCCGACCCACCCCAACCCAACCCCCCCTTATCCCCTCCCCCTCACCCCCGACCCCGACCCTCTCACTCTCTCTTTCACACAGCCGCCGACCACCCCCAACCACCACCCTCAACCGCCCGACGCCGCCGCCAGCTTCCATCTGCCTGCCGACTCCCAGCCACCGCCAGCACTTCCATCCTTCCTCAGCCGCCGACCACCCCAGCCACCACCCTCAACCCGGCCGCCGCCGCCACCAGCGCACCCTTAACCCGACCGCCGGCCTTCCTCAACCGCCCGACGCCGCCACCAACATCTGCCCAGCTCCAGCCGCCACTCAATTCCGCCGTCTTTCCTCAACCGCCAACCTGCCCCAATCTCAGGTTTCTTTTGGCTTGAATTTCTGATTTGGTTGCTTGAGTTAGTTGGCAGTTGGTAGTGTGGTTTGATTGAATGTTGATATTGTTGGTTTGCTTTGAATTGTGGAGTTGGGCATTGATTTTGATTGTTAGGATTTTGATGTGAGGGGTGTGATTTGGTTGCTTAGTTTAGGGTGTGGGATTTGCTTGGTTTCATGTGAGCAGGTTTGGGGTTATGGCGTTGCTTGTGTCCATTGTTGAGCCGATTTTAGCTTTGTGAAATTGATTGATTGTTCTTGATTGGTGGCTGATTTGATTGTTCTTGATTCGTGGCTGATTTGATTATTCTTGATTGGTGGATGGTTGCAAAGGATTAGTGGTGGCTTGATGGGGGCAGAATGTTGTTTTATCGTGATTTATTTGAATGGTGGAGTTAGGTGTGGTTGTTAGTGTTTGACTTGTGATCCTACTCCGTGCCTATCTTTGTGATGTGTCTTTTGTTTCTACAGGTTCTGAATTCGGGGACCGAATTCCATTCTTTGTGTGAGGAGGGGTGTGGTTAATCACCACTCATTGGTTTAATTTTTATGTATTCCTCCTTACATTGTGTGGACTTAGGCTTATATGTTCTTGATTCGTGTTTTTGATCCATGATGCATGCCTTTTGCTTAAGTTTGGATTTCAATGATTTGATTTTTGCTAGCATAGGTTGTTGCACTTGAACTTGATGATTTTGAATTGTGCTCAATGTTTTGATCATGTGTTATGATTCGGCGCCTTGATAGGGTTTGTCTTAGGAGTGTAGCCTTTTTGGTTGATTCTTTGTATGCACTTCTTTTGCAGGATGCCTCCCAAGGTAAAGCAGCTTCTTCATCCTCCGCCCCCAAGCGATCCAAGGCACCAGCTTCCAAGAAGCGGAAGGGACAGACTGGGGAGTCTTCTGCTCCTCCACCACGGTCGCCTTCGCCGCCTCCAGCTCCTCGTGGCGTCGACCCTCCTGAATCAGTGGTTCAGAGGATCTTCGACTTCGACCCCAGAGATCGGGCTTACAGTCGTTATCAGGTTATGGCAAGATGGCCCGTGGCCAGGCAGGGTAGATTTGATTTTGAAGGGTTGCAGAGTCATGCTGGTTGGTTGGATGCTTTGAAGACTTTGGCTGATAGAGCCGGTATTTGGCCGCTCTTGGAGGTTGACGAAAGGGCGTATGAGTGGCCTACAAAGGAGTTCTTGAGTACTCTCACCGTGGAGTGTCACGAGACCACTAGTGAGGTTTGTGTGCGCTTCAGGCTCGGCGGGATGGCGCGTGTGTGCTCCATTGACGAGTTTGGATACCGCCTTGGGTTCTATGAGTGGGTGCAGGTTCAAAGTGGCGAGCTCTCTGGGTTGGCTCTCATATCTTCTCTTGCGGGGGACGCCAAGAGTGCATTCTTCAAGGAAATTGCACCGAGGACTAGAGGTTATTCAGCTCGCTCATCCAAGGTCACAGAAGTGAATCGGCCTATGCTGAAGCTCCTCCATCACTTCTTCCGGCACTCCATCACCCACAGGAAGTCATCCTCCTCTCCAGGTGTAGTCTCAGTCAGAGATTTGTTTCTCTTTTATTGCTTGGAGAGGGGCATCAAGCTGCATCTAGGTGATTTAGTGCTAGGAGCCCTCCTTCAGATACAAGCTAATGACACTATGGTGTTCTGCTGGGAGGGGGATTTGTGACCAGGTTGGTGCGTGGGTATGAGTGCCTTGATGCTTTTGGTCCTGCTCCAGCATTTGTCGAGCCTCGACCAGTTCTCTTGAGGATTGTCCTACCTACAGCTCAGATCACAGACCTTCTGGTTCCGACTTGTCGGGTCTCAGATGATGACAGTGATGAGGAGGATGTAGAGATCGACCCTACTTCGCTTCATGAGCTTATCTCGGGGATGGGCCGCCTCACGACCGTAGTGGAGGATATTCGTGAGGGACAGAGGAGAGACAGTGCGGCGATACAGGATCTTAACAGGAGAGTTCAGAACCTAGAGGCGTACAACGCTAGGGACTTTGAGAGCCAGCAGTTCTATGGATAGCAGCTTGCTCAGGTGCATGAGGTTCAGCAGTTTCAGGGTATCCAGATTACTCAGATTCAGCATTCTCAGTACTGGCAGCAGCATCAGTCCTACTACTACCAGGAGAGCTTCCACTCTGAGTCCGGCCCCTCCAGCACTTGGGCAGTCTTTCCACCGCCTCCCCCGTTTGACGGCTACCATCCATGGTCACAGTGGCCTGGGCACCCACGACCACCACCCCACTGAGAGCCACAGGATCACTCACCACTTCTCAGGACTTTGGATTTTTCCTTTCTTTTATTTCTGTTTATGACTGCATGTTTTGTTGTGTTTGACTTCTGATTTTCTCTTTTCATTTCTGGCTTTGCACTTGTCATGTTGTTGGATCACACATCTCATCCGTACTCTCATCTTGTCGACTATGGGTTGTGTTTGAGTGGTGTGCCCTCCCTTGTTTTCTACAGGTACCCCTGATTCAGGTCCTCGTCCTGAACAGGTTACTTGACCCGGGATTCCATCTCCGGCTTCTCTTCTTCACCGCGCGGTATATTCGTTCCACCTTATCCTCTCTCTCTCTTGATCATTGAGGACAATGCTCATGTTAGTCGTAGGGGAGTTTGAGGTTTGGTGTGATTATTTGTCGGTAGAAGTCTAAAGCTATGTTTTGATGTGTTGCATGATCTTAATTGAATGTCGAATTCCTCTATTGTAGAATCGTTCGGTTCTTGACTTTTGGTGTTTAATTGACTTCAAGTTTTCACAATGACGTTTAGACTGTCCTGCTTAGAACCTATAACCAGCATGTTAGCACTAATATCAAATGAGTCTGGGCCAGAACTGAGATTTTATCACTCTTGCATGTTGGTTGATTGGTTTGATACGTGTTTTTGTACCGCTCGATAACACCGGTCTAAGATGATGAAGGCAATCAGAATTTTCACCCTTTTCCATGTCTTTCTTTACCCTTTTTGATCCTTCGTGATTGTGGCTTGAGATTAGACGGAATCCAATTCGAAATCTTGTGTGGAAGTTGTAAGGGGCTAAGGATCAAGTGGCTAAATTGTAAAAAAAAAAAAAATGCTCAAAATAAAAGCTAGGCAAGCTCGGCACCTAAGTGAAGTGTCGGGTTGAGCACTAAGCAAAAGGGCAAAGGCTGTGAGCTAGGCAGGTTCAACACCTAAGTGAAGTGTTGAATCGAGCACTAGTATGCAGTAAGAAAAAAAAAGAAAGAAAAAGAGTTCTCAAATGTAGCCCTTGATCCTAGCCAGAGTTTTGTAAAGTGCGGATCTAGAAGCGGATGAAGTCGAGTCGATAGCCACATCATAATCACTCACCACTTGCGATCCATGTCCCGATTTTAAGTCCCTTTGATTAGAGTTGGTGTTGTCGTGGTCGGTTTTGCTGTGTCCCAATCAACCACTACTTGAAGTGTGCAGAAATTAGTGAGGTTTAGACTTGTTTGGTTGATGTTCTTGCATGTGTAGGTTTAGTTTGTTCGTGGAACAGTTTAAGCTAAATTGTGATTGCTTGAATCTCAATGGACCGAACTTGTCATTTGTGAACTTGGATGTTTTCTAATTCATTTGCTTGAGGACAAGCAAAGCTTAGTCGTAGGGGAATTTGATGTGACTTTAATTAGTGCATTTTAAGCTTATGAATGACCTTTGAAATGCCCGTGTTTATTCGTGAAATGACATGACTTATATGCTTTTATTGAAGTTTCGTGCAAAGTGTCATTTTGTTGTCCGGTTGCCACTTTGGAGCCAAATTCGTGGTCTATCGGAGTTGCCTCTGTGCATTTTCAGGTTATGGCATCAAAGTACGGATGACAAGGAGCGCATAGGAGCAAACGGAGGTCATTTGGAGGCCGGACGAGGGAGATATGAGCATTGCAAGATCGAGCTTTCTGCAGAGTGCAGGGGTGCACGCCGTGCAGGTGCACGCCGTGCAGGGTGCACGCCGTGCAGGGGTGCACGCCGTGCACTGTCCCCTGCACTATAAATATTCTTGTTTTTGGCCATTTTGAGGAATTCTTTCATCTCTTTTGAACCCCAAACACATACCCACGAACCCTCAAACCCTAGAACACATTTTTGGAGCAATTTGAAGCCATTGGAGCTAGGATTGAAGCCAACAAACCTTGGGAGAAGTGCTTACAAGTGGAGAAGTGAAGATCATCTCAAGGATTCATCCATGGTGTTCTTGGTGACCATTCTTCCTTCTTTTCTCTTTACTCCCTTGGCCATGTGTGGCTGAGTTTCTAGGGTTCATCTTGGATGGGTAGATTAGTTGTGCTATGATAGAGAGATGATTGTATAGAACTTGCCATGATTGATCTTGGTTGTATGAGGATGATTCCTAGACTTGTTCTTAATGCCATTTTATGCCATGTTTGCTTGATTTGGTCCATTCAATGTGATTTGATGCATGAGAGTGCTTGGATTGCATAGATTGTAGGTCTAGGGATTGAAGTGAGTGTGTTCTAAGAGATTAGATCATCTTATTTCAACCATTTTCACTTGATTTCTCTCTTGGGCATTTTATCGAACACTAAGAATGCATCCTTTTTCACTTAGCTTGAGAGCGAGAGCCTAAGTTGAGCGGTATTAGGATAGGGATTTGGTGCTACGAGAGTGCATTGAGTCTATAGAAGTGAAATGCATGGTCATCCAAATGCAAACTCGATCTTGATTGACTTGTTTGTTCAATTAGTCCTCTTGAGCATGATGAAACTACCCACCAAGAGAACCCCCTTTGTCTTTGATTTGCACCACTTTATTTTTCTTTCTTTTTTTAGTTTCCTTTAAGTTTTTAATTTCTATTTCAAACCAAAACTCCTTTCAAATGAATAGACCGTCTACGAGGAATGTGAGTAGTGGCCATTGAGAGAACCCCGTGGAATACGACCTTGGTAAAATCGCTTTTATCAGGCAGATTCCAATTTTTGAAGTTGCCCAGTTGTACGCCTTGATGGAAGAGGAGCCGTCTCACTTCTCCAATTTTCCGGGGGTCATTCCAGCTCAGATGGAAGAGCAGAGCCAAACATATGATGGGACATACATGGCTAGCAGTCATGTCGATCCAGAGGAGGAGGAGGTTGATCAAGAGGGATTGGCGCGATATGAATATGTCACCTCCAACGACTCAGGTGCGAAAGGAGCCGTTGCTCGGCGGACGAAGGGAATCCTAATGTCGACGATGACATCGGTCAAACCGACGAGGAAGATGACGACGAAGATGGGGGAGCCACAATAGAGAGCGTGGAGGTCTATGTGCCACCGGAACATGCCACAACAGTGGGTGACGACTGTGACGACATCATGACAATCTCCAACACCTACTCCATGGACAGACGCTTCCAGTTCCCAGCGAAGTCGTACTGGTCAGTGGAGATGGAATTCTACTTGGGACATACATTCTCTTCGAAAGGACAAATGGCGTCCCTAACGAAGAGCCAAGCAGTCCTCCGCAACTATAAGTATAGAGTCATCATAGGGAGGGTATGTCGACTGGCGTGAGGCTGGACGTGGGCGGTGTGGTCCTCGCTCGAGAAGTCGCTCATACCCTCCACTAATAGCCAATCCAGCTTGAAGCACATGACTCATGTGAGGATCACCCATCGTACCGCTCAAAATGGTGGCCTGCTCCAGCGAGGCAATCTGAAATGAAAATACTATGTCAGTGTACTCTAAGGTAAGACTAAATTGGTTAAAGTTACTCAAGTAGTTGGCCACTGACCATCCCCTGGAACTGTGCACCATCGTGAGATAAGGTCAGGCGTTTCCGTCTCCTGTACCACTCGTCGTACTCATCATGGAAGTGGTGGCTCAATGCATCTGCTCTGAGATCGCCCTGGGCAATGTGATGACCCCGCTGCTCCCAGAGACGTAAGTACTCTTGGTACTTAGCACCCCAATCATGTACTGGCGCTCTGAAGTCTAGTCCCATCAACTCATTGATGCGACCAGCGGGCTCGACGCCCTGTGGGACACGCTGACCATGTCCGAACTGACGCATGCAATGGTCGGGATGGTGCCATGCGACACAGTCTATGCACATCATGGGGGGTAACAACACGCCACAATACATCGTCCCCCAACTGATGATCCTCCTCACGGAAGGCGTACGGCGTCCACTGGAGAATGAGTGAGACATAAATATGTTATCAGGAAGAATTAAGAAAACGAGGGAGAGATTTTAGAGGAGGCTAAGAATCCTAACCAAGAACTTCGTGGACCGGTCAAGTGCGTAGCGTATGTCCTCGAGCCGCATAGCCACGCAATGCTGATGGCGCTGGATGCACACCACGAGGAACGGTATCAGCATTTGGTGGGTCACCACCCGCTATGTAGCGATCAGCTATATGCGGGAATCTCTCCAAGGCCCAGAGCTGGACTAGCAAGGTGAATCCTCCGAAGTCACCGGTACCCCTCTAACTGCCAGCGGTGAAGAAGGCCACCCTCCCCATGGCCTTATACAACCATGCTAGTACCGCAATACCCCAATTGAAGGTGGATGCAACCGTAGAGTCCCCAATAAGTCGGAGTCGATGAACCAGTATCAAGTCTCCAGTCCGGTCAGCTAGTAGAATGGCGCCAAGAAGAACCCAAGTGTAGGCTCGTGCGTAGCGGATAACAACATCTGCTGGAGCACCAGCCGGTAGACGATCGAACACTCCCTTCACCCACGAAATCTTCACTGACTGCCCCGTACAACTCCTAGCTGGGGGTGCGAAAAAAGGTCCTCTCCGTTTTATAAAATCCTACAACGTCAATATGACAGTGTTAATAAATTACTCCGAAAAAATTATCTACCATAAAAACCCTAAACTAATTCTCTAACCTAAATCCTAAACTAATTATCTAAACTAATTCTCTAACCTAAATCCTAAACTAATTCTCTAACCTAAAAACCCTAAACTAATTCTCTAACCTAAATCCTAAAATAATTCTCTAACCTAAAAACACTAAACTAAATAATCTACAACAAAAAAAAGAGGAAGGAGACTTACCTTGGCTCCTTAGGCAAGTGAGTGATGTGTGTGGGAATGGTGGGGGAGTGGAATGGGTATATATAGGTGCCAGGCAAGATCGCCCAATCAGGTTGCGTTTCTCCCAAAGGGCTTGGACGATCTCGCCTGTAGTAGGGGCGATCTCGCCTGTGCCTGGGGCGAGAAGGACTGTCTCGGAAACCCCAACATTTAATCGGGTGGTTGGCCCGAATTAACTCCGGCTGGTTGGTATTCAGAGGTGCTGGGGCGATCTCGCCTAGGGCACGGGCGATATCGCCTGGGGCCTGGGCGTTTATACCTACAAATGTATATAGTTTCGAAACACATTTATTTTGGTACATAGTTTTATTTTTTTATTTATTATGGTGAAAACTCCTACAAATTCAAATCAGGTACCTACTAAATTTAACAAATCAAGTACCTATTATAAAAAAATGGTACTTGTGAATTCAAGGCCCCATTCACTATAAATTATCTTAAATTATATAATTGGGTGAATTATATAATTTAGATAATTATAGTTCATAATTGAAATTATGTTTACTTGGTGTTTTGTAAATTATGAAATTAAATAATTTATAATAACAATTGTGTTCATTACTTTAGTTGAATTACAAATTATGCATATTTCTAGAATTCAAGTGAATCACATATAACACTCGTCTAAACTCAACTAATTACTAGCACACTCATCACTCCACATCTGATTTGCGATCCCGTCATGCTTAGAAGCCATTTCTCGCACCTGTGATGAAGACGTACCAAATTCTATATGAGCCACTAATTCACTTGTTTCGGCTTGACCATCACTCTCTTCAAACTCAGCAAATAGAGAGTCCCATTGTGCATGTATACGAATAAAGTTGTGAATCGCACAACATGCTAGAACAATGTTTGTTTGTTTGCTGAAGCTATAACTGCACATCATTTTCATATCGGTCATCTTCTCTTCAAAACACCAAAACATCGTTCAATGACATTGCGAAGACTAGAATGCTTGTAGTCAGGGGCGGATCCAGGATTGAATCATGCACTGAGCCGAAATTAAAGGAAATTTTTTCTAATATATCATTGAAATCACTCAAAATCGCACCTAAACTATAATTTTCTAATATATCACGCTTAACATATATGATTAAACTATCAACTATTGCGTAGCCTAATCACCACTATCTTCATCACCGAAAATAGGCGTTCACATGCACTAGTAGAGATCAGAACAATCAAAACAAGACAAATAAGTCGATCCACAAGATAAATTTGCGACAAAGCTCAGCAAGAGATGCTAACTTTTTCAAAGAATGGTGACTGGGAACATCAACCTGGAAAACTCTCAACTGAAAGTCTAATATCTTTATTTACTGTTCAGAAAATTCAAAAGGATAATACTTTTTTCGTTAGACTATAAAAGAAGCTTCGATGACAAATGCTTTATATCCATTTGAAGGATCCAAACATGAGCTAAGGTTCAAAAGTTCAATCACATTTTCATCAAACCTTGAGCTTATTTCTTCGGCCTGGTAATCGATAATGGTGTTAAACACATAAAAATGATAGTAATGCTCATTTGGCACACCATTTTGTTGGCGAGTAGATTTACCTTCAACATGTGGAGCACTAAGAAGAGAAGACATTAAACCAAAAATATGCGATAGTAGTTTAGTGTATGAACATTGACGAAAAATAGGACGAGAGATTGAAAGAAAGCATGAATGAATGAAATTTTAATTGATGGAGATTCAATACTAAAAGAAGGCTAGAGTTTTAATTACAATAGTTGAAAAGGAAAATCTTAATAATCATAATGGTGGTATGGTATATTTGGGTTTGACACATAGGTTAGAACTAGGCTTGGCAAATAAGTCGGAAACCCGCCAGCCCGTCTGAATCCGGCCCAATTTCCGGCCTTTTCAACCCAATTACGCGGGCTTGTAATGGGTCCGGGTCTGCCCGAAAACCAGCTGCCATACATATCGAACGTGGACGAATTTCGGCATATCCGCCCCGCCACCGACCCAGACATTGATTAGGATTATAATCCTTATCAGAGCCCTATAATCTCGATAACCCCAAACGGCCAAACCCCCAAATTTCCATCCCCCGCACGATCTTCTGTAATCCCTATAATCTCGATGGTAAGGCCGTGTTCGTGAGGGAAATTGATTCCAAGATTTCTGCTCTACAAACTCGGATTGAAGATGTTCAAAGCGACACAATCAGTCCTCAAGGCTCAATCAAGCCCTCAAGTTAAGGTTCATATTCTCTGCTGCAACCTGCATCGGCAAGCTGTATATCGCAGAAGTTGTGACTCGTGAGTGCCTAATACTGTACCATTTATATATACTGATTCATTCTCCAGTTCTTCTTCCCCAGTTCACCTTCTCATATCTTCGTATTCTGTTTGTTTTTTTCGTCTTGCAGGCACTTTGAAGTCGACTCCGAAATAGTTCTTGTTGTTGACTTTGGAGTCCCACCGTCTCACAATCTTCGTTATGGTATTTAATCTTCGTCACCCACCCTTGCTTTGTTTCGTGAATCCATACCAGTCAAGGGTTTCTTCTTGAATCCATATAACTCACTGTTCAATCATCTAGTTAGGTTTTATTACTTCATATTTGATTATTTGATGTTTAAAACATTACAAGCTACAACATCACCGTGTTTTCTACTTCTGCTGAAGTTTGTCCGCTTTTCGATTATTCCTTTGTTGATTGTATTTTGGTTTATGCTTTGATTCAATCTAGATTGTTCCATTGTTGATTGAAGTTTGAATTCTAGATTGTTCCATTAGTAGTGTTGGTTCTTTGATTCTGCTATTCTGTTTCATAGTAACCTTCTAGATTTCGTGCTAATCCTTGTTTCCCCTTTATCAAAAAATGCACTAATGATTGATGAATATATTCATGATAGTAGTGTATGTGAATGTTTTGTAGATGGAGAATCCGAATAATTCCTAGAACAATGTTCCTGCAACTCCTACCCAAACACAGACACCACCTAACGCTGCTACTCCTCCAGTTCAACAACCTTCCACGGAAGCTGTCTTAATAGGTGCTGGGACCGTTGTTGCTGATGGTCAAGGTCATCCTCAAGGGGAGATACAACAAGTCCAATCGAGTGGTAGAAAATTGAAATCAGAAGTGTGGCCACACTTTCAAAGGCTTCAAGTGAATGGTGAATTAAAAGCTAAATGCATCTACTGCCGAAAGCTGCTCTGTGGACATTCGAACAATGGTACTACACTTCTTAGGAATCACAGGGATGGGTGCATTCAGAAGAAGATTCATGATGGTAGACAAAAAATTTTGGGTCCGAATTTCATTGGTAAGATTCAACCAGATTTGATAGTGGGTCAGTTTAGTAGTGAGGCTTCTAAGAAGGAACTTGGCATCATGATTATCATGCATGAGTACCCTCTTGCTATGGTTGACCATCTATATTTCAAACGGTTTTGTTGCTCTTTACAACCTTTGTTTAAGGTTCCAACAAGGAATACTATGAGGAAAGAAATCTATTGTATGTATCGGGCTGAGAGAAGTCGAATAATGAAGGAGATGGAAGGAACCAAAAGTCGAATAGCTATAACAACTGACATGTGGACGGCAACCAACCAGAAAAGGGGTTACATGGCTGTAACTGCCCATTACATTGACAATGCGGACAATGCGTGGAATCTTAGAAGTTATTTGATGAGGTAATCACTATACAATTATAGTTATTTTGTTTTGTTGGTTTGTCAATATATTGAATCAATATTCATGTTCTGCCTTTGTTTTGTCTTTATTTTCGCAGGTTTCTTTATGTACCTGCCCCACATACTGGAGAGAGACTGGCAGCACGACTATCTGAGTGTCTTATTGAATGGAACATTGATAGTAAGTTGTCCACAATCACTCTTGACAACTGCACTACTAATGATTCCTTGATTGAGTTTGTGAAGAGAAAGTTAGTGTTGTCTGATTTGATTAAGGATGGATCATTGCTTCACATGAGGTGTTATGCTCATATCATTAATCTGATAGTCAAGGATGGTTTAGATGTCATTAGAGATGGAATTGAGAAAATTAGGGCTAGTGTTCAATATTGGACTTGCACACCTAGAAGAGTTGAGAAATTTAAAGATACTGCTAGACAATTGAAAATTACTTTTGAGAAGGCCTTGGTTATGGATTGTTCTACTAGGTGGAATTCTACATATGAAATGCTTTCTGTTGCCATCCCATATAAGGATGTTTTCTGCCGTTTGAAAATACGTGACCATCAGTACACTACATTGCCTAGTAGCAATGATTGGGAATTTGCATATGTTGTTTGTGAGAAGCTTAGGATATTCAACACTATAACTGATCTGTTTTCTGGTACGAATTATCCGATGGCTAATATCTTTTTCCCGATAGTCTGTGACATTAGAATGGCTCTAATGGAATGGTTGTATGATCCTAACCCTCTCATTTGTGACATGGCTAACAAGATGTGGTTGAAGTTTGCAAAATATTGGGATGATATTCATTTAGTGTTGGTTGTATCTGTTGTTCTGGATCCGCGATATAAGCTTCATGTAATCGAGTATTATGCTGATAAGTTTGGGAGTACAAATGTTGATATTGTGGGTGAGAGAGTGAAGAATGTTGTATGTGATTTGGTGCTTGAGTACCAAAGAAAGACGGAGGAAAAATCAAGTACCAGTTTTGCAAAAGATGATGTCAATGTTCCTACTAGCTCTACTGTGGATCTTGACTTTGAGTTATACGTGAGGCAGAGGAAGAAGTCAAAAACTACCTCAGTAACAACTGAGCTTGATCACTACTTAGCTGAGGCACTCATTCCTCGAACAAGTGTTAGACTTCGATGTGCTGATATGGTGGAGACTTAATGGTGCAAAATGCCCTACTTTGCAAGAGATGGCTAGGGATTTGTTAGCTATTCCAATAAAATCTGTTGCATCTGAGTCCGCATTTAGTTCTGGTGGGAGATTGTTGGATCCTCATCGTAGCATACTACACTTTTCTTTGGTAGAGGCAATGATGTGCACTCGAAGTTGGATCAAGGATGACATGAAGAGAGGTAATTCACTAATTCTTTTTACTTTGTGTTTATGTTATTTAATTTCTTTCGAAATTGTTTGTACTTGACTACTTGTTGATTTTTTTGCTTTGTTTTCGTAGATAAAACAACAAAAATGGAACAATTAGAAGGTATTTTCACTACACTCACCATGGAGGATGCCGCTATTGAAGACTTAGAAGGTAAACACCTTCATGTTAATTCACCTACCTAACTGTGTTCTGCTTCTGCTGTTTTTTTACTGTATGTTTGCTTAGTTCTGCTTCTGCTGTTTGCTTAGTATTGCTTCTGCTGTGTCCTTAATTCTGCTGTTTTTTAGAACTTCTACTTTTGCTACTTCAATGCTTAGTTCTGCTTCTGCTATTTGTATTAACTCTGCTTAGTTCAATGCTTAGAACCCAACAAATGAACAAACTGTGCTTCTGCTATTTGCTTGTCTTCATTATGCTTCTACGGATTTAGTACTGTATGTTTGTAATTCACCTAACTTAGGTTTCTATATGTTTGTAATTCTACTGTTACCTTAGCCTACTATAGGTTTGAATTTTTTGATGGGTTTTTGTACAATTCCCCATGTTCCTTTCTTTGCACATATATAAATATATGGCTAGCGCTCCGGTACCCACAGGGTACCGGTACCCCCTATTACATGACACAGTCTCATTGGCTCATTAAATATTTTTTTTTCAATTGCTTTTTAATACTTGAACTATTTGTAATCTCTCCCAACAACCTACATTAATTTTCTTAGACAATCAAATCCATGCGTCTTCTAATTACATAAGAGACACATTTATATAACCATATACTCAAATTAATCCATAAAATAAATATTTTGCAATTCACTCTAATCTAACATCCCATCCTCCAAGTGTAATCAGATCTAAGCAGTCTCATCCAGTCTTCCTCATCTATCTTACCACCATTTCATCCACATCATTATGTTATCAAAATCCTTCCCATCTTACTGTCCTGGCGATTCATTCGCTGTAATGTAACCAAGTTGAGCTGCCACCAATTCTGTCAATCCGCATCCTAAAGATTTATTCCTAGTGACCTAGCTAATCTGTCACCAATTCTTATCCAAACTGTCATCAACACGGTGGCCAGTGATATACCTGATGAGTTCTCGGAGGAGGAGGACGACCTCTAGTCCTCGTTCATTTTCCACCGGACTAATAATCCCATGTATCCATCTATTCGTATCGTTGTCAGATTCATTCGCTGTAACACCCATTTCGAAACTTGTAGACCTCAATTTCTGTGCAACCAAATCCGATCGGATTGTACCGTAATCGGAGGAATCAACAAAATCCATGTTTTCCGGTTACAATGGGCGAACTGGTTTTAAGGGGATTTCAACTCTGGCCCGCTTTGAATGCTATGTCCGGTTTTAAAATCCTTTCCAAAAGGTAGGGAATTGATAAATATTCACCGTATTTCAACTGAAGTCCCAAAATTAACCTTGGCATCTCCCCTGTTCCAGCAATACTTGGTGCCTCGGTGGTAGATTTTCTTCTCATAAACGGCAGCTTGGCTTCAGATTTTTTACCTGTAAACTTTATCAAGCCTTCTTCTTCGTTTTCGTTTATTGTATTTGTTGTGACGTTGTGATTAACTCCCAAACTGCAAAAATCCATTATTGAGTATCACTGCTCTGCTCTTGTTCCTAGCTGCCATGTTCCTGCTCCACTCAATATTCGAAGTTGTATACTACTGCATCCTTCGTGTACTAAAAAAAACATGATTTGCTGCAATAGAAATGAGCAAAGTTTATATACAGGGTTTTCCAGCTTCTTTGGTTGTCAACAATTAATGTTCTTCAGAAACAAGTCTACCTCAACCGAAAGTACTTCAGAAACAAGCCTTTGGATTTATCATCACCAACGACGACGAGAGGTTGCCTCCTCCTCCTCCTATAACTAATCCGGTATATTTCTCATGGTGGCCGCGACGATGGCGGATTGGAAAGGAAGTTGGCGGTGGATCGGCTAGGTCACGGTGGATGAGTCGCCAGGCCACAGATTGATAATCGAAGATTGGCGGCGACTCAGCTAGGTTACAACGGATGAAAAGCCAGGACAATGGAAAGCTTAGAAATCCTTCTTTGTTTCATTCCTTTCTGGCAACATGATGATGTGGATGAAATGGTGGAGAGATAGATGAGAGAAGTTAGGTCTAATTACATTATACTGGAGGATGGAATGTTAGATTGGGGTGGATTGCAGAGTATTTGTTTTTATGGATTAATTTGAGTATATGGTTATATAAATGTGTCTATTATGTAATTAGAAGACGTATGGATTTGATTGTCTTAATGTAGGTTGTTAAGAGAGATTACGAATAATTCAAGTATTAAAAAGCAATTGAAAAAAAATTCATTTAATGAACCAATGAGACTGCGCCATGTAATAGGGGGTACCGGTACCCTGTGGGTACCGAAGCGCTACCCATATATATATATATATATATATATATATATATATATAGTCACATCACATCTTCATGTTTTTTCTACACAGAGAATGCAATGTTGAATGAAGACAAGACAATATACAATTTTGATGAATAAGGGATTTCGTAGGTAAAGCACAGTTGACCAAATTATGAATTTAATTTTTTATCTAATCATCATAATCTAAACTGTGAATTTTCATTGTGTAGGTTGTGAAGACTCAAGAGCATGGTTTCATGGATCTTATCTTTGAAGTTTGAATTTTGATTAGCTACTTCTACAAGAACAATTGTTTTAGCCTTTAATATTTACTATTCGGATTTTTAAGTTTTTAAGTTACATGATGAACACATGTCGATTGGAATTCGATGAATATTTGTTTACGTTATGGGATTTTAGTTTCTTATTTTAGTATTTGCAGACTCAAAGTTTGAATTTAACTTTTAATTCACCACCAAGCATGTAAAATATCCAGCCCAGATTTTTAAATGACAGGCCCGCTACCCAACCCGCAAGCCCAGAAACCGGCTAGATCCGGGCCTGGTAAAAATTTCCACCCCGTTTATTGTCACGGATTCGGGCCGCCGGTTTCAGAAACATTAAACCTGCGCCCGGCCCCTGATATTGCCAAGCCTAGTTAGAACCCTCCTCACAAATTTCCACATCATCATTTAGTTTTTAAATAAAAAACTTATTTATTTTCTCTCTTTCCTTTCATTAAATGTAGAATGCTTTTAAATTAAATGTCTTATGAATGAAAAAAAAATTAAGTAGATTATATTAACATAAATTGATATAGAAATGAAATAATTTTAATTTTTAATATATTTAAATTTATGAAAAAATATTATACAAATATTTCATTAGAAACTTTTATTAATCACTTCTCTAATAACTATTCATTTTATTATATTTGTGTTTAGCTATTTATCTATTCTGTGCATGAAAAAATAAAAATTATACCTTATAATTATTCTGAGAAAAAATATTTTATAAATATTGAAGGTTAAATAAGATAAACTTCAATAAAATATACTTCAATCAAGATTACACAAAGATAATAAGAACAAAAGAGAATTAAATACTAAATAAAAATTATTATCAACTTTTATAGAGGTGTCAGTGTGCATACTTGCCAATTTTGATTTTTTAACTACGGTATGGATTGTTATATTCATACGTGGGTTTTTGGGCTCGAAAATAAGAGAGATAAAGAGAAACGAGAAAGAGGAGGAAAATTCAAAATTAACATTTATGAGGGAGAGACGTATCAAACTTACCATGAATATCATTCAATCGTGCTTCAGTTCGTGCTCCTATAAAGATTAGAACGTTAAATCGACCGGATCCATAAGTAAAACACAAAAAAAACCCATGAAAGGAAGTAAAACCCGACCTATATCATGTGATGCGTATGAATGATTTGCTGTTTGAGAGTTCATACTCGAAGTTTTTCCAATTCAGACGTATGTTTCTGGCTCGAAAATGAGAGAGATGAGGAAGAATAGGATTCAAAATTAGCATTTATGAGGGGGAGAAGTGTGTTTAAATAGAGATTGTGTTTTCTCTCTCTCTCAAATCCATGTCTGACACGTATGAATTTCCCCATGTCTGAATGAACAACGCATTTATGAATTAATTATAACTCACGAGTGAATAACTACACTCGTATGAATTAATTATATACCCACGTCTGAATGAACAACGTACGCATGAATGAACAATGTGTTGTCCAATCCACGTCTGAATTAGGTTTTGTCAGACTCTCTCTCTTCATTTAATTATAAACGTATGTTTGAAGCTGTCTAATCCACATCTGAATTTCCTCTCCCTATTTTACCCCTAATATGTGCCGGGCCCAACCTTTCTCTCAACCACCATTAGATCTGATCCAATAGTCATAAGGAGCTTAATACTCACAAAAGTCCAAATCAGTTGAAGTGAAGTAACAAAGTGGTGTCTACTATTCCATTTTAAATTTTAATACAGTAACCTTGCTAATATTTAATTTCAATACTCCAAATCAGTTGAACAACCTGTATGAAAAATCCCCTGTTAGCTTAATATTTATTAATTTTTCTTTGATTTGGAATTGGATTTGGATGCATTAACATTTTCGTAACTGGAGATTCGACATTTACTTAATTAATTGACTTTACAATTTAGGTCGAAAATTATACTTGATGTGGATTAACGACTGATATGAGTCCCTCGAAATAAACAAGGTTGTATAACTAAATTTATTCTTTTTATAGTTTTATAAAAATAAATTAAAATGAATGCAACCATGATTCTTGCCATAAATTCTGAGGAGTTATTTGTGGGCTTAGGATTCGGACCCAATCCTGTAAGGGTTGGATCGGTTCCAACCAAAAACAGGGAGGGAGGGCAAATCTGGCATTTTAATAAAAATCATTAAACCCTTCACCGTCTCCTCTCTACCAAATCATCTCCCACTGCTCTTCTCGCCCAAATCCCACCGAGCAAACCGGCGCCACTGCCCAACAGCCCGAACACGATCGATCGTCGCCGATTCGCAGCCCAATCCCGCCGATAGACAAGCAAGATGGTGAATAGATTGAACACTAACATAAGATCTGATGCGGAAGGAGCATTGATTGAAATAGAGTTGACTAGATGAGATAATGGAGTCGTACCTTCAAACCCATAGTGCTATTAGATTGCTTATGTACTGTGTGAGCTTCGCCTCTCTCTCTCTCTCTCACTGCTTACAAGTCACGCAGACCTCCGTTTGCTATCAAATCTCCGATGTCGAGGTTAGCTGCTGCTTTAGAGGCAAAGTTGGGAGATACTGTGGAAATTGAAAAGCAAGACAAGGGTGGAATCCAAAGCAGGTCGAACTGAAGAGGAGGTGGAGGGAGTGGGTGGCGTCGGCGTTTGATGAGCAGAGTTGGTCGTCGTTTGAGTTGGATCTGAGGAAAAGGAAACAAATTGGAAAAATTACATTTCAGTCACTAAATTTTTTGTTGTTGACAGTTTAGGATTTTGGGCATTTTATAAAAATTTGAATGTAAATATTGTTGGAATAGCTTATAACTATATATAATATGATCGTCGAATAACATGTTACCTAGTTCGTATAACTAGTTAACTAATCATGATGTCATCTAATTATCAAATAATCTTGTTAACTAGTTATCTAATAATCTTGTTCACTAGCTACCAAATCGTGATGTTAAGTTAACTGGTTAACTAAATTTGATAACTAGTTATCATCTTAACAAAATGTTATCTAGTTATCTTAATCATGATGTTAACTAGTTAAAATAACCTGTTAACAAAAAAACTTGTTAACTAGTTATCTAGATCATGCTGTTAACTAGTTAACACGATTAATTAACTAGTTAACACGATTGATTAACTAGTTAACACGATAAGATATCTAGTGAACTCGATAAATTAACTAGTTAACTCGAGTAGATGACTAGTTAACAACTGGATAACTAGTTAACTCGATAAATCATGATGTTAACTAGTTAACTTGTTAAAAACAACATAACTAGTTACTCGATAAATCATGATGTTAACTACTTAACTTGTTAAAAACAACATAACTAGTAACTCGATAAATCATGATGTTAACTAGTTAACTAGTTGAAAACAACATAACTAGTTAGATAGCCTGTTAACAAAAATTTCAGTTAACTAATCATGGCAATTCGTTAACTAGTTGTCAACAAAATAACATGTTAACTCGATTGATTAACTGGTTAACAACTTGATAACTCGATTAGATAACTAGTTAACAACTTGATAAATAGTTAACTAGTTATCTTAATTAAAAACAACATAATTAGTGAGATAACATGTTCATATAAAATTCAGTTAATTGATCATGGTAACTCGTTAACTAGTAATCAGCAAAATAACATGTTAACTAGTTATTTGCTGATAACATGTTAACTAGTTATCAGTAAAAACTCGGTTAACTATTTACCAAAATTAGTTAACTAGTTAACATCATGATGAGATAACTAGTTAACAAGGGTTATCTAACTAGTTATATTGTTCTTACTTAGTTAACTAGTTAACATCATGATTAAGATAATGAATTAAGATTTTTTAAAGATGATAACTAGGTTTTTTTATGAATAATGATAACTAGTTATCAAAATTAGTTAGCTAGTTATTTCGTTAACATTATGATTAGATGAAATAGTTAACTAAAATATTTAGCTGATAATATTTAGCTGATAACCGGTTAGCATATTACTAGACGAACAAATTATATAGATACATAACTATTCCTAATTATTTCAAAATATTCAAATATTTACAATATGGCCCAAAATACCAAACTGTCAACATCATGAAATTTAGTGACTAAATTGTTAACTTTTCATTCCCAATGACCTGCAGACAAATCCCAAAGTTCGCTGGAAAAAAAGAAATCCCATCGGCTGTCGTCGGAGGAAAGCCACAGAGCTCTAGCTGTCAAGGTCGGAGGATGTATCTCTCTCACACATCTATATCCACTTCCAAATCATCACAACTAGGTCCACCTCTTCTTCCGATAATGCACTGCCGATCAAATCTACATCAAATCCCTAATTTCATCCCCAAATCCGTAAACCAAACACTTCGAAAGCTTATTCCAGTACCTTCTCTGCCGCCTCCGATTTTTGCCCCGATTTTCGAGGCATAAAACTCCATGATCTCGTCAAACTCGAGCCTCGACTTCCCAATCGACAACTCCAATATCAACGATGGTGAACTGGAGGGAGGAGGAGACTTCTATTCCGTTGAGGAGCCAACTAAGCTCGTTGACGGGGGAGGAATCTGTCGCTATTCTTGTCCAGATGTGGAAGATCCGGTGAAGGTCGATGACGTGGAGGCCGACCATGGTGGGAGGGGGTTTTCCGATGGTGGGATCGAGGTGGCCGTCCACTGTCCACTGTCCACTCCAGTCCTATTTAAAATAAAGTAAAATTTATGTGAAATGTCCTAAATGCCCTAATAATATAGACCATTAGATTAGTCAAAGGGTCAAAGGATGATCTAATGGTTGAAAATAGGTTGGAAACTTTCCAACCTTGCAAAAGGTTGGATGCTGATCCACTGCCGTTATTTGTGTGAAAGATTTGGAGGTGATTTTGGGTGATTTTTTAGGTTCAAATTTCTATCTTAGAGAGTTTACCGAAATCGTTTGGTATAGGGGAAATCCAGCTGTGTTTCTTGGAAACTCTGTATTCTGAGATTTCTTTGTTTGTTTACTGCCTAATGGAGCTGGAGTTTTGTATTTCAAATACCCAGAGTTTCTTATTGTCTCCAGAATGTGTATTCTGACAATTTCTACTTTTATCAGAAATTCTGACTTCCCCCAAATAGAATAATGGGACCCACTGTCTTCCCCTCCTATTTTCTTTACCAAATATACATACCAAACAATGTAATTTAACATCCTCCAACTTTTAACAAACACTTTTCCACCATTCTCCTTTTTTCATGTTTCCCCTAATTTTCAATCCCCTATACCAAACGACCCCATATGGATTGTAAAAGTGGTTGTGGATTTGTGTTGTATCACATTTCAGAGATGGGTCTGACAAGATTTTGGAGCTATTTCAAAATCACCAACAACAAATAGGATTTGAGAGGCATGTGAGTGGAGAGATTTGGGTGCATTTTTACTAGGGATGAGAATATTGGGTATGGGTAGTGGTTACCCGCATACCCAACCTAAAATTTTATGGGTATTGGGTAACCATAACCCGCTACGGGTTGAGGTTTGTGATTGACTTTACCCATATTTTGGATAGTGGGTACCCACTACCCATATGTGTATACCCGTGGGTACTCATAAGACCATCTCCAATGCTAAATGTCAAATTGTCATCTCAAATTTTTAAATTGCCATATTTAAGTCTGCGAAAAGTTGTTTTGCTCCAATGGTGCAGTTCTAAATTTAAGATTGCACTTTAATTTTATAATTAACATTCATATAACTATTGATTCTTTTATTTTCCTTCAATAATTCATTTTATAATTTTTACATAGCTAGTATTTATTAATTACTACGAACATTTTAATGTAATTTTTTTTTCTATTTCGATGTCTTTGTTTTTATGGTTAATTTACGATGTCATCAATGAAACTCAAACAATTAGTTGAACATGTGTCTAGATTCCTCACATGTTTGATAGAATGAGTTGTGCCATCAACTATTTGGACTTATTTGATCATGTGAGAGTTGTGTCATCAACTATTAAGTCAATCTTATTGGCTGTGTAATTTTTTTTTCAATTGGATGTCATTTATTTTAATTGTCAATTACGATTTCATCAATGAAACCAAAATAATTAGTTGAACACGTGTTATAGTTGAAACTAATCTGAACGTCACATGGGAACCCCTCGAATGTGACATGCCAACACGTACTCGCATTAGATTAATACATGAGACATAAACATAAACATAAATAAACATTAAATCCAAAGTACAAGACATGGAACATAAGATAATAAAATGGAGGAGTCAACCAATGGGAGCACTCCATGTGGACTCTTAAACCCCCTCTCTCAATGATGCCTTTTTCGGTGGTGGGTCCAATCCACTACCACCAAATAGCAATTTGGCAATTTGCTGTTTTAAATTTGACAATGAAATCACTTCAATTTGGCAATTTAGCAATTTGACAATCTGCATTGTAGGAGGTTTGGACTTCAATAATAGCAATTTGGTCAGTTGATAAGGAGCATTGGAGATGGTCTAATACTCACATTAATTTAGTCTCAATTGGCACTAGCCCACTCCCCACCAGGCTGTCGTCCAATACCCATAATATCCACTTAACAGCACTTAACTATGAGGCTAATGAAAACAGGAGATTAGCAATTTAATTAAAAGATAACGATGAGAGAATGTAAAAGATGGGAAGAGAAATCTTCAATGAAGATTTTGCTACAAGAGCCTTTCACGTTCAGCAAGTGATCGAAGGGTAGTGGGCAGGATTACTGAATGTGTTCAGTAATCTTCAAACTCGAACAGAGAGAAATTTGATGAGCAAGATAGAATCAGTGAGAGGATAGAGTGGTAGAGAGAGAGAGAGAGGATTTTACATGGTTCGGTATTACCCTACTCCACGCCCAAACAAGCTTGGGGAGTCACTTTTATTAAATATTACAAATACAACTCTCAATACAACACTCTTGAGTAGACACCCTCTGTTTTTCACTTCACCGGTAAAACAGAGCAAACCACTTCCTGAGCTGTATTCCCACAGAACTGCCTTGTGAGCAAGAGGTGTGTCCCTTCTAATAGCCTTGTGAACTAGCCGTTGGAGGGATGTCTTCAGCTTTAAATGTTGATTGATTTTCACCCTTGATCATGTCTTCCTTTTGTGTCCTGCAATCAGATTAGAATACGCGCCCAGAAATAGAAAGAAAGGATTTGATAGAGAAAGGAGAAGATCTTTTATGTGTGAGGAACCTGTTTGAGGGATTGGACTTTCTTCTTCCAACAATCTCCCCGTAAGTTCAAGCCCTAGAACCACACACATTCTTTAGCAAGGAAGACTGGGTCTCCCCCTAAGATCAGTAGTAACAACAATTTAAACCAAATTTCAACCAACTGTCACAGTTCAAAAAAAGTTCAGAAAGAGTTCAAAAAGACAACAAACAAAAGAAAGAACACATCAAGAGATCCGAAGGATCACTTAAGAACAATTCAAACCAAAATGAAAGAGCATCACAGAAAGTTTTTAGAAAACAAAGGAGGGGTCTTCTTCATAGTCGGACATGTCACTCATACTTGGTGGTTTGTCGAGCTTTGCGATCAGATTCTTCTTTACTTCCTTTGCAAGGTCTGAGTCACCAAAGTCCACCTGTTCCAGATCAGCCATGAACCAATCCATTCTTCCCTGAAGGAACTCAACCATTTCATCGATTTGCTTGTCCAGCTTCTTGATCATTCGAGTCTTGGCAAGGAAACAGAATCCGGTGCATTTAAGTCAGCCATTTCTGTGAGCTGATCATTTCCTGCCTTTCGTTTGATGAGTGCCTTGAAGACTTTCATCTTGTTGGCAACTGCATGTGCTTCACAGCAATACTCGTTAGGAGGAAATGAAGAGAGAGCAATGTGGGTTGAGATACATGTTTTCCGACTAGAGGATTCTCCCCTGTTGCAGGGTGGAACGGGGAACGCAAGGAACCGATCCGGCGAAGGACATGCTGAGGACGGAGGACACGACAGTTGTTCTTAAGAACATGGTCAGAGAGATCAACACCAGCTTCAAGGAGAAGGGCCGTGATGACAGATGCAAACGAAAGATGCCCTTGAAACTGAGGCGTAGCCACTTGGATGATGGAGGAAAGAACCAGATGAGGCAAGCTGAGGCGAGTCGAGCGAAGAGAGCCAAACAGAATTCATCCATCGATGGGAGTGATGAGGTCGAGATCAGAGGACCGAGGTAGGAAGATCCGAGTTACATACCAGTGAAGAACTCGGAGGGTTTCGGGTATCTGAAAGACTTCGATCCGTCGAGCGTTTGTTGGAACCTGGCACAACAGTCGATTCTGTAGTTGAATGTCCCACCCGACCCGATGAAGTCCTGCAACTATGTGAACAGTTGAGCCAGCGACAGGAACACCAAGGACCGAGGAAAGCACAAATGGAGAGATCGGAACTCTCTTGCCAAACACAACAGTTGATGTTGTAGGAGGGTCGATGGTGTGGTCTCGAAGATTGCAGTAGAAGTGCTTGACTGCCTCTTCGCAGTAGGTTCCCGGAGCACTGAACACCATAATGTGCCATCCGAGATTGAAGATGAGGGGGGCTGGGCTGGCACCATATTTCACAAAGTCTTTGGTATCGACTTGATAGAAATCGAGGATTTCTTTGGTGCGGGAAGGAGTGATCATAAGCAGAAGAGAAAGAGGGCATTGGGTGAATGTCGACATAGCGGGCAAGAGGGATTTGGGAAGCCATTTCAAGCAAGAGCAGAGTAATCGGGAAGTTGAAGTTGTGGAGAGGATGCAGAAACCCTAGGGAAGAGAGTGCTTTTAAGGAGAGGAGGGAAGGTGAAGAAAAGAAAGCTTGATCGTCAGAAAGGAAAGAGAGAGAGTTATTTCCCCAATTTGAAAGGACGTGCATGCGGGGGAAAATATTCAGCAAATCCAATTCATCCCTGTATTAATTATGGTAGTAGAAAAGAGGGGAAATGATTCAGGGATTTTCCAAATCCAATTCACTTACCATACCGAGGTTGGTTCGTATCTCGCAAAACTTATCTTCCTTTAGTGGTTTTGTGAATAAATCAGCTAGTTAATCATTGGTGGAGATAAAAGAGAGATAGACGACCTGGTCTTGAACTAATTCCCGAATAAAATGGAATCTGACTTCAATGTGCTTAGTTCTGGAGTGTTGAACGGGGTTTTTGGAGATTGAAATGGCACTAGTGTTGTCACAGAGAATGGGGATAGTGGGCAAATGAATAAGGTAGTCCCGAAGCTGTGACTTAATCCAAAGGATTTGGGTACAACACTGACCTGCAGCAATGTACTCAGCTTCAGCTGTGGAAAGGGCAACAGGGCTCTATTTCTTACTTGCTCAGGAAATAAGTTTATCTCCTAGAAACTGGCAAGAGCCAGTAGTGCTTTTTCGATCAGTAATGCATCCCGCATAGTCGGAGTCACTGTATGCAAGTAAATCAAAAGAATCATTTTTGGAATACCATAATCCCATCGAGACAGTCCCTTTAAGATATCTAAAGATACGTTTGACAGCACTAAGTTGGCTTTCTCTGGGAGAGGACTGAAAGCGGGCACAAAGACATACACTAAACTGGATATCTGGTCTACTAGCCGTTAGATAGAGCAGAGAACCAATCATGCCTCTGTAGAGTTTTGGATCAGCGAGGATCCCTTGCTCATCTTTGTCCAGTTTGAGAGAGGTTGTGTTACAGCCCAAAATTTTTTTAATCATTCTTAGCAAAAAGGGCGGGGGGGACACGAATTCATTTGAGGTTACACTTAAGAGTTAGTTCGAGTTGGTCGTTGGTAGGATCTAATTTGGAAAGGTGAATCAAACCAATCAAACCGAGTTAACAGCTAGCTGGGTAATACTGATTGATGAATGACCTGTAGCCCAGCTGGTTTTGGAACCAGAGCCAACCCAGGTTCGAATCCCAGCCTTGGCATTTCATTTTATTTATTTATTTTAAATCCTCCCACCACCAAAACTACGTCGTTTTGGGTCATCTTCTTCCTTGGCCCATCAGTTCAATGGCCAGCAATTTTTCCGGTGACCGGAATCACTCCGGTGACTCTTCCCAATAGCCAAGAGGCATGTTTCTAGTCTATTCGGGATAAGGAACCCCACCAGAATGTGAAGAAACACGTGGGAATTGAGATTGGAGCTTGAGTCCATTCAGAAACGGACAAAACGGATAAGGAGTTGATCCCACTTCGACGGAAATCCCGGAAAATCAACGACTTTCCAGAGTGCCACCCAACCGTGAACCTTATCTCTTTTGGCTCCAATCGACTCCCTGAAGCCTATAAAACCCGGCTCTTTCTTCGAATCAAAGCGTATCTCATCCTAAAGCCGTCTCTCCGTCACTCCGTCACCATCTCAGACCAAAGATGGGTTTAAGGGTTCCAGGCATCGTCGGTCTAAACTGAAACCCTCTATCAGCTCGTCTCAAACTCCTAAAACTAACCCCTTTCTTAGAATTGAGTTTCCATTCACCAAAACCATTTAATCCCCTCGTCGGAAATTGGCAGAACTGCAGGTGCAGGAACAGGGAACATGTAAATTACCTGTGCAGTCCCTCCTTCTTTTTCCTTTGTTATTTCGGCTCTGAAGTTTTTCCTCATGACAGTTTGATCCTTATTTGTCAACTTTTTGGCATTTAACCTCTTTTCAGCTTTGACAGTTTGATCCAAGAAGTTGCGCAGCCGTTCACTCCCTATCTTCGAGTCGACTCTTTAGGTGGGTTGGTTTAAGGGGGTAAATTCCATGGATTAATTAATTCCTCAATTTAAATAGCTATTTGGTTAAACTTTGTCACTAACCAAATATTGTGATAATTCCGAATTAATCGTTTGACGGGAACCAGATCAACGAGTGAGGTACTCGGGCCTTGTTTTGGACTCGTGCATGCTTAAATTAAGGCCCTTATAATTTTCGTGGTGATTTTACTGCTAACCGAGTACTAAACCATCTGAGTTGGTTTCCTGATAGGTTAGATTATTCAGAGTAATGAGTGACGCGGATCCTCATTAATTCCGGTTTATAAAGTTATGATGCCTAAGGTTAGAGGGACATAAGTAGTCCGAGTGACTCGCCTACTTACCTGGAAATTAAGACGGAAAGTCTTGGTTGTGACAACAAGGTGTCATTGCTACGAAAAGTTCTATCTTTCCGGAACCATTGGCTTTATACCTAATTATGTTTGATTCGACTATGGTTAAATTGTGATGTTATCTGATGATGTTTGGCACCTAGTGTATACAGGTGGAAAGTAGAGCCTCGCTAGCTAGTCCTCCGCCGGGAACATCAATGGATACGGGTTCCTACCGGGTGATGGAAGTTGGGTATTGTTAGCCCCAACCGAATCACGGTAGATGGGTACGGATAGCACCAACCGGATGATGGGAGTTGGGTATTGTTAGCCCCAATCGATTCATGGTAGTCGGGAAGAATAACGACTCTTGTGAAGTCCCTATTATAGGCTCATAAGTAAGCCTTATCGATGATGACGTAGAGGTTACCTAGGCGGGAAGAGGGGACGCCCTATTCGATGTTAATTGTGGTGTTATTGTGAACTAATGGTTATATGATTTTTTCGCAGTTCGACCATGAAATTGAGGACCATGCCAGTTTGGTCATATGCACCTCTTTACTTTTAGCATTCCTTTATACTTGAATGTTAAGGACTGACCCTTGAACCACCCACCAGGTCACTTCGCAGCTAATCAGGAGTAACCGGTGCAGAAGGAGCCTCAAAAATCATGTCGGGAGACTCTCAGTGAGTGGTCAAGGATATTGGTCGAGTGTTTCTATTATGTGGAGTGTGATTTGAAATTGTGTGCTTGGTTTGTAATAACTAAAACTCGTGTGTTGGTTTTGCCCATGCTTTGGGGCCCGCTTTGCGTTTCTGCCTTTGAACATTTGCCAACGACTTTGGTATCGTGTTTCCTTTTACTTTAAGCAATAAAGGTTCTTTTCAAAGGTTTAGAGTTTGGGGATGTTACATTTTGGTATCAGTGTCGGTCTTCCCTCTGTTTCTTGGTTACCAAGGAGATATGAAAGTCGGTCGGATTTTGAGATCAAGAGTTTTAAGAACAAAAATTGGATTTTTAAGCCACGTTTTTTTTTCGGTTTTAAAAACGAGGATTGAGGCAAATAGTCCTTCTGAAGCGCTTCAGATTCAATGTTTTAACAGTTTCAAAACACTTCACAAAATATGATTCCCTCATTACGGTGCTAACTTGAGAATGTTCTATGTCTCAACAGAGCCAGTTACGACCAACAGCCTCCGCCTCCTCCACCCGTGCGACCAACAAGGGTGGCACCTAACTCCAAAGCTTTTCGAGACCTGGGGGTGGAAGACTTTTTTTACGACGATCGAGACCCTGTCGTCGTTGAGCGATGGTTAGGAAAGGTTATTCGCACACTTCAGGAGATGTGAGCTGCCGATGAGGATAAGGTCCTCTTAACCTTAAACCTCCTTCAGGGCACCGCATATCACTGGTGGCTCACACAACCCGCTAGTTAGCAGGACCCACCAGAGATCACGTGGGAAGAATTTCTTCGAGCCTTCAGGGAGCGCTTCCTTCCACCATCTTATCATGAGGATAAAATGCAAGATTTCCTCACCATCAAACAGGAGTGGGGAAGTGAGGATCAGGAATCGGTGGTTGACTACACAGCTCGGTTCGAACAACTGTTACCTTATGGAGGACCCCTCTATCAGGACCCGGTATCCCAGCGAGATCACTATCTCAATGGATTAAGGCCTCAGCTCTACAAGTCCTTGTGCACCTTCGCCTGGAAGGATCGTTGGGAAGCCTACCATGCGACGATGAACTTGGAAAGCGCCGACCAGCGAATTCTAGAAGAAAAGGTTGCGAGCAAGGAATCGGGAAAGAGGAAGGTGGTTGGGTCACGTGAGAAGTCACCACGGACCTCTCGCTCAAAGAAAAAGAAGGTTAGGACCTCTAACCATGGTTACGCTTACCCTTCTCCAAGGCCAATCAGGAGTGCCCCCTCTGCAGGAGCCCCACCCAGCTGCAATTTTTGTGGAAGACCACATCTCGGCGAGTGCAAAATTCGCACCGGTACCTGCTTCGAATGCGGAGAGCAGGACATTACAAGCGTGAATGTCCTAATAGAGTAGTTCAAGGAAGGGCTACGTCGGAGCCAACCGTTAATGGCGGAAGGGCACCATCAGGAATCCGATCTGGAAGCAGGTGAGATCGAGGTCACAATAATGAAGGAGGGCACGACCCCCGAGACCAAAGCCAGGCGTCTCGAGTTGGAGGACAACCCAGGCTCTTTGCTATGCAGAGGGAGGTGGCCAACGCAGCTCCTGATGTGGTTACTGGTATGATTACGATTTTTGGTCAGCCAGCTTTTGCTTTAATGGATTCTGGGTCTACGCATTCGTTTATTTCCAGTACGTTTGCTCATAAACTAGGAATAGAACCCACTCATCTAGGTCAAAATTTAGGAGTGCAAACGCCGGTCGGCGATACCTTGATCGTTGATTTAGTTTTTCGAAGTTGCGTTATCGTAATAGCTGGATACGATACGATAGTAGAATTAATCCTCCTCCCTTTCTACGAGATTGACGTAATCCTGGGTATGGATTGGTTGTCTCGAAATCACGCGAAGTTGGACTGCTTTAACAAGGAAGTAAGCTTTAAGGTAGAAGGCCGAGGCACCGCGCTGTTCAAGGGAATTCGGAGGCCCCTTCCTGGAGCTCTTATTTTGGCTACTTGAGCTTTCACTTTAATTCGAGAAGGATGTGAAGCTTATTTGGCACACGTGGTGGAAGCACCAACCGTAGAGCTTAAGGACGTACCTGTAGCAAGGGAGTTTTCTGAAGTTTTCCTAGAAGAATTTTCTGGTCTTCCGCCCTTAAGGGAGGTGGAGTTTGACATCGAGGTGGTTCCCGAAACCGCACCAATTTCAATTCCACCTTATCGGATGGCTCTTGTGGAGCTGAAGGAATTGAAGGAGCAGCTTCAGGAGCTACTTGACAAGAGATTCATCCGACCCAGCGTTTCACCTTGGGGAGCTCCAGTGTTGTTCATAAAGAAGAAGGATGGAAGTTTGAGGTTGTGCATCGACTACCGGAAGTTAAATAAGGTGACCATCAAAAATCGATACCCGCTACCAAGGATAGACGATTTGTTGGACCAACTTTAAGGGGCAACGATTTTCTCAAAGATCGACTTGAGGACTGGGTATCATCAACTGCGGGTAGCCGAAGCTTCGATTCCAAAAACTGCTTTCCGGACTCGCTATGGTCATTACGAATTCTTGGTAATGCCATTTGGGCTAACCAACGCACCTGCTGCATTCATGGCCCTCATGAATGGAGTGCTGCACGAGTACTTAGATAAATTCGTCATAGTCTTCATAGACGATATCCTTATTTAATCAAAGAATCAGGAGGACCATGAGGAACACCTAAGGAGCGTCCTACAACGGCTGAAGGAGGAACGACTCTACGCAAAATTCTCCAAGTGAGGATTTTGGTTAAAGGAAGTCCTATTCTTGGGCCACCTCATCTCCGGTAAGGGTGTAGAAGTAGACCCGAGAAAGATTGAAGCCGTAGTTAAGTGGGCACCCCCAAAGAATGTGTCTGAGGTACGAAGCTTCCTGGCCTGACAGGGTACTATCGGAAGTTCGTGGAAGGATTCTCATGCATTGCTCAGCCAATGACTCAGCTGCTTCACAAGGGAGCAACATTCATCTGGGATGAGAAGTGTCAAGAAGCGTTTGATGACCTAAAAAGGAAGCTGACCTCCGCGCCTGTCCTCACTCTTCCACAAAGTGGGGAAGAGTACTCGGTTTATAGTGATGCGTCACACTAAGGCTTGGGATGCATACTAATGCAAGGAAAGCGGGTTATTGCCTCTCGACAACTACGCCCACATGAGGTCAATTACCCCGCCCATGACTTGGAGTTAGCAGCCATGGTATTCGCCTTGAAGTTATGGAGACACTACCTTTACGGCGAAACGTTCACCATTTTTACGGATCACAAGAGCTTGCATCATCTAACCCAGCAAAAGGAGTTAAATATGAGACAAAGGAGGTATCGAATTGCTCAATGATTATGACTGTATAATCAAATATCATCTCGGGAAGGCCAATTTGGTTGCAGATGCCTTAAGTAGGAAAAGGATAGCCCACTACCAGAATTCACAGCACTTCGGGCTCTGAACGTTGAACTTCACGTAGAGGGAGTCACAGCTCTCTTAGCAAATTTGAAGATTCATCCGTTACTCTACGACAAGATCAAGGAGAAGCAGGAGGATGACCCAGAAATAAGGAAACTTAACGAGCAGCTCAAGGAAGAAAAGGCTTCAAGATTTCTTCTGGTCAACAGCTTACTAACTTGTCAAGGACGGGTTTGTGTCCCAAACGTAGACAAACTTTGTCAAGACATACTCGATGAAGCCCACTCGGCACCTTACACAATGCACCTGAGAGCTACCAAGATGTACCAAACCTTGAAGAAGCACTATTGGTGGCCTGGCATGAAAAAAGAAGTAGCGGAGCACGTTCATCGTTGCCTTGAATGTCAGATGATTAAGGCAGAACATCAGGCCCCAGCTATCCAGCATTTACCTCTGGAGATTCCTGAGTGGACGTGGGAGAAGATTACCATGGATTTTCTGTACGGACTACCAAGGACTCCTAAGGGACACGATGGCGCTTGGGTCATAGTGGATAGATTCTCGAAAGCGGCCCACTTCATTCCCATCAAATTCAAGCCCGGACCGAATGAGCTGGCAGAGTTGTACATTCGAGAAATTGTGCGGCTGCACGGAGTTCCAGTCAGCATTGTGTCAGATCGAGACCCTAGCTTTACCTCTCGATTCTGGGTGAGTCTTCAGAAGGCCTTGGCCACAAGAGTGCATTTCTCCATGGCGTATCACCCCCAAACCGACGGCCAATCGGAGAGGACCATTCAAACATTGGAGGATTCCCTGCGCGCTTGTGCCCTAACCATGAAGAGAGCATGGGATGAACATTTGTCGTTGATAGAATTCGCTTACAACAATCAATATCATAGTTAGATAAAAGCTGCGCCTTATGAAACTCTACGGGAGGAAATGTCGAACCCCGTTATACTGGGACGCAGAGGGAGTAAGGCAACTGGAAGGGCCTTAGATTATTCAGAAGACGGTAGAAAAAGTCTAGGAAATATGACAAAATCTCAAAGCTGCTCAAGACCGTCAGAAGAGTAACGCAGAGAGGCATGGGCCACCGCGTTCATACGAAGTAGGAGAGCGAGTATTTCTGCGGGTGTTTCCGTTGAAGGGAGTCATGCGATTTGGAAAGAAAGGGAAATTAAGTCCCCAGTACATCGGCCCGTATGAGATACTAGAACGTATCGGTCCACTAGCGTTCCGGCTGGCGTTACCTCCTAGCTTATCTCAAATACACGATGTATTCCATGTAAGCATGCTTCGAGCTTACAGATCTAGCCCGGATCACGTACTCAAGTTGTAAGACATTGAGTTATCCGACGACTTAACCTATGAGGAGGTTCTGGTGCAGATAGTAGATCGACAAGAGAAGGATCTACGAAAGAAAAAGATTCCTATGGTTAAGGTCGTATGGAGGAATCAGGGAACGGAAGCTGCAACATGGGAAACGGAGAAGAGTATGAGGGAGAAGTACCCTGAGCTCTTCTTGGACTAAACCAGGTTGGTAATCTTTTCCTCATAAATTCATTAACTAGAATTTCGGGGACGAAATTTCCTGAAGGAGGGGAGAAATGTTACACCCCAAAATTTTTTAATCATTCTTAGCAAAAAGGGGGGGGGGGACAAGAGTTCATTCGAGGTTACACTTAAGAGTTAGTTCGAGTTGGTCGTTGGTAGGATCTAATTTGGAAAGGTGAATCAAACTAATCAGACCGAGTTAACAGCTAGCTGGGTAATACTGATTGATGAATGACCTGTAGCCCAGCTGGTTTTGGAACCAGAGCCAACCCAGGTTCGAATCCCAGCATTGGCATTACATTTTATTTGTTTTTTTTAAAATCCGCCCAGCACCAAAACTACGTCGTTTTGGGTCATCTTCTTCCTTGGCCCATCAGTTCAATGGCCAGCAATTTTTTCGGCGACTGGAATCACTCCGGTGACTCTTCCCAATAGCCAAGAGGCATGTTTCTAGTCTATTCGGGACAAGGAACCCCACCAGAACATGAAGAAACATGTGGGAATTGAGATTGGAGCATGAGTCCATTCAGAAACGGACAAAACGGATAAGGAGTTGATCCCACTTCGGCGGAAATCCCGGAAAATCGACGACTTTCAAGAGTGCCACCCAACCCGTGAACCTTATCTCTTTTGGCTCCAATCAACTCCCTGGAGCCTATAAAACCCGGCTCTGTCTTCGAATCAAAGCGTATCTCATCCTAAAGCCGTCTCTCCGTCACTCCGTCACCATCTCCGACCAAAGATGGGTTTAAGAGTTCCAGGCATCGTCGGTCTAAACTGAAACCCTCTATCAGCTCGTCTCAAACTACTAAAACTAACCCCTTTCTCAGAATTGAGTTTCCATTCACCAAAATCATTTAATCCCCTCATCGGAAATTGGCAGAACTGCAGGTGCAGGAACAGGGAACAGGTAAATTACCTGTGCAGTCCCTCCTTCTTTTTCCTTTGTTATTTCGGCCCTGAAGTTTTTCCTCATGACAGTTTGATCCTTAATTGTCAACTTTTTGGCATTTAACCTCTTTTCAGCTTTGACAGTTTGATCCAAGAAGTTGCGCAGCCGTTAACTCCCTATCTTCGAGTCGACTCTTTAGGTGGGTTGGTTTAAGGGGGTAAATTCCTTGGATTAATTAATTCCTCAATTTAAATAGCTATTTGGTTAAACTTTGTCACTAACCAAATATTGTGATAATTCCGAATTAATCATTTGACGGGAACCAGATCAACGAGTGAGGTACTCGGGCCTTATTTTGGACTCGTGCATGCTTAAATTAAGGCCCTTATAATTTTCGTGGTGATTTTATTGCTAACCGAGTACTAACCCATCTGAGTTGGTTTCCCGATAGGTTAGATTATTCAGAGTAATGAGTGACGCAGATCCTCATTAATTCCGGTTTATAAAGTTATGATGCCTAAGGTTAGAGGGACTTAAGTAGTCTGAGTGACTCCCCTACTTACCTGGAAATTAAGACGGAAAGTCTTGGTTTTGACAATAAGGTGTCGTTTCTACGGAAAGTTCTATCTTTCCGGAACCATTGGCTTTATACCTAATTCTGTTTGATTCGACTATGGTTAAATTGTGATGTTATCTGATGATGTTTGGCACCTAGTGTATACAGGTGAAAAGTAAAGCCTCGCTAGCTAGTCCTCCGCCGGGAAAATCGATGGATACGGGTTCCTACCGGGTGATGGAAGTTGGGTATTGTTAGCCCCAACCGAATCACGGTAGATGGGTACGGATAGCCCCAACCGGATGATGGGAGTTGGGTATTGTTAGCCCCAATCGATTCATGGTAGTCGGGAAGAATATCGACTCTTGTGAAGTCCCTATTATAGGCTCATAAGTAAGCATTATCGATGATGGCGTAGAGGTTAGCTAGGCGGAAAGAGGGAACGCCCTATTCGATGTTAATTGTGGTGTTATTGTGAACTAACGGTTATATGATTTTTCGCAGTTCGGCCATGAAATTGAGGACCATGCCAGTTTGGTCATATGAACCTCTTTACTTTTAGCATTCCTTTATACTTGAATGTTAAGGACTGACTCCTGAACCACCCACCAGGTCACTTCGCAGCTAATCAGGAGTAAGCGATGTAGAAGGAGTCTCAGAAATCATGTCGGGAGACTCTCAGTGAGTGGTCAAGGGTGTTGGTCGAGTGTTTCTATTATGTGGAGTGTGATTTGAAATTGTGTGCTTGGTTTGTAATAACTAAAACTCGTGTGTTGGTTTTTCCCATGCTTTGGGGCGCGCTTTGCGTTTCTGCCTTTGAACGTTTGCCAACGACTTTGGTATCGTGTTTCCTTTTACTTTAAGCAATAAAGGTTGTTTTCAAAGGTTTAGAGTTTGGGGATGTTACAGGTTGCCATGGGAGTATGACAGGAGTTAGAGCTAGAGAACCCAATCTTATCAATCATGGAATGAACATATTTACTTTGATGAATAAAGATACCTGTGGCTTTTTGGGTAACTTGGAGCCCAGGAAAGTAGGTTAGCTCCCCCATCATGCTCATTTCAAATGTGTTGGTTGATGACACTCGATTTGACGTGATTATCAGCCTCATTTAAGCGATATTTCCTTGCTTAAGACATGGTTTTTAGGGTAGAATAACGAATATTAATTCAACTAATCTATCTCGTGCCATTTGTGTTACTTTGGCCCGTTTCGGGTCTATTTGATTGTTTTCTAGTGTTTTCATGTTAGCACAGGTTTTTGCCGTCAAATAAAGTAGCCAAGGACGTGTCTAAGGCGTTGGAACCTCGAGGAATCGCACGGGAATCGATCCAAGGAGTCAATCAAGTCGAACCAAATTCTGCTCCCATTTACAAAGAAGTTTTCGGCGAAAATCCCCAGGAGTTTTTGGCGAAAACTCATGAAGAAATCGACAGTGCATTCAAGAAGAAGTTTTCGGCGAAAACTTCAAGTTTTCACCGAGAACTCGGCGTCCGAAAATCACAGGAGAAAACAGCCGGCGATCACCCAATTTACAAAGGAATTTTCGGCGAAAATTCAATCAGATTTTTGGCGAAAATTCTAGGCTAAACCGGCGGTATTAGGGTTAAGTATAAATACTTAACCGGCGGCCCTAAATCAAAATATACTTGAGAGAACACAATACCATAACATACCAACTAATACCAAATACTTCAAGGATTCTCAAGAGTTCTGGAGTAGAGTTTAGAGTTCGAAGAGACAGGAAGAGATCGTGACGACATCCCTTTCATCTCGAAGACTCGGAGCTAGGATTGCAGTTTACGGAGATCGAAGTTCTGCTGGAGTCGTCTTAATTAGGTTTTTCAGATCCTTTTCTGTTCTTCCTCTGTTCAAGATGAACTCTATCTTTGTCTTTGATTCTTTTGTGAAAAACATGAGTAGCTAAACTCGTAGAGCTTAGACTAGATGAACCCTAAGTGACCCAGGGCTTTAAAGTGATCACGGATCGGCGGGTGATTAGATTCAAAGTTCAATCAGTTTCTCTTTCATGTTTGATTTGTTCTTCATTGTTCATGTTTCTTGTCTGGACTGATCACCTAGATTAGATTCTTGTTAAGCTAAGGATAGAAGCGAACACTCGCCTTACTTTAAAACATCAAATCGAACAATTAACCTAATCATTGGAGTGTGCCTTTCGTAGGAACCAGTTAGGGTTAATCCACTGCAAGAGTAACTCATAAATCGTTAGTAATTGCACCAGTTAAGTTAAGTCGTTGCGAGAGGCGATCGTACCCGGGCGGCTAATTAATCTTGGTAGCTAGATCGGATAGAGCGAATGTTCGCCAGTCTTAAACCTAAGGGTAAGGAGTTATGGTGGTGTCTTAGAATTGATTGAACGAGAATCGAAATCCGCTGATCTGTTGATTGCCAATGCTCTGGTGAACGAAGGGGGATTCAAAGTCTAAGCTTGTCTGTCATCTTTGTTTTCAACCAATCTTTCAATATGTTTTCAGTTTTAATTTTTAATTTTCGTGCATTTCTTAGAATTAGAAGTCGTGGAACTCACACGACGCGCAAAGTGTTTAACCTGAGTAATTTGCCTTTATATTTGAGTAATCAATCATTAGAAGACCCGTGGAATACGATCTGCTTAGCTTTTTAGCTTTGTAGTATTTGATCACTGTTTTACAGCATCCATCAAATTGGCGCCGTTGCCAGGGACTCTTTTGATTGTTCGAAAGAAGAACTGGCATTTTATTCTTCTACTTTCCATCTTTCACCTTTCCATCCACTTCGATTTACACTGGTTTTTGTTTGTTTTTGTTATTTTTAGGTTGTTCACAAGTGTATGCACCGCCGCCCGCTCACGCGCTCTCAAACTGCCAAGGACGACAAGGCTAAGAATGTAGGGAGACCAGGCAGTTCTGCTCCACCAAGACAATCACAGATTCCGAAGAGAGGCAGAACCAATCCACTTCCATCTGTCACTCCGATCAAGATCGAGGAACTGAAGGAGAGTTCCTCATCTTCATCTTCACCGTCATCTTCATCCGCTTCATACACCGAGTCACTTTCACCTCCTCCATCTCCTACCATGGATTATCAGTTACCACCACCACCACCACCAGGCGGTCAACCACCACTAGTTGCACAGAAGAGTCTAGCTGACTACAACAAGCCGAGCGCGACTAGCGTTCGATCTTCTATCGCCGTGCCGCGCATTGAAGGAGATCCTGACTATAAGATCAAGATTCCATTCTTGACTATGATCTCTAGGGATCTACAGTTTGAAGGCAGGCCACTAGACAATCCGTGCACACATCTGGCGGATTTCCTTGATCTCTGCAGCACTTTCAAGAACGGAAATCTCGAAAAGAACACTCTTTGCTTGAGAGCTTTCCCGTTCTCTCTGAAAGGCGCATCTAAGAGGTGGCTTACTGGCAAACCACCTGGCTACTATACCGACTGGGAGACTCTTGCTCAAGACTTCGTCGAAGAGTACTTCCCTCCTGCCAGAACAACAGCCATCAAGGACAGCATCGCCAGATTCTCTCAGAAGGAAGGAATAAGCTTATATGATACTTGGAATCAATTCCAAGAACTTCTCTACAACTGTCCGTATCACGGTTTTGAGCAGAGGCAGTTAGCTGAAATCTTTGCTTGAGGTCTTCGAGAAGAATCTGCCAAATGGGTCAATTCCCTAGAAGGGGATTGCACTATGCTTACACCTAAAGCTGCTCTTCTTCATTTCGCCAACTGTGCTTCCAAGTCGAGGAACTGGGAACGACAATCTGAAGGATCAATAAGAAAGCTCGATCTCGAAGCTACTATCAAGGCAGAAGTAGAGAAGCATTTGAAGAAGTCTACCACACCAATCAAACCGCCGACAGCCACTGTCTACGTTGCCGATTGCGAGTGGTGTGGAGCTTATGCGTATAATGGAGGCCGATGCCAGAATTTTGGTAAAACAGAAGTCTGGTCTGTCGAAGAAGTCAATTTCGTTCAACAGGGCTTCAGCAACAATCAGAATGGTTATGCTGGCTACCGCAATTTCAGGCAACAGGGGAATTATCAAGACAGACCTCCCTACAATGCCGGTGCCAACCAAAACCAGAACAACCGACCAGCTGGTCCAGCTCAGGATCAGAAGCTGAACCATCCGCCGGCAGGTGTCTACCAGCCGCCGCACCGCAATCCGGGTAACTATGGAACTGCTCCTGGCAATCGCCAGAATAAATACCTGAACAATACCTATACAGGGCAGCAACATCAGAGGGAAAACAACGTCAGTGAACTGGACAAGAAGCTTAGTCAGATCATCACCAGACTTGACGATCATGACAGTCAGTTCAAAGCCCAAGCTCTTCTCAACCAAGAACAGATCACATCCGATCAAAGAATTGAGCAGGCTGTGAACCAGATCTCGAGCATGCTAGCATCTGGTAGACCATTTGGCCAACTTCCAAGCCAAACCAAGCCAAATCCGAGAAAGGAGCAAGCTAAAATGGTATCCGTTCAAGAACCGTCACACTCATATACTAATGCTTCTTCTATTTTATGCAGGACTGATGAATCTCCTAAGGAAGCACTGAAGGAGGCGCCTAAGGAGTATGATCCTCCTCTTGCTCTGTAGTACGTGAAGCCTCCTTTTCCAAGAGCATTGCTGCCGAACGCAAAGATCGAGACTGGCATGTGGGGAGGTAAAGAAGGATATCCTGCAGATCGTAGCAAGAAGCCTTCATCGCCATATCCAGCTAAGTGTTCTGATCCTGGTTCTTTCACGCTTCCTCTAGTTATTAATGATGTTAAGATAGAACGTAGTTTGGTTGACCTAGGCGCGTCTGTCAATGTTATGCCTATGAGTTTATTTGAAAAAATTGAACCTATGAGAACTTGAACCAACTAGCATACAACTTGTCTTTGCTGATAGATCACTGAAAACTCCGAGAGGAGAAATAAAAGACGTTGTTACTAAATGTGGTCCTTTCACGTTCTTAGCTGACTATGTGATCATTGATACTAGTAAGGATGATTCTACCATTCTCATAGGATGACCCTTCATGGCTACAACTGGGATGCAAATTAACGTTCCAAATGGTTCTTTAACTTTTAGGGATAGCAAGGACACGATAACGTTCCGCCTTAAAGACGGAATGAAATACACCCCTTTGAATGAAGAATCTCATTGCCTAGTTGTTGAAACCGTGGAGTTGACTCCGGTCAACTCCGTTACTGACATCTCTTCTAGTGTTTCTAGATCAATTGTTGTTGCAGGTGTTGAACAGATTACAAAGCAGAAACCAAAATTTGCTGCTCAGAAGCCGCCAAAGAAGAAGGAACTGAAAGCCTCTTCTACACCGCCGAGCAAGGAACCTGGCAGGTCACGGAGAAGGAATCAGAAGAAAATGAAGACTCAAATGGTCTGGAGACCAGTTGTGCCGCCACCTTCATCCGAGCCAGCTGCACCACCAATTCGTTCCGAGCTACCGGCGCCGGAACAAGTATTGATGGAGAAGCCAAAAGCATCTCTTAAGGAAATACCGACGATCACCGATCCTGGTGATACAGAGCCGGAGGATAAAGCGGAGACGAAGCCGATCATTCTCATCCCTTCCACCGTCTTCCTTATAGAGGATGACCCTTCAACAGAGCTATTTGGTCCGTTCAAGATCACTGATCACCTTCCCGATGGACGTACCAAGCTCTTACATGCTAACGGGAAGAAATTTATGCTTGACGGAGATGCCCCGAAGCTCTACTTCATGAACTCCGATGCTAGCATTAAGGAGAAACTGAGTTGGGATGTCTCCTAATACCGTCCAGGTATCGTCCAGCTCAAGGATGTTAATAAAAGAGCGCTTCGTGGGAGGCAATCCACGGCTGGAGTCAGTTTTTCATTTGTGTCAACCTTAGTGTTTTAGAGTCGGTTCGGAGGAGCCAAAAGTTTCAGTTTGAATGATTTCTTATTTTTCGTTTGTAGTATGTGTGTAATCGTTTCAATCGCAAGTTGTTTGAGGTTGTTCCGATTTTTTTGGATTTAATTGTGATTTTCTGAAGTTTGCCGAGATTGCGAAAATATTTTCAATCGTACAGGTCAAAATTTTCTGCGAAAACTGACCCATTTTTTTGGCGAAAACTCCTTTGAAAATCCCACTGTGTTTTCTGGACGATTTTAACTAAACTTTTCGGCGAAAACTCTATGAAGTTTTTGGCAAAAACTTATTTGAAAATCGGTAGACCATTTTGCCTTGGGTTTTTGGTGAAAAATTGCACACATTTTCGCCGAAAACTTGGGTGAAAATCAACAAATTTTCCCTTTTAATTCTTGGTCACACTCTCTCTCTCCCCTCACTTTACAATTTCGAAAATCAGAAAACCTCCCCCAAGTTTCAAAACCAGCCGCCGCCGCCGCCGCCGCCGCCCCGCACCCTTCCCCTCCCTTATCCGATCAGTTTGAGCCGTAGAACAGTCGAATTGGAGCTCTAGAGCTCCCGTTCAGCCAAACCCTAAATTTTTTGATTTTTCACCGATTTCTCTTTCTCCGTTCATTTTCAGCACCCATGGCTTCAAGGTAAGTTGTAGAAATTTTCATTCCGAATCTTTTGACATGTTGAATGATGAATTTTGTCGGGGTTGACTTTCAGTTGACTTTCCAGTTTACCTCGATTTGCGTGCGACTGATTCGTGTGAACTAGGTTAGCTGAATTCTTTGGACTGATCTAGCATGCTTAGGGAGGATTGTGCTGAATTTTAATACCATTTGATCGTGTGTTGATATGCTTAAAGATTGATTCTTTGCGGTGTTGACTTTTATGAAATGTCGGTTTGACCATGACTCGTTTATGTTATTTTGGCTGCCTTGTGTGTTCATTCACGTTCATATATCTGTGCTTGCCATCTGAGTTTATAATTATGCCGTCATTTCCCGCTTTGAGCTAGTAATTGCCATGATTAGGGTTCAATGTGCTATGATGTTGACTTTTTGAATGTCGGTTTGACTTCTGGTCCCTAATTATGTTATGAACATTCCGGCTAGACATATGCATGATTTGTGATTTATCGTGATTACCGGTTACTTAATTTGCTTACCCACACTCGGTTTTCCTCATTTCTTTGTGAAATTGTGTTTTTCTACTAAGTGTGGGGTGGGTTTTTAGTTAATTAATCTGGTTTCGTTTCTGGTTTTAGGAATGGCATTCATGAGCGCAGGACTAAGGCGCGCCTTGACGCCGGCTCTAGCTCCCGAGCCCCCGCTCCCGTCACACCAGCCGTCCAGGGCCCTCCACTAGCTTTCCCTGGCCGTGTCGGGTACCATGCCACCGTTGCCCGCCTGCCCCAGTACTACTTCGAGCGCTACCAGAGGCTGGAACGTATTCCCGGAGCCGACGTGCGCCCACTGTCCTTAGAGTCACTCTTCGAGCACGACGTGGACTGGCATCGGAACGTGCTCGACTCTTTGCTACCTTCAGGACTGCTGGAGCTGACCACCCTAGTTGCTGACTTCCCGGACATCGCACTTCAGGAGTTCTGGGCCACGTTCGAGTTGGAGGAGCATAAGAGGAGGCAGCGTGGGAAGGTGGTATTCTTCTACCTTGGCGGGGTGTACAAGTCGTTCACCTATGATAAGTTTGTTGCTCATCTCGGGATCCCCCGCGAGCACTACGAGGGTTATCACCTCGGCTAGGAGAACGACTCCGACGATGGAGAGGAGTACGACGCGCTCTGGAGCCACATGACAGGAGTGCCCGACGATCGTACCACGAAGCATAACTCAGTTAAGTCCCTCTCTCACCCTCTCTATCGATTCATTCACATGGTTTGGCGTCGTTCTCTTTTGTTTGCACCAGATAAGAGCCCCCACCACATCAGCAGAGAGGAGCTCACTCTTCTTCGCGACATCTGGGAGAGTTATCCTCTTCATCCCGGATGGGTGCTTGCACGCATACTTCGCCTGAAGACTCAGAAGCCGAGGCCACCGAGCTCACTCCTGGGAGGCAACTTCGTGGGCCAGCTCATCATCTCCCTCGGTATCAGCCATGAATATGGCCCGGACATCCCACGCCGCAGAGTATATACCGTCGGTGGAGATTTAGCGATCGAGTACGACCTCAAGTTGGACCTCAGTCCGCAGGTGTCAGCGCCCCCTCCTCTCCAGGACGAGACCGAGTCGGAGGACAAAGATGATGCTGATGAGCCGCGGCCCCAGTCAGAGCCGGAATTTCACGATCATACACCCTCGCCACATTATCAGGCAGGGTATGCACACCAGTCGCCGCCGCCCATTCCAGATCCATATCAGGCGCCTCACCCTCAGCACCGACCGCATCCCGCGGACATTGGAGAGCTGTATGAGCGACTCCAGGAGTGGCGCATCACTGACAACGCCACTCAGGATGCGAGATGGATTATTATGCAGCAACACATGCATCGCTCTGACGAGCGGTATGAGGCACAGCTGGCGTGGCAACGTCAGGTCGGCGACGCCCTACACCTTCCACCCCCGATGCCCCTGACCAGCTATGATCGGGTGGTGTCCTTTTCCTTGTCCTTTCTTTTTATTTCTTCTTTTCGGATCTCGACCCAACTTTTTTTCTGTGTGGATCCGGGACACTTGTCCCAGTTTCATTTTTATCTTTCATTTGTTTTTGTTTTGCAGGCAATTGGTAGATTCCCTTTGCTTCGCTTTGGTAGATTGCCTCTGCTCCGAGGATCTGTGCTCATCCCCTACGCCAACCATCTCGGTCCAGGTTCTTCTACTTCACTCTGAACTCTAGATTTAGTCCTGTGAGGACACAGTCCGATTTAAGTGTGGGGTAGGATGCTAGAGAAACTTGCATGAACTTGATTACCCTTGATTGTTTTTTTGTGTGCCTCGTGATTCCTTTCCAGTCTCTCTAGCATTAGAATGGCTCAGTTCTTGATTTTTGATGTTAAGTTGCTGTTCAATCTTTCATAATGATGCTTAGACTGCTTAACCTAGAACTTGAGAACCAACGTGTTTACTTTGATGCTAAATTGCCTGGTCAGAACAGAATTTTTAAAATCATACTTGTAGTTTATAGCCTTGATTGCACGAAAATGACCGAATCCGACTAGCAAACCAACTGTGAGCTTTTGATCCATTGCACGTAACTTGCAATTTCAATTCTTTTTGAGTGGTTTTCTGTTTGCTTGAATGAGTTAGAATTTGCATGAGACCTACTCGAGACCACACGATGACACGAGTTCCATTAGGTTTAAACCCTTGAGCTTGGCCTGTTCTTTCGATTCCATAATACATTACAGCCATTTCCCATTCTTTCATTCACCGTTGATCCCCTCTGGTTGTAGTTCTAGATTGACCTATCGGAAGTCGGTTTGTGGTAACCTGCCTATAGCCATTAAACAGGTGGTCTTAGCTATTATGTTCGAACGTGTAAACCCTTCTAGCAACTAAAACAAAGAATTGGCACAAAGAAAAAAAAAGGAAAAAGAGAAAAATAAAAGAAAATGTCGAAAAAGAAAAGCAGAAAAATAAGAAAGTTTCAAGTTTAGTTCAATACACGTTCTTCTCCCTACAAATGGAAGAACGAAGCTAAAAGAAAAGTCAAAAGAAAAAATATATAAAGAAAATAAGTGCTAGGTTGCTTGAGGGTATCATAGGACGAGCGTTCACTATTCCACCCGTGTCTGGTTAGACGGTAGGAAGTCATAGGCTAGATTCGAGGGAAGTTAGTCGAAAGCTACACCGCACCAAAGCCATCATCATACATTCCCATCATCCATCTCATCATAAACCCTTGTAGTGTAGAATTCGTTACAGTCCTAGCAGGGAAGTCCTTCTTGACTAGTTACTCGTGTTGTCACAGTGGTGGAGATGTGGTCGAATTGCAAACTTATGACATAATTCAGTAACAGAAAATGATTGAGAGCAGAAACACGTCCTTAAACACAGAGAGTGAGAGTTCCCCATTTACTAAATAATTCCTGTGTGAGGAGTCTGGTCGGTCAGGTCAAATTCGTGCATAATTGGTTGCGATTACTCGTCGTGTGCAGTTTATTAGTGAGACCAGGTTGTTTGGCTGATCAGTATGCATGTTAGGTTTCTTGTTTTAGGAATTATCTGTCTAATAATTCATTGTGTTTGATTGAACTCTAATTTAATAAATCTTATCATTTGTGAACATGAGCGTTTCTATTCAGTTTGCTTGAGGACAAGCAAAAGCTTAAGTGTGGGATATTTTGTTGACACTCGATTTGACGTGATTATCAGCCTCATTTAAGCGACATTTCCTTGCTTAAGACATGGTTTTTAGGGTAGAATAACGAATATTCATTCAACTACTCTATCTCGTGCCATTTGTGTTACTTTGGCCCGTTTCGGGTCTATTTGATGGTTTTCTAGTGTTTTCATGTTAGCACAGGTTTTTGCCGTCAAATAAAGTAGCCAAGGACGTGTCTAAGGCGTTGGAACCTCGAGGAATCGCACCGGAATCGATCCAAGGAGTCAATTAAGTCGAACCAAATTCTGCTCCCATTTACAAAGAAGTTTTCGGCGAAAATCCCCTGGAGTTTTCGGCGAAAACTCATGATGAAATCGGCAGTGCATTCAAGAAGAAGTTTTCGGCGAAAACTTCAAGTTTTCGCCGAGAACCCGGCGTCCGAAAATCACAGGAGAAAACAGCTGGCGATCACCCCATTTACAAAGGAATTTTCGGCGAAAATTCCATCAGATTTTCGGCGAAAATTCTAGGCTAAACCGGCGGTATTAGGGTTAAGTATAAATACTTAACCGGTGGCCCTAAATCAAAATATACTTGAGAGAACACAATACCATAACATACCAACTAATACCAAATATTTCAAGGATTCTCAAGAGTTATGGAGTAGAGTTTAGAGTTCGAAGAGCCAGGAAGAGATCGTGACGCCATCACTTTCATCTCGAAGACTCGGAGCTAGGATTGCAGTTTACCGGAGATCGAAGTTCTGCTGGAGTCGTCTTAATTAGGTTTTTCAAATCCTTTTCTGTTCTTCCTCTGTTCAAGATGAACTCTATCTTTGTCTTTGATTCTTTTGTGAAAAATATGAGTAGCTAAACTCGTAGAGCTTAGACTAGATGAACCCTAAGTGACCCAGGGCTTTAAAGCGGTCACGGATCATCAGCGATTAGATTCAAAGTTCAATCAGTTTCTCTTTCATGTTTGATTTGTTCTTCATTGTTCATGTTTCTTGTCTGGATTGATCACCTAAATTAGATTATTGTTAAGCTAAGGATAGAAGTGAACGCTCGCCTTACTTTAAAACATCAAATCGAACAATTAACTTAATCATTGGAGTGTGCCTTTCGTAGGAACCAGTTAGGGTTAATCCACTGCAAGAGTAACTCATAAATCGTTAATAATTGCACCAGTTAAGTTAAGTCATTGCGAGAGGCGATCGTACCCGGGCGGCTAATTAATCTTGGTAGCTAGATCAGATAGAGCGAACGTTCGCCAGTCTTAAACCTAAGGGTAAGGAGTTATGGTGGTGTCTTAGAATTGATTGAACGAGAATCGAAATCCGCTGATCTGTTGATTGCCAATGCTCTGGTGAACGAAGGGGGATTCAAAGTCTAAGCTTGTCTGTCATCTTTGTTTTCAACCAATCTTTCAATCTGTTTTCAGTTTTAATTTTTAATTTCCGTGCATTTCTTAGAATTAGAAGTCGTGGAACTCACACCATGCGCAAAGTGTTTAACCTGAGTAATTTACCTTTATATTTGAGTAATCAATCATTAGAACACCTGTGAAATACGATCTGTTTAGCTTTTTAGATTTGTAGTATTTGATCACTGTTTTACAGCATCCATCCTCGGTCATGAGAGAACAGAATTCGGAGCAGAGAGAGGGGTTTGTGGAGCCAAAAACAATGTCATCCACATAGATTTGAACAATAAGGATGTCTGACTTATCGTATTTAAGAAAGGGTGTGGTGTCGACTTTTCCACGGATGAACCGTTTAAGTGTGGGGTAGGAGTCTAGGATTATGCATGATCTTGCTTGCTATCTATGATTCTGTGGTTCAAATTTGAAAATTCTCTAGCATAGAATTGCTCAATTCTTGACTTTTGATGTTAAATTGACTTCAATTTTAAACAATGACGTCTAGACTGTTCCACTTAGAACCTGTAACCAAAGTGTCGAAACTGATATTAAATGAGTCTAGGTCAGAACAGATCACAAATCACTTCGGTAGTTGAAACTTGAATTAATTGAATTGATTGACTTGTTAATAACAAAGCTCGATAACACCGTTCTATGATGATAAATGCTAGCTTCTCCCATGTTTTTCACTCCATATTTGTTCACCTGTGATTGTGGCTTGAGATTAGACGAAAATCCAATTCGAAATCTTGTGTAAAAAGTTATAACTAGCTAGGATTAAGTGGCTAAATGGTTAAATTAAGTAATTGAGTTAATCGAATCAATTTTAAGTTCTTTAAAGTGCTGAAAATAAAGCTAGGCAAGCCCGACACCTAAGTGAAGTGTTCGGGTTGAGCACTAGCAAAGGCACAAATACTGTGAGCTAGGCAGGTCCAACACCTAAGTGAAGTGTTTGGTATCGAGCACTAGTATGCAGTAAATAAATTAAAGGAAGAAGTTGAAACTTGAAATAAATTGTGGTTTAAATCAGTCCTAGCTAGAACATGTAACGTACAGATCTAGAAACGGATGAAGTCGAGTCGATAGCCACGTCACTTTTCCTACCTCCGCATCCACATCATGGCTAGAGCTTAAAGTCTTTTGATTAGAATTGGTGTTATCGTAGTCGGTTAATTATGATTAATTGTTTTGCCAAGAAACGAGCTTTGTTAAAACCACTACTTGAAGTGTGCAGAAATTAGTGAGATCGAAAACTTGTTTGGTTGATGTTCTTGCATGTGTAGGTCACTTTTTCTACGTGGAAAGTCTAAACCAAATTGTTAGAATTGAATCTCAGTTTAATCTCGTGTCATTTGTGAATTTGAGTGTGTTCTAGTTCAGTCTGCTTGTGGACAAGCAAAAGCTTAAGTGTGGGGTATTTGATGACACTCGATTTGACGTGATTATCAGCCTCATTTAAGCGACATTTCTTTGCTTAAGACATTGTTTTTAGGGTAGAATAACGAATATTCAATCGATTGCCCTATCTCGTGCCAATTGTGTTACCTTGGCCCGTTTCGGGTCTATTTGATGGTTTTCTAGTGTTTTTGTGTTAGCATAGGTTTTCGCCGTCAAATAAAGTAGCCATGGACGTGTCTAAGGCATTGGAACCTCGAGGAACCAAACCGGAATCGATCAAAGGAGCCAATCAAAGTCAAAGCAAATCCCTACCCGACTACAAAGATATTTTCGCCGAAAATACCCTATTGATTTCGGCGAAAATAATAGTACAAACCAACTGATGCCGAGTCAAAGGTATTTTCGGCGAAATTGATTAACTCTTCGATCCGAAAATAGAGTACAGAGAAATCAGCTGGCGGTGTCTTCAATTGCAAGAATATTTTTGGCGAAAATACTTCATTATTTTCGGTGAAAATAACAGAAGGAATCCGGCGACTTAGGGTTTAAGTATAAATACTTAACCCGGCGGCCCAAAAGGGAGACAACAATCAATCATTCTTCATATTTTCACAAATCAGGCTTTTGAGAGTCAGCCGACTCTAGGGTCGATAGATAGAGTTTAGAGAGTTCGAAGATCCGTGGAGAGATCGTGACGCCATCCTTCCACATCGGAGAACTCGGAGCTTAAAGTTGAAGATCCAGGAGACTAAAGCTTCGCGGGAGTCGTCAGAATTAGGTTTTTCAGTTCTTATCTGTTCTTCCTCTGTATGATGATCTTCATTGTTGCCTTTGATTCTCTTGTTTCCGATATGAGTAACTGAACTTGTAGAGCTTAGATTAGATGAACCCTAAGTGACCCAGGGCTTTAAAGCGGTCACGGATCGGCGGTGATTAGATTCGAAATTCAATCAGTTCTTTTTCATGTTTGACTTGTTCTTCCTTGTTCATGTTTCTTGTCTGGATCGATCACCTAGATTAGATTCTTGTTAAGCTAAGGATAGAAGCGAACGCTCGCCTTACTTTAGAACATCGAATTGAACAATTAACCTTATAATTGGAGCGTGCCTTTCGTAGGAACCGGTTAGGGTTAATCCACTGCAAGAGTAACTCACTAATCATTAGTAATTGCACCAGTTAATTAAGTCGTTGCGAGAGGTGACCGTACCCGGGCGACTAGTTAATCTTGGTAGTTAGAACGGATAGAGCGAACGTTCGCCGGTCTTAAACCTAAGGGTAAGGAGTTATGGTGGTGTCTTAGTAATTGATTGGATTAGAATTGAAAACCGTTGGTCTTGTGATTGCCGTTGCTCTGGTGATCTAAGGGGGATTCAAAATCTAAGTTCGTCTATCTTCTCGTTAGTCAACCTTTTAATCTTTCTGTCTTTTATTTTCATGCTTTATTAGATTAGAAGTCGTGGAACTCACACCACGCACAACGTGTTTAAACCTGAATAAATTGCCAGCTTCTTCAAAGTAGTCGATTAGAAGAAACCCTGTGGAATACGATCTACCCTAGCTTTCCAGCTTGGTAGTTATTTGATACCGCTAATACTGCAGTTATCAGATGCTGAAGGAGTTTGCTCGTCAAAGACGACATTAATTGACTCTTCGATCTTACGTGATTTGAGATTGAAAACATGGAAGGCTTTACTGTGAGTTGAGTAACCTAAGAGAATGGCTGGAGAGGATCTAGGATCGAATTTTCCTAAGGTATCCTTTGTGTTAAGCACAAAGCACTTACATCCAAAAGGATGGAAATAGGACAATTTTGGCTTTCTAAGTTTGATCATTTCGTAGGGAGTTTTTGAAAATTCCCTCCGAATTAAAGTTCTGTTCAGGACATAGCATGCAGTAGCAACAACTTCTGCCCAAAAATGCTTGGGAGTATCATGATCAGCAAACATCATTCTGGCAAGATCAAGTAGTGCTCGATTCTTTGTTTCAGCAATTCCATTTTGCTGAGGAGTTCTGGGAGCTAAGAATTCATGTTGAATTCCCATGAAGGAGCAGAAAGAGTCGAAGGAGCTTGATTCAAATTTTCCACCGTGATCACTTCTAATGATCTTAACTTTTAGACTGAGTTGATTTTCTTCTTCAAAAATCAGTTTTTGGAGAGAAAAGAGTGTTTCGTTCTTATGAACAAGAAATTTGACCCATGTAAACGACTGAAGTCATCAACAACAACCAAGGTGTAGAATTTTCCACCAATACTCATGATGTTACTTGGACCAAAGAGGTCAATATGAAGTAGTTCAAGAGGTGAGAAGTTGAGGAAACAGATTTGTTTTTGAAGGAAGAACGAGTCTGTTTTCCTAGAGAATAGGCATGACAGAAGAATTCCTTGGTTTCTTTGAGCATTGGTAGTCCTCTAACAAGATCAAGCTTTGACAATCTTGTGAGCCTACTAAGACTTGCATGACCAAGTCTTCTATGCCACAAGAATTCAAGATTATTTTCAATTGCTGAAAAACACTTTTCTTTGAATGCTTCAGTAGTTAGAAGATTCACTGAATAAATGTTTTCTTTTCTATTTCCAACAAACATCAGTTTGTTGGTGTCAGAAGTTTCGACAAAACAGAAGTTAGATTCAAAGGAGACTCTGTTTCCAAAGTCACAGAGCTGACTAATAGAAATAAGATTATGTTTTAGAGAATCAACAAGAAGGACATTTGAGAAGACAGGATTAGGTAATGAGCCAATGGATCCATGACCAAGAATTCTACCGAAACTGTTATCACCAAACATAACTTTACCTCCCTGTTTCAAGGTGAGAGAAATGAATAGTTTAGAATTTCCTATCATGTGATGTGAACAGCCATTGTCCATATGCCATTCATTGTCTCTTGAAGTCAACTTCTTCTCCTGGTTTTGAGTTATCTGAAACATGAGCAGTGGTTAGATGTCTTGGTACCCAGATCTTCTTGGGTACCTTGCTATTTTGAATAGTAGAAGGAGGTTTAGAAATTGAGTTTGATTTATGTTCATGAAACTCTTGTTTTCTGCAAAAAGAACATTTGAATTCTTTTATCCTAAGATGAGCTAAGAAATTCCAGTTCTCAAGAAGCGCAACTTCCCTTTTTAGTTTTGAGTTCTCAAATTCCAGTTTATCTTTTGTGAGGTCAGAGTTTCTTGGAAACGGACCTAGAATTCCAGGTTCAGAGGAAAATAGGAGGAATAAAAGATGTAGAAGATCTATTTTTAATAATGATAGTAGGCCTAGGTGAAATTTTCTGAAGCTCAGTCATTTTAGTCTGTTGATCACACATAAGTTTTTCCTTTTCAGACATTAACATTTGATTTTTATTCTTTAGACGAGAGATTCTTGATTTCAAGTTAGTTACATGACTTTCAAGATCCAGAAAAGCATTTATCAAATCAGTTTTAGAGATTGATTCAAGGTCATCAAAAGAACATGTACTCACTTGTCCATCATCTGTGTCTTCATGATCATATACTGCCATGAAGGCCTGGTTCTTTGTGCTTTTGTCATCTTCGCTGTCAGTATCTAACTCACTCCAAGATGCTTTTAAAGCTTTTCCTCTTGATCCTTTGGTCAAAGGACACTCAGACCTAATATGCCCTGTTTTTCCACACTTATAGCAAACAACATTGTTTTCATCAAAAGTTCTATCATCATCCCTTTTTGATTTTGAAGATTCCTTATTATTTCTGTTATGCTTGAACCTGTCAGAAGATCTATATTGGCTATTTTCTCTTCCATTTTCTTTCTTGTATCAATCTACAAAGCTTACTACTCATCAAAGCAATTTCTTTTTCAATATTCTCGGGTTCATCTTCTTCCCCTGAACTTTCCTCATTCTTTAGTTTTGCTTTAAACGCGATATTCCTTTTTGCTTTTTCTTTTTCTTCTATCTCGACCTTTTTATCTGACATTTCATTTTGTTTAAGGACAAGTTCATAAATCAACAAGGATCCCATAAGATCTTCAAGAGTAAGAGTATTAAGATTTTTAGCTTCTTCTATTGCAGTTCTTTTAGCCATCCATTCTCTAGGTAGTGATCTAAGAACCTTTCTAACAAGATCAGATCTTTCAATACTTCTTCCTAAGGTAGACAGTCGATTTACAATAAGATTGAATCTACCGTACATTTCAGAGATTGTTTCACCAGGATTCATTTTGAACATTTCGTGTTCATGCACAAATAGATAAATTTTTGTATCTTTAACAGAAGAATTTCCTTCATGTGTTGCTTCTAAAATACTCCATATTTCATGAGCAGTTTTACAGGCACATATCCGATTATATTCTTCATCACATAAAGAATAATAAAGAACATTCATAGCCTTAGCATTCAATTGAACTTTAGTCTTTACTTCTTCAGTAATATTATCAAGATTAGCAGGAGATTTAAAGGTTTTAGACCTTACCATTTGCCAGAACAAAATGTCAAGGCTCATAAAGAATACCTCCATCTTGCTTTTCTAGAATTGATAACTAGTCCCATCAAACCATGGTGGTCTTGTGGTAGAGTGCCCTTCCACATTTGGCGGTCTGCTACTTCCAGTTCCTGTGTTCATCTTTTCGATGGATCAAATTCGTGGCAGACGTTTAGTCTCGATTTTAGTTGATCACGAACCTGCTCTGATACCAATTGAAAATAAGAGATTAGCAATTTAATTAAAAGATAACGATGGGAGAATGTAAAAGATGGGAAGAGAAATCTTCAATGAAGATTTTGCTACAAGAGCCTTTCACGTTCCGCAAGTGATCGAAGGATAGTGGGCAGGATTACTGAATGTGTTCAGTAATCTTCAAACTCGAACAGAGAGGAATTTGATGAGCAAGATAGAATCAGTGAGAGGATAGAGTGGTAGAGAGACACATGATTTTACGTGGTTCGGTATTACCCTACTCCACGCCCAAGCAAGCTTGGGGAGTCACTTTTATTAAGTATTACAAATACAACCCTCAAGACAACACTCTTGAGTAAACACCCTCTATTTTTCACTTCATCGGTAAAACAGAGCAAACCACTTCCTGAGTTGTATTCCCACAGAACTGCCTTGTGAGCAAGAGGTGTGTCCCTTCTAATAGCCTTCTGAACTAGCCGTTGGAGGGATGTCTTTAGCTTTCAATGTTGATTGATTTTCACCCTTGATCATGCCTTCCTTTTGTGTCCTGCAATCAGATTAGAATACGCGCCCAGAAATAGAAAGAAAGGATTTGATAGAGAAAGGAGAAGATCTTTTATGTGTGAGGAATCTGTTTGAGGGATTGGACTTTCTTCTTCCAACAGCTAACTCCAACCGAGAGGCTAAATGTTGAGTTCTTATTTCGAAATATAGCCTCCTAATCTTCTCGCAAACTGCAATTGCTCCAACCATGACAAGAGCTAAAATAAACCAGACTTATAATTTTCTGTTGTCATTTTAATAAATCTAACTTAACCACCTTTCTCTTCCTTGGAGTTAACTTGCTCAAGTCAATTTGTAAAGTCCGTAACTCCTTCTCCCTTATGTTGGCTTGCTCGCGTTTCAATGTCATTTCACGTTCTCTAATACTCAATGTCTTCTCTTGCATACTCAGTACTTTCTCATGCTTTGAGAATTCCCATTGCTCTTCATCTACCTTCCACTTCCTTCTTTGATGCTCCATCGTGTGTCCTTCAAAAATAGCCCTAGTCGCATTTGTCTCTTTCATGTGATTCGCTTGTTCCACTAGTATTTCGGTTTGTGCATCTAGTGACCTGACCATCATATGTTTTCCTTTGTTTCTTGCCCTTTGCTTGTCACGTCCTTCCGGTCTAGACAATCCCCTAGTTGGAGTAACTTCTTCGTTAGGACTTGGAGAACCATCAAGGTCAACGAATGAGTTCGGTTGGGAACTCATTGGCCAAACGGGTGGCATGTCGGGTGCCGGGTCGGGATGCCATTTCGGGCATTGTGAGAGGATGTTCCAACAATGTTCATCCTTGAATGCTTTGTCATTCGTCTCCGACTTGTAGATCAACTTCGTCATCTTATTCTACAAAAAAAATATTTATACTATTAATTTTATAATCAAAGTCAAAGACTTGAAAATAAATAGTGAGAGGAGTACTTACCACATCATCCTCGGTTTGACCACTTGAACGTTGGACATTGGCCTTCCTCAAAGACCCCTTCCATTTGTTACATGTCCTCCCTACCGCCTTATAGCGAGACTCCATAGATTGTTCGGTATGATCGGTTCTCGGCATAATAGATTTGTACGCCGCTTTAATCCTCCCCCAAAACGTTCCAAATTTTTGCCCGTTACCTATGTCACCGTCGCACGAAACCTTGCACCACGATTGACAAAGTGCTTCATCTTCCTCCATGGACCAATTGGGACCTCACTTGCTCATGTTTAAGTGGGAGGAGAAGAGAACAAATTTGGTATGAAAAAAATTTAGTTCATGAAAGATGGAAAGTGTGTGTGAGATGTGAGGTGAATTAAAAATATTTATAACATATTTTCTAGCTGTTTTACGATCGTTTTATAGCCGTTATTTCGATATTCGTGTTTTTATAGCCGTTGTATTTAAATTTTCTTTTTTGAATCTCGTAGAAATGTTATCGGAAGAACTAAATTTGATCGAATATGGACGAAAACTCATTCAAACAACCCATTTAAATTCAAGGGAAAATAGACTTTTGCCCCCCTCTACTTGTCAATCCTAACAAACGCCTCCCTGTACTATAATTTCGTCATTTTACCCCCTCCAACTTAGAACACTTTTTATTTTTGGTCCTTCCGTTACGTTTTCCATCTTACTCCTGTTAAAAGAGTCTCCGTCAGCACGCCACCTCATACAACATTGCCAGATGGAGCTGACTAGGCTTGCTATGATTGGGTTAACTAATTTCCTAACTAAATGGGTTGGACTCATGTCAACTAACCGAACTGCTACCCAAATTATCATCAAACCAAACCCTACAAACCCAAAGTTGTCCCCAGATTCAATTCTCTTGCAACAAAATTCTCCTCCCAATCTCCGATCATTCATTCTCCGTCGTCGAAATCTCCGATCACCAATTCTCCCTAAAGAAAAAAACCACATCTCTCTACAGAACCGTCATCTCCATCTCCCTCTCTCCCAATTCCCCAAACCCTACCCTCCAACGCCCTTCCACGAACGCCATCCTCTTCCACGATGACCGAGTAGTCGCGTCGCTGGAGGCGACGGCGAAACCTCGCTCGTCGAGAAGTTATCCGATCCGTAAATAATCGCTGACATCCTCATCTCCAAATTTGGCGAATCGATCAACGTCTGGGTGTTCGTTCGTTCATCCCAGCGAGAACGCATGGCAGAGGGACCCGAGGAAGTATCTCTACACCTACGTCCTTTGCCCAGAGTTTCAGAAGGGATTCTGCTAATTGGGAGACGGCCGACGGGATCTTCCAGTGTTTACTTGTACGGGCTTTTGTTCCAATTACAAGATATGAATCTCAAGGTTCAATTAAACCCTATAAATTGTGAATCGAGGGGATCCTCGAAATCAGGGGTAGGAGATGATGAGAGAAGCCGTCGGCGACCTATTGCCACTGCCTGTGAGTGTCGTCGACGGAGATGGCTTGCGATTACTAGATCGAGGAAGGAAGATGGGAGAGGAAACTGAAGCAGAGGGTTTGGTTCGATGATAATTTGGGTAGCAGTTCGGTTAGTTGAGTCCAACCCATTTAGCTAGGAAATTACTCAGCCAATCAAAGGAAGCTTAGTCAGCTTCATCTGGCAATGTTGTATGAGGTGGCATGATGATGGATATTCTTTTAACGGAAGTAAGACGGAAAACGTAACGGAAGGACCAAAAATAAAAAGTGTCCTAAGTTGGAGGGGGTAAAAAGATGAAATTATAGTACATGGAGGCGTTTGTTAGGATTGACAAGTATAGGGGGTAAAAGTCTATTTTCCCTAAATTCAAACAATTTACTTTTTGGAAAAAAAAAATTGGACAAAAAAACAAATCAGCAGCTGTCACGCGGCGTGTGTGCTGCACTCGTGGGGGACAAGCATATGGGCTTTCGCGTGCAACATAATGTCATTTCCTTCCCCTTTTTTATTTAGGGGTCGTTTTCCTTACAGGTTTTGGGACCTGGATTTGGCTGAAATCCATTTCCCCCCCAAATTCCATGTTTTCCGGTCTATTTAAACAACCCAAATCCGGGGGAATTCAATTCCTGGCAGGCTTTCAAATCACTCCTGGGCATGTTTTTAATTCCCTTTAAAACTGGAAGGAGTTGGGCGGATTTGAAGGTCCCAACCCAATTTTTTCCATCTTGTCAAAGTTACCCTAATTTTTTTTATTCTATTTTCTTCGAGTCCGTCTAATACCTCGAATCTAAACATTCTTCTTCTTCTCCATTGTCCCAGAAGTGCAAAGTATGTACGAAAATTTGTTTGAGGAGGATAACAAATAATTGTTTTTGGTTTTTGATTTTTTTTTCCCGTTGATAGAATAGAGTTTCACAAACATACTTTATTTGAATATTGATGTTTGATCGAATAATGTTTATTATTTGAATATTGAGTTTGGTCAAATAAAAAACTTTGAATATTTTTTTAATAATGGTGAGCTCGAATTTTTTCAGTATTTTATGTAAATAATGGCATAATTGAGATGCAGAAAGAACATAGAGGTTGTTCGGATTGATATGAAGGCTAGTTCAGTAATGCTAGGTGGTCCTTTATTTGAAACCCATATGGTTATGGTATTGTGGAAAACAAGGAATTAAAATCCAGAAGGAATTAGGGCCTTCCTGATGACACTCGATTTGACGTGATTATCAGCCTTATTTAAGTGACATTTCCTTGCTTAAGACGTGGTTTTAGGGGTAGAATAGCGAATATTCACTCAACTACTCTATTTCCTACTGATTTGGTTACTTTGGCCCTTTTGGGTCTATTTGATGGTTTTCTAGTGTTTTCATGATAGCACAGGTTTTTGCCGTCAAATAGAGTAACCAAGGACGTGTCTAAGGCGTTGGAACCTCGAGGAATCGCACCAGAATCAATCCAAGGAGTAAATCAAGTCGAACCAAACTCTGCTCACATTTACAAAGAAGTTTTCGGCGAAAATTCTTTGGAGTTTTTGGCGAAAACTCATGAACAAATCGGCAGAGCTTTCAAGAAGAAGTTTTCAACGAAAATGTCAAGTTATCGCCGAGAACCCAGCGTCCAAAAATCACAGGAGAAACAGCCGGCGATCACCCCATTTACAAAGGAATTTTTGGCGAAAATTCCTTCACAAATCCGGCGACTTAGGGTTTAAGTATAAATACTTAAACCGGCGGCCTAAAGAGGATTATTCAATCATTTCATTATTCATATTTTCACACAATCAAATCAGACTTTTGAGAGTCAGCCGACTCTAGGGTCGATAGATAGATTTTAGAGAGTTCGAAGATCCGTGGAGAGATCGTGACGCCATCCTTCCACCTCGGAGAGCTCGGAGCTTAAAGTTGAAAATCCAGGAGATTGAAGCTTCGCCGGAATCGTCAGAATTAGGTTTTCAGTTCTTATCTGTTCTTCCTCTGTTCAAGATGAACTCTATCTTTGTCTTTGATTCTTTTGTGAAAAACATGAGTAGCTAAACTTGTAGAGCTTAGATTAGATGAACCCTAAGTGACCCAGGGCTTTAAAGCGGTCACGGATCGACAGTAATTAGATTCGAAGTTCAATCAGTTTCTCTTTGCGTGGTTGTTTTGTTCTTCACTGTTTATGTTTCTTCTCTAGTTGATCGCCTAGATTAGGTTTTTCCAAGTTAGGGTTAGTCGCCAGATGTTGTCGCTAGACGTAGTCGCTAGACAGTTCCCTGCTCTGGCGCTTAAACCTGTCTTCCTTGATCACCTAGTTTAGATTCTTGTTAAGCTGAGGATAGAAGCGAACGCTCGTCTCTCTTTAAAACATCAATTCAACCAATTAACATATTCATTGGAGTGTGCCTTTCGTAGGAACCAGTTAGGGTTAATCCACTGCAAGAGAACTCATTAATCGTTAGTAATTCCACCAGTTAGTTAAGTCGTTGCGAGAGGCGACCATACCCGGGCGACTAATTAATCTTGGTAGCTAGATCGGATAGAGCGAACGTTCACCAGTCTTAAACCTAAGGGTAAGGAGTTATGGTGGTGTCTTAGAATTGATTGAATGAGAATCGAAATCCGCTGATCTGTTGATTGCCAATGCTCTGGTGAACGAAGGGGGATTCAAAGTCTAAGCTTGTCTGTCATCTTTATTTTCAACCAATCTTTCAACCTGCTTTCAGTTTTAATTTTTAATTTCCGTGCATTTCTTAGAATTAGAAGTCGTGGAACTCACACCACGCACAAAGTGTTAAATCTGAGTAATTTGCCTTTATATTTGAGTAATCAATCATTAGAAGACCCATGGAATACGATCTACCCTAGCTTCTAGCTTGGTATAGTTTATTTTGAGTTCATCAAATTGGCGCTGTTGTCGGGGACTCTTCTAATTGTTTGAAAGAAGAGTTGGCAAATTATTCTTCTACCTTTCCGCCTTACCATTTAATTTTCCTCCATATTTCCATGATTTACCTGGGTAGTGCTTCTTGGTTTTGATTATGCAGGATTACAGGTGGGATGACCGGTACCGAGAGTGGTACATCAATGAAGCACCATATCTCGAAGACTCCCAAAAGATGGATTTACACACTTATGAGTATCAACAATGGATGGCAAGCACCCAAGCTGCGATCGACAACCTCCAGTCAATGGACGATGTTGTTGATGCATTGAACGCCGCGCTCAAGCGACTAGTGCAATTGAAGGGAGAAGATGGTCAAGAGCATTTCGAAGAAGAGCCAGAAGCTACACACCACCAGCAAAATCACCAAGAGGTGTATATACCGGCTCATCAGCATCGACAACAGACGGCAAGAGTAGAATCCGCCTTGGATGATCTCATTTCGAAGCTACAAGCTCGTAACATGGTGGATGTCGAGCTCGAGCAACCAAATCCCCTAATGGAAGAAGATGCTCAAGAGCCGTACGAAGATGAACATGACAATCTCACCCATAACTATAGCGAGCTAGAAGCATCTGATGAAGAATCCTTGGCGGTGGTGGTTGACGAAGACATAGAGCTGATCCATCCTGAAGTTGAAGCCGAATAGGAGCACATAGAGATTGAGGAGATACCCTCATCTACACTTCCGCCGAGTCAACCTGTAGATCAAGCCAGAGACGAGCACGTGGAAAGCAACAAGGTCATGGATTTAGAAGTTTACAAACTCGATCCCGAGAGACCTCTGAATGATCATCAGGTAGAGAAGATGGAGCTCATTGACCATGTCGTGCCGTACTACCTCTTTCGTCCTCCAGTAGGAGAATTCGAGAAGAACTGGTCGTCCAAACAGAACCGCGATCTACTAGAGCACTACCGGCTGCATCACCCGTCTGGAGTGCTACATGGCACTCAACCGCTGGCCTTGAAGAAGACGATTGACTTCAAGGAGCTTCTGAGTTGGGGACCCTAACAGGTACCGTCCGGCTCAAGAAGCTTCTGAGTTGGGGACCCTAACAGGTACCGTCCGGCTCAAGGACGTTAAAAGAGAGCGCTTCGTGGGAGGCAACCCACGGCTGGAGTCTATTTTTGAATTATTGAGTCAGTCTTTTTCATCGTTCGAGTCGGTTTTGGGGAGCCAAAATGTCTTTTTCTTTTATTTTCTTCTGTTTTAATTTTCTGTGTCAGGTCAGAATTTTCGCCGAAAACTTCACCAGTTTTCGGCGAAAACTTTAGTTGGGTCAGAAATTTTTGAAAACCTTAAAAAAAAAGAGTCAAAATATTTTCTAAATTCCCCTAAACCTTCTTTGTTCGACTTTTATTCTGTGTGGATCCGGGACACTTGTCCCGGTATCCTTTTAATCTTTTTGTTGTTTTTGTTTTGTAAGATCTTGAGTAGCTACTCCACTCTGCTCCGGACGCTCCGTGTTCATCCCCTACACCGACCATCTCGTCACAGGTTCTTCGTATCTCTCTACTCTAGTTTAGTCCTGTGAGGAAACATAACCGTTTAAGTGTGGGGTAGGGTGCTAGATTCTTTGCATGATCTTGCTTGATTTTCTGTGATTCTGTGGTTCAATTTTGAAATTTCTCTAGCATAGAATGGCTCAATTCTTGACTTTTGATGTTAAATTGACTTCAATTTTGAACGATGACGTCTAGACTGTTCCACTTAGAACCTGTAACCAATATGTCGGAACTGATATCAAATGAGTCTAGGTCAGAACATATCATAAATCACTTCTGTAGTTGAAACTTGAATCAATTGACTTGTTAATAACAAAGCTCGATAACACCATTCTAAGATGATAAATGCTAGCTTCTTCCATGTTTTTCGCTCCATATTTGTTCACCTGTGATTGTGGCTTGAGATTAGACGGAAATCCAATTCGAAATCTTGTGTAAAAAGTTATAACTAGCTAGGATCAAATGGCTAAATGGTTAAATCAAGTAATTAAATTGTGCAAATCAATGTTAAGTTCTTTAAAGTGCTGAAAATCAAAGCTAGGCAAGCCCGACACCTAAGTGAAGTGTTCGGGTTGAGCACTAGCATAGGCACAAATACTGTGAGCTAGGCAGGTCCAACACCTAAGTGAAGTGTTTGGTATCGAGCACTAGTATGCAGTAAATCAAAGGAAGAAGTTGAAACTTGAAATAAATTGTTGTTTAAATCGGTCCTAGCTAGAACATGTAACGTACAGATCTAGAAACGGATGAAGTCGAGTCGATAGCCACGTCACTTTTCCTACCTCCGCATCCACATCATGGCTAGAGCTTAAAGTTTTTTTTATTAGAATTGGTGTTATCGTAGTCGGTTAATCATGATTAATTGTTTTCCCAAGAAACGAGCTTTGTTAAAACTACTACTTGAAGTGTGCAGAAATTTGTGAGATCGAAAATTTGCTTGGTTGATGTTCTTGCATGTGTAGGTCACTCTTTCTACGTGGAACAGTCTAAACCAAATCGTTAGAATTAAATCTCATTTTAATCTCGTGTCATTTGTGAATTTGAGTGTGTTGTAGTTCAGTTTGCTTGAGGACAAGCAAAAACTTAAGTGTGGGGGTATTTTGATGACACTCGATTTGACGTGATTATCAGCCTCATTTAAGCGACATTTCCTTGCTTAAGACGTGGTTTTAGGGTAGAATAGCGAATATTCACTCAACTACTCTATTTCCTACCGATTTGGTTACTTTGGCCCTTTTTGGATCTATTTGATGGTTTTCTAGTGTTTTCATGATAGCACAGGTTTTTGCCGTCAAATAGAGTAACCAAGGACGTGTCTAAGGCGTTGGAACCTCGAGGAATCACACCAGAATCAATCCAAGGAGTAAATCAAGTCGAACCAAATTCTGCTCACATTTACAAAGAAGTTTTCGGCAAAAATTCTTTGGAGTTTTCGGCGAAAACTCATGAAAGAATCGGCAGAGCTTTCAAGAAGAAGTTTTCGACGAAAATGTTAAGTTTTCGCCGAGAACCCGGCGTCCGAAAATCACAGGAGAAACAGCCGGCGATCACCCCATTTACAAAGGAATTTTCGGCGAAAATTCCATCAGATTTTCGACAAAAATTCCTTCACAAATCCGGCGACTTAGGGTTTAAGTATAAATACTTAAACCGGCGGCCTAAAGAGGATTATTCAATCATTTCATTATTCATATTTTCACACAATCAAATCAGACTTTTGAGAGTCAGCCGACTCTAGGGTCGATAGATAGAGTTTAGAGAGTTCGAAGATCCGTGGAGAGATCGTGACGCCATCCTTCCACCTCGGAGAGCTCGGAGCTTAAAGTTGAAGATCCAGGAGATTGAAGCTTCGCCGGAATCATCATAATTAGGTTTTTCAATTCTTATCTGTTCTTCCTCTGTTCAAGATGAACTCTATCTTTATCTTTGATTCTTTTGTGAAAAACATGAGTAGCTAAACTTGTAGAGCTTAGATTAGATGAACCCTAAGTGACCCAGGGCTTTAAAGCGGTCACGGATCGGCGGTAATTAGATTCGAAGTTCAATCAGTTTCTCTTTGCATGGTTGTTTTGTTCTTCACTGTTTATGTTTCTTCTCTAGTTGATCGCCTAGATTAGGTTTTTGCAAGTTAGGGTTAGTCGCCAGATGTTGACGCTAGACGTAGTCGCTAGACAGTTCCCTGCTTTGGCGCTTAAACCTGTCTTCCTGATCACCTAGTTTAGATTCTTGTTAAGCTGAGGATAGAAGCGAACGCTCGCCTCTCTTTAAAACATCAATTCAACCAATTAACCTATTCATTGGAGTGTGCCTTTCGTAGGAACCAGTTAGGGTTAATCCACTGCAAGAGTAACTCATTAATCGTTAGTAATTCCACCAGTTAATTAAGTCGTTGCGAGAGGCAACCGTACCCGGGCGACTAATTAATCTTGGTAGCTAGATCGGATAGAGCGAACGTTCGCCAGTCTTAAACCTAAGGGTAAGGAGTTATGGTGGTGTCTTAGAATTGATTGAATGAGAATCGAAATCCGCTGATCTGTTGATTGCCAATGCTCTAGTGAACGAAGGGGGATTCAAAGTCTAAGCTTGTCTGTCATCTTTATTTTCAACCAATCTTTCAATCTGTTATCAGTTTTAATTTTTAATTTTCGTGCATTTCTTAGAATTAGAAGTCGTGGAACTCACACCACGCACAAAGTGTTAAATCTGAGTAATTTGCCTTTATATTTGAGTAATCAATCAATAGAAGACCCATGGAATACGATCTACCCTAGCTTCTAGCTTGGTAGTTTATTTTGAGTTCATGACTTCCCCAGCAATCGAATCCCTTCCGGATTTTAATTTCATTGCAATTTATTTCTCACCCCACTCATTCTTTTTCCAGTCGTGGTCCCCCCTCTTACTAAACCCCCCTCCAAGAGGCAATAATTGCCCCTAAAACCCCATTTTCAGTCTCCATCCTATTTTAACTCCCTCATTTAAGTCTTCGTTGGAGGTGATTTATTAGTTTTAGGGACCTAAAATGATTTTTCCCTATTGCCTAAAACTATGGTTGAAGTCAGCCTTGGGGTTAGTGTATCTAGACCCGCCCCATTCTCCAGCCCTATTGAAAATATCAATGATATGAGAATTGATGGTTCAACCACGGTTTCATATTGGTTAAATTATTTTAAATTTTTCCAAATATTAATTAAAAATTAAATGTAAAATACCCAAGAACAAAATATTTATCAAATGAAAGGGGAGGGATCTGGACCCAACCTTTTATGGATCATTAGATCAATCAAGGTTTCATTTAACGGTTGATATTTTTTTGATCTTGTTCAAACAGGTTACCTGATCCGAATTCGTCAGTTAACGACGTTAACTAGTTAACTCCGAAGTTAATGGCGTTAACTAGTTAACTCCATCAGTTAACGACGTTAACTAGTTAACTCCGTCAGTTAATGGAGTTAACTAGTTAACAAGTTAATTTCGTCAGTTAACGGTGTTAACTAGTTAGTAAGTTAATTTCGTCACTTAACGGCAGTGGGTGAGGGCTGCGAAGCAAGGGATTAGGGATGTATTTTGGGTTACTGTGGTTTTGGTTGGACCGGTCCAACCTTTAAAGATTAGGCCCGGATCCGGAGCCCAAATGAAAAATACCACCATTACAAAGAATAATTATCTAATATAAATTATCATTCAAAACCAAAGTTCAATAGAAAAAGAGCCCAAATAGATATAAATTGTAACTCCACTTAATAGAGGCCGCTCCAATGTCTAGGCTCAAATAGAATAAATTCTAATTTTACTTCTCTATTAGTCATGGCTAGTTTCTAATTCTTTCCCTTTCAGTAGAGACCAAACTTTCTTCATAGTTTACAAAGTTGAGACATCTCTTTCTCGCTCGCTCATTACGTTCAAACATTTTTTCATTCAAACAATTTTATAACTAGTTACAAGAACTAGTTATTTTGTCTCGTGTTAGAGTGTGAAACGCTCCGTTTCACACGGTTAGGATTAATGAGTCAGTTAGAGTCTGTTTCGGTTAGAGTCAGTTAGAGTCACTGAGTTAGTTAGAGTTTGTTCTAACAAACTCATACTCTTTCCCTATATATTTGTAACTTCAGTCATTGTTTTAATCAAGTTTTACTTTCCAGTCATACTGACTTTTCTCATGGTATCAGAGCTACCAAAAGCTTAATCGTCTTTTTCTCTCTTCTTGTCTCTTTTCTTCAATCTTGCTTCTTTGCGATCTTGCATCAATGGCGATCGAAGACGCTATTCCACCATCATCTTCCGATGCTGCTACACCGATTCCGACTATAGATCCTTCTAGCCCTTTTTTCATCCACCCATCTGAGAACTGGGGAGCTTGTTTAGTTTCGGTTGTCCTCACCGAGATGAATTACACATCCTGGGAGAGATCTATGGTCCTCGTTCTTGCAGGCAAGAACAAACTTGGGTTTGTTGATGGCGCTATTCCAGCTCCTGCGCCAACTGAATCTCTTTTTCCAATCTGGACCAGAAACAATCAGCTCTTGCTTAGTTGGATCCAAAGGAGTGTGTCGCCCTCCATCGCACAGAGTATCCTGTGGATGACCTCAGCTCGTGAAGCTTGGTGCGAATTGAAGGAACGTTTTTCTCAAGGGGACGCCTTCCGCATCGCTGATCTTCAAGAGCACATATATTCTTTCAAGCAGAATAATCTTTCAGTTTCAGCGTATTTCACTCAGCTCAAGGCTCTTTGGGATGAACTTGCTAATTTTTGCTCGATTCCGGTGTGCGACTGTGTTCCGACCTGTTCTTGCGTCCTGGCCCCGATACGAGCATATCATCACAATGATTTCGTCATCCGTTTCTTGAGGGGGTTGAACGAATCTTTTGCGACTGCACGCGGTGGAGTTATGCTTATGGAACCCTTGCCTTCAGACAATCGAGCATTCAACATGATGATACAACAAGAGCGACAGTTTTGTTCTGTGGCTCCTCCTGCAGCTCAGACCGAAAACATGGCGTTTCTAACCAGGGCTCACGGGAGTATTGCTCCACGACCTACTATACCCTTCAATAACAAAGGAAAAAGAACTGTTTGCAGTTATTGTGGCTACGTAGTAGGGCTGGGAAATCGGTTAAGGTTAAAGGGTAAAAAAAATTGACCGACCGATTTTGGTTAACTAATGGTTAACCGATGGAATTATCGGTCGGTGAATCGGTCAGAAGAATTTACATATTTTGGTTATCGGTTAAGAGTGGTTAATCGACGGTTAACCACTAGTTAACCGGTCTGACCGATTTGACCAAAAATTGCTTTGGGTAAAATTGCTTTGGGTAAAATTTCTAGGGTTAGTTTCATCAATCACTCACTCACTCTCTCTCTCAATTTCTCTGAGTCTTTGACTCTCTCTCGACGACGCGGCCGGTGACTCCTTCCGTCTCCACACCACACACCATTCGCCGCCACCGCTGCCCCAGCCATTAGCCCCCCAAGTCCATCAACTCCGCTCCATCCAATCGATCTCATTCTCTCTCAGCATTCTCTCTCGACGACGCGGCCGGCATCTCCAGTCAGTCTCCACACCACACACCACTCGCCGCTCGCCACTCGCTGCCACCGCTGCCCCAGCCATCCGCGCCCCAAGTCTCCCTCACTCTCGAGTCTCGACTCCATCGATCTCCAGCGGTCCAGCCTTCATTCTTTGGCCTTCCGCCGATTCTTCATTCACCGCCGGTAAGTGCTCTTATTTCGTCTTTTATTTCATTTCTTTCTCCTCTCGTAACTCTCAATCTGATTGCTTGCTTCGAAATGAAGTAGGAACAGGGGAGCTCGATTGCTTACAGTCGTTATGTTGCAATTTTTTTTAGATAATGTTAGTACAAAATTGGTCGAAATTCGGTCAGTCGGTCGATTTTTCGGCCAGTCGGTTAAAATTGGTCGATTTTTGGTCAATCGGTCAGAAATAGGTTGGTTAACTTTTCGGTCGGCCAAATGTAAAACAAACCGGTCGGTCAATTTTTGGTTTTGACCGAAATCGGTCAAAAACCCAACCTCAAAATATCGGTCGGTCAGTCGGTCAAAATAAATTGTGGGTCGGTTAACCATTGGTTAACCGATTTTGGTCGGTTTTTGACCGCACCGACCGATTCCCAGCCCTACTACGTAGGGCACACTTCGGAGGTCTGCTACAAGAAGAACGGCTATCCTCCGGGTTACAAGCCTCGTCCGCGTCTTTCGGCACAACCTCAAGTGCATTGTGTTGCCGCTTATCCCGAGCAAACTCAGATTCCTCCGATTATGTCTGTAGATGCCCCGGTGACTCTTAGTAGGGCTGATTGGACTCAATTCCAGCAGAGATACAATAATATTGCTCAAATGGTTAATCAACCTCAAGCTCAGTCTCTGCCAGTACACCAGCCTCAATCGCAGTTGGTGTATCTGATGACACTCGATTTGACGTGATTATCAGCCTCATTTAAGCGACATTTCCTTGCTTAAGACATGGGTTTTAGGGTAGAATAACGAATATTCAATCGATTGCCCTATCTAGTGCCATTTGTGTTACCTTGGCCCGTTTCGGGTCTATTTGATGGTTTTCTAGTGTTTTTATGTTAGCACAGGTTTTTGCCGTCAAATAAAGTAGCCAAGGACGTGTCTAAGGCGTTGGAACCTCGAGGAATTGCATTGGAATCGATCCAAGGAGCCAATCAAGTCGAAACAATTCCTGCCCGGTTTATAAAGGAATTTTCGCTGAAAATACCTCAGCATTTTCGGCGAAAATATCAGTACAAATCGGCGATGCTCATCAACAGAAGTTTTCGGCGAAAATGTTAAGTTTTTGACCGAAAACTATGGGACCGAAATTTACAGGAGAAATCAGCCGGCGGACCATTCATTTACAAAGGAATTTTTGCCGAAAATTCTTCAGTATTTTCGGCGAAAATATCAGGAAAATCCGGCTGAATTAGGGTTAAGTATAAATACTTAACCGGCGGCCCAAGACTTGATATACTTTTGAAAATACACCGAACTTGAGAATTCTCTCAAGTTCTGGAGCAAAGAGTTTAGAGTTCGAAGAGCCGGAAAGAGATCGTGACGCCATCCCTTCCATCTCGAAGACTCGGAGCTAGGATTGCAGTCTACCGAAAGATCGAAGTTCTGTCGGAGTCGTCTTAATTAGGTTTTTCAGATTCTTTTCTGTTCCTCCTTTGTATGATGAACTCTTTCTTTGTCTTGGATTCTTTCGTGATGAATATGCGTAGCTAAACTCTTAGAGTTTAGACTAGATGAACCCTAAGTGACCCAGGGCTTTAAAGCGGTCACGCATCGGCGGTGATTAGATTCGAAGTTCAATCAGTTTCTCTTTCATGTTTGGTTTGTTCTTCATTGTTCATGTTTCTTATCTGGATTGATCACCTAGATTAGATTCTTGTTAAGCTAAGGATAGAAGCGAACGCTCGCCTTACTTTAGAACATCAAATTGAACAATTAACCTTATAATTGGAGCGTGCCTTTCGTAGGAACCAGTTAGGGTTAATCCACTGCAAGAGTAACTCAATAATCGTTAGTAATTCCACCAGTTAAGTTAAGTCGTTGCGAGAGGCGACCGTACCTAAGGGTAAGGAGTTATGGTGGTGTCTTAGAATTGATTGAATGAGAATCGAAATCCGCTGATCTGTTGATTGCCAATGCTCTGGGGAACGAAGGGGGATTCAAAGTCTAAGTCTGTCTGTCATCTCTGTTTTAATCAACCATGTTCCAATCTGTCTTTAGTTTAAATTTTTAAACTTCTCTGCATTTCTTAGAATTAGAAGTCGTGGAACCCACACCACGCACGAAGTGCTTAAATCCGAGTAATTTGCCAGCTTATTTGAGTAGTCAATCATAGAAGACCCGTGGAATACGATCTACCCTAGCTTGTTAGCTTTGTTAGTTATTTGTTTGAACTCAAACAACGATCTTAGGTTCATCAAATTGGCGCCGTTGCCATGGACTTCTTTTGATCGTTTGAAAGAAGAACTGGCAATTTATTCCTCTACTTTTCATCTTTCATTTTCCACCCACTTCGATTTTACACTGGTTTTTGTTTGTTTTTAAAATTTGTAGGTTTGTCACAGGTGTATGCATCGCCGCCCTTGGACTCGCTCTCAAACCGACAAGGCTAAGAGTATAGAGAGACCAAGCAGTTCTTCTCCACCTCGACAATCACAGATTCCAAGGAGAAGCAGAATCAATCCACCTCCACCCGTCACTCCGATTAAGATTGAGGAACTGAAGGATAGTCCCTCATCTTCACCGTTACCGTCACCTACATCCGTTTCATACACCGAGTCACTTTCACCCCCTCCATCTCCTACCATGACTGATCAATTACCACCACCACCACCACCAGGCGGAAATCCACCACCGCCGCCTGCACAGAAAAGTCTAGCCGATTACACAAGCCGAGCGCGACTAGCGTTCGATCTGCCATTGTCGTACCGCGCATTGAAGGAGATCCTGACTATGAGATCAAGATTCCATTCTTGACTATGATCTCTAGGGATCTACAGTTCGAAGGCAGGCCCCTAGACAATCCGTGCACTCATCTTGCAGATTTCCTTGATCTCTGCAGCACTTTAAAAAACGGAAACCTCGACAAGAATACTCTTTGTTTGAGAGCTTTCCCGTTCTCTCTGAAAGGCGCCGCTAAGAGGTGGCTTACTGGCAAACCACCTGGATATTACACTAATTGGGATACTCTGGCTCAGGACTTCATTGAAGAATACTTTCCTCCTGCCAGAACAACAGCCATCAAGGACAGCATTGCCAGATTCTCCCAGAAAGAAGGAGAAAGCTTATATGATACTTGGAATCGATTCCAAGAACTCCTTTACAACTACCCTCGTCATGGATTCGAGCAGAGGAAGTTAGCTGAAATCTTTGCTCGAGGTCTTCGAGAAGAATCTGCCAAGTGGGTCAATTCCCTAGCTGAAGGGGATTGCACTACGCTCACACCTGAAGCTGCTCTTCTTCACTTCGCAAACTGTGCTTCCAAGTCAAGGAACTGGGAACGACAATCTGAAGGATCAAGGAGCAAGCTCGATCTCGAAGCAGCTATCAAGGCAGAAGTAGAGAAGCATTTGAAGAAGTCTACCACACCAGTCAAACCGCCGGCAGCTTTTGTCTATGTTACCGATTGCGAATGGTGTGGAGCTTGCGCGCATAACGGAGGCCGTTGTCAGAATTTTGGTAAGACAGAAGTCTGGTCCGCTGAAGAGGTAAATTTCGTTCAACAAGGCTTCGTTAATAATCAGAATGGTTATGCTGGCTAGCGCAACTTCAAGCAGTAAGGGAACTATCAAGACAGACCTCCCTACAACGCTGGCGCCAACCATAACCAGAACCAGAATAACAGCCCGGCTGGTCCAGCTCAAGATCAGAAGCCTAACCATCCGCCGGCAGGTGTCTACCAGCCGCCGCGCCATAATCCGGGTAACTATGGAACTGCTCCTGGCAATCGCCAGAACCAATATTTGAATAACACCTATCCAGGGCAGCAGTACCAGAAGGAAAACAATGTCAGTGACCTGGACAAGAAGCTTAGTCAGATCATTACCAGACTTGACGATCATGACAGTCAGTTTAAAGCTCAAGCTCTTCTCAATCAAGAACAGATAGCAGCCGGTCAAAGAATTGAGCAAGCTGTGAACAACATCTCTAGCATGCTAGCATCTGGTCGACCACTTGGCCAACTTCCGAGCCAAACAGAGCCGAATCCGAGAAAGGAGCAAGCCAAGATGGTATCTGTTAGAAAATTTCCAAGCTTATCTGCTGATGCTTGTGCTATTTTACGCAGGATAGCTGAATCTCCAGAGAAGAAGGAAGCACTACAAGTGGCGCCTAAGGAGGAAGATCCTCCTCTTGCACCGTGCGTCGTGAAGCCTCCTTTTCCAGAAGCATTGCTGCCGAATGAAAGGATCGAGACCGGCATGAAGGGGAATAAAGAAGGATATCCTAATGCTCGTATTAACAAACCTTCCTCTCCATATCCAGCTAAGTGCTCTGATCCTGGTTCTTTCACTCTACCTCTTGTCATTAATGATATTGAGATAAAACGTTGTTTGGTTGATCTTGGCGCGCTGTTAATGTTATGCCTATGAGTTTATATGAAAAATTGAACCTAGGAGAACTTGAACCGCCTAGTATGCAACTTATCATTGCTGATAGATCACTTAAAACTCCTAGGGGAGAAATCAAAGACGTTGTTACTAAATGTGGTCCTTTCACGTTCTTAGCTGACTTTGTTATCATTGACACTAGTAAGGATGATTCTACCATTCACATAGGACGACCTTTCATGGCCACTACTGGAATGCAAATTAATGTTCCAAATGGTTCTTTAACTTTGAGAGTTGGTAAAGAAACTGTCACGTTCCGCCTTAAAGACGGAATGAAATATAATCCTAAGAATGAAGAATTTCATTATTTAGCTGTTGAAACTGTGGAGTTGACTCCAGTCAACTCCGTTACTGATGTCTCTTCTAGTGTGCCTAGATCAATTGCTGTTGCAGGTGCTGGACAGATTACCACGCAGAAACCAAAATATGTTCTTAAGACGCCAAAGAAGAAGGAACTAAAAGCCTCTTCTAAGCCACCGAGCACAAAAACTAGCAGACCTCGGGGAAAGAACAAGAAGATGAAGACCCCAATGGTCTGGAGACCCGTTGTGCCGCCACTTTCTACCGAGCCAGCTGCACCACCAATTCGTTCCAAGCTACCGGCGCCGGAACAAGTATGGAAGGAGAAGCCAAAAGCATCTCCTAAGGAAATACTGACGATCACCGATCCTGGTGATATTAAGCCGGAGGTCAAAGAAAAGAAGGAGTCGATCGTTCTCATTCCGTCCACTGTCTTCCTTGTAGAAGATGATCCTTTGACAGAACTGTTCGGACCATTCAAGATTACTGACCACCTTCCCGACGGACGTACCAAGCTCTTACACATGAACGGGAAGAAATTCATGCTCACCGGAGAAGCCCTGAAGCTCTACTTTATGAACTCCGATGCTAGCATTAAGGAGAATCTGAGTTGGGATGTCTCCTAATACCGTCCAGGTATCGTCCAGCTCAAGGACGTTAATAAAAGAGCGCTTTGTGGGAGGCAACCCACGGCTGGAGTCAGTTTTTGATTTGTGTCAACCTTAGTATTTTAGAGTCAGTTCGGGGGAGCCAAAAGTGTCAGTTTTTTTGATTTCATATTTTTTCATGTGTAGTATGTGTGTCATAGTGTCAGTTGCAAGTCGTTCGAGGTCTTTCCGATTTTTACGGATTTAACTGTGATTTTCTGAAGTTTGCCGGGATTCCGAAAATATTTTCAATCGTAGAGTTCAATATTTTCGGCGAAAACAAAATTCTCTTTGAAATCCCACAGAGTTTTCCAAACGTTCCTGTTTCACATTTTCGGCGAAAATGTATTAATATTTTCAGTGAAAATTTCTTTTGAAAACCGGCAGTACTTTTTAACTAGAATTTTCGGCGAAAACTTGCACTTATTTTTGCCGAAAATTTCTTTGAAAATCAACCAACTATTCACTTTAAATCCGGATTTTCACCCTCTCTCTCTCACTTTCTATTTTCGAACAGAAAACGAAAAAAACCCATCCCCTGTTTACTAAACCCGACCGCCGCCACTTTACATCGCCGCCGTCGACCAAAGCCGACCGCCACCGCCGCCGCCACCGCCGCCACCGCCCGCACCCTTCCCCTCCCATTTCCGATCATTTTAAGCCCTAGAACAGCCGAATCGGAGCTCTACAGCTCTAGTTCACCCAAACCCTAGAATTTCTGATTTTTCACCGATTTCTCCCAATCCGTTCACTTTTAGCATCCATGGCTTCAAGGTAAGTTGTAGAACTTTTCATTGTGAATCTTTTGACATATTGAATGCTGAATTTCGTTGGGGTTGACTTTCGGTTGACTTTTTAGTTTGCCTCGATTTGCGTGCCGACTGATTTCTTGTGAACTAGGTTAGCTGAACTTGTTGAACTGTTCTAGCATGCTTAGGGAGTATCGTGCTTAAATGTTATATCGTTTGATCATGTGTTGCTATGCCTAAGTCTTATTCCTTGTGAGGTTGACTTTGAGAAATGTGGGTTTGACCTTGAACTGTTTTTGATTATTTGGCTGCCCTATGTGCTCATTCTCGTTCAGATCATTGTGTTTGCCATCTGAGATCATATTATATCGTCATCCTCCGATTTGTGATAGTCTTGCCATGATTAGGGTTCAATGTTCTATTCTGTTGACTTTTTGAAATGTCGGTTTGACTTATGAACTCTGATTGTACTAATTCCATTCTGGCTGTTCCTAAGCATGTATTTTACTGTTCTTGATTACCGGTTAATCTGCTTTGCTTACCCCCACTCGGTTTTCCTCATTTCTCTGTGAAATTGAGTTTTTCGACTAAGTGTGGGGTAGGGATTTAGTTTGACTAATCTGGTTTGTTTTCTTGTTTAGGAACACCACTTTTGAGCGCAGGACCAAGGCACGACTTGATGGTGCCTGGAGCTCCGGAGCCCCCGCTCCCGTCACACCCGCCGTTCAGGGCCCTCCCCCAGCTTTCCCTGATCGTGCTGGGTACCACCGCACCATTGCTCGCCTTCCCCATCACTATTTTGCACGCTACCAGCGGTTTGAGAACACCCGTGGAGCTGATGTTCGCCCTCTTTCCATGGAGTCGCTCTCAGAGAACGATGATGACTGGTACCAAAACATGCTCGATGCATTGACCCATTCCGGCTTGCTGGAGCTGACCACGCTCGCCGCTGACTTCCCAGACATCGCTCTCCATGAGTTTTGGGCGACATTCGAGCTGGACGAGCACAAGAGGAGGCAGCATAGGAAGGTTGTTACCTTCTATCTAGGCGGGGTGCACAGGGAGCTCACATATGATGAGTTTGCAGCTCATCTAGGCATCCCCTACGAGCATTACCACGGTCATCACCTCGGCTGTGACGACGACGAGGAGTACCATGCGCTCTGGAGCCACATGACTGGAGAGCCCGGCGATCGCCTCGGGGACCATAACTCAGTTAAGTCGATCTCTCACCCTTTCTTTAGATACATTCATATGGTTTGGCGTAGATCGCTTTTATATGCTCCAGAGAAGGACCGCCACCATATCAGCAAGGACGAGCTTCTTCTTCTTCGCGCCATCCGGGAGCGATACCCACTTCATCCCGGATGGGTGCTTGCTCGCCTACTCCGCAAGAAGACTCAGAGATCAGGTCTCCCCCGCTCACTCCTGGGAGGCAACTTTGTGGGCCGACTCATCACCTCCTTCGGCCTCAGCCAAGAATATGGCCCGAACATCCCACGCCGCAGAGTGCGCACCGTTGGAGGAGATTTGGCGGTCGAGTACAACCTCAATCTGGACATCAGCCCCCTGGTAGCAGCTGATCCTCCTCTCGAAGATGAGGACGAGTCGGAGGAAGAAGATGATTATGACCAGCAGCAGCCGCAGCCGCAACCAGAGTTTCATGACCATATACCCTCGCCACATCATCAGGCAGGGTATGCACACCATCCGCCGCCGCACATTCTAGACCCATACCAGGCGCCTCACCCTCAGCCCCGACCGCACCCCATGGACATTGGTGAGCTGTATGAGCGACTGCAAGAGTGGCGCATCACCGACAACGCCACTCAAGAGGCGAGATGGACTATTATGCAGCAGCATATGCACCGCGCTGATAGGCGGTATGAGGCACAGATGGAGTGGCAACGTCAGCTCAGCGATTTCCTCCACTTCCCACCTCCCTGCGCGCCTGACCAGCAGTGACAGGGTTGTATCCTCTTTCTTGTCCCTTCTTTTTATTTATTCTTTTCGGATTTCGATCCAACTTTTTTCTGTGTGGATCCGGGACACTTGTCCCGGTTTCCTTTTTAAGTTTCATTTGTTTTTGTTTTGTAGGCACTAGGGAGATTCCCTTTGCTTCGCTTCGGTAGATTCCCTCCGCTCAGAGGACCCGTGCTCATCCCCTACGCCAACCATCTTGGTCCAGGTTCTTCTACTTCACTCTGAACTCTAGAATTAGTCCTGTGAGGACACAGTCCGATTTAAGTGTAGGGTAGGATGCTAGAGAACCTTGCATGAACTTGATTGCCCTTGATTTGTTTTTTTTTTTGTGTGCCTTGTGATTCCATTTCAGTCTCTCTAGCATTAGAATGGCTCAGTTCTTGATTTTTGATGTTAAGTTGTTGTTCAAACTTTCATAATGATGCTTAGATTGCTTAACCTAGAACTTGAGAACCAACTTGTTTACTTTGATGCTAAATTGCCTGGTCAGAACATAATTTTTAAAAATCACACTTGTGGTTTGTAGCCTTGATTGCATGAAAATGACCGAATCCGACTAGCAAACCAACTGTGAGCTTTTGATCCATTGCACGTAACTTGCAATTTCAATTCTTTTTGAGTGGTTTTCTGTTTGCTTGAATGAGTTAGAATTTGCATGAGACCTACTCGAGACCACACGATGACACGAGTTCTAGAATGATAGGGGCACCTAGATTCAGCTACTAAGCCAGATAGCCTACCTAACGATAAAAATCCATTAGGTGTAGACCCTTGAGCTTGGCCTGTTCTTTCGGTTCGATAATACATTACAACCATTTCCCATTCTTTCATTCCCCGTTGATCCCCTGTGGTTGTAGTTCTAGATTGACCTACCGGAAGTCGGTTGGTGGTAACCTGCCTATAGCCATTAAACAGGTGGTCTTAGCTATCATGTCCAGACGTGTAAACCCCTCTAGCAACTAAAAGAAAAATCGGCACAAAAGAAAAAAATTAGAAAAAATAAGAAAAGAAGCAAGTTTCGAAAAAAATGAAAAGAAGAAAAATCAGAAAAGCCAAAAAGGTTTCAAGTTTTAGTTCAATAAAACGTTCTTCTCCCTACAGATGGAAGAACGAAGTCAAAAGAAAAGTCAAAAAAAATTGTGTAAAGAAGAATAAAAAGTGCTAGGTTACTTGAGGGTATCATAGGACGAGCGTTCATTATTCCACCCGTGTCTGGTTAGATGGTAGGAAGCCACAAATTAGATTCGAGGGAAGTTAGTCGAAAGCTACACACCGCATAAAGCCATCATCATACATTCCCATCATCCATCGCATCATAAACCCAAGTAGTGTAGAATTTGTTACAGTCCTAGCAGGGAAGTCCTTCTTGACTAGTTACTCGTGTTATCACAGTGGTGGAGATGTGGTTGAATTGCAAACTTATGACAGAATTCAGTAACAGAAAATGATTGAGAGCATAAACACGTCCTTAAACACAGAGAGTGAGAGTTCCCATTGTACTAAATATATCCTATGTGAGGAGTCTGGTCGGTCAGGTCAAATTCGTGCATAATTGGTTGCTACTACTTGTCGTGTGCAGTTTATTAGTGAGACCAGGTTGTTTGGCTGATCAGTATGCATGTTAGGTTTCTTGTTCTAGGATCTATCTGTCTAATAATTCATTGTGCTTGATTGAACTCCAATTTAATCGATCTTATCATTTGTGAACATGAGCGTTTCTATTCAGTTTGCTTGAGGACAAGCAAAAGCTTAAGTGTGTGGGTATTTTGATGACACTCGATTTGACGTGATTATCAGCCTCATTTAAACGACATTTCCTTGCTTAAGACATGGTTTTTAGGGTAGAATAACGAATATTCAATCGATTGCCCTATCTCGTACCATTTGTGTTACCTTGGCCCGTTTCGGGTTTATTTGAAGGTTTTCTAGTGTTTTTATGTTAGCACAGGTTTTTGCCGTCAAATAAAGTAGCCAAGGACGTGTCTAAGGCGTTGGAACCTCGAGGAATTGCATCGGAATTTATCCAAGGAGCCAATCAAGTCGAAACAATTCCTACCCGGTTTATAAAGGAATTTTTGCCGAAAATACCTCAGCATTTTTGGCGAAAATATCAATACAAATCGGCGATGCTCATCAACAGAAGTTTTTGGCAAAAATGTTAAGTTTTCGACCGAAAACTATGGGACCGAAATTTACAGGAGAAATCAGCCGGCGGACCATCCATTTACAAAGGAATTTTTGCCGAAAATTCTTCAGTATTTTCGGCGAAAATATCAGGCAAAATCCGGCTGAATTAGGGTTAAGTATACTTAACCGGCGGCCCAAGACTTGATATACTTTTGAAAATACACCGAACTTGAGAATTCTCTAAAGTTCTGGAGCAAAGAGTTTAGAGTTCGAAGATCCGGAAAGAGATCGTGACGCCATCCCTTCCATCTTGAAGACTCGGAGCTAGGATTGCAGTCTACCGGAAGATCGAAGTTCTGCCGGAGTCGTCTTAATTAGGTTTTTCAGATTCTTTTCTGTTCCTCCTGTGTATGATGAACTCTTTCTTTGTATTGGATTCTTTCGTGATGAATATGCGTAGCTAAACTCTTAGAGCTTAGACTAGATGAACCCTAAGTGACCTAGGGCTTTAAAGCGGTCACGGATCGGCGGTGATTAGATTCGAAGTTCAATCAGTTTCTCTTTCATGTTTGGTTTGTTCTTCATTGTTCATGTTTCTTATCTAGATTGATCACCTAGATTAGATTCTTGTTAAGCTAAGGATAGAAGCGAACGCTCGCCTTACTTTAGAACATCAAATTGAACAATTAACCTTATAATTGGAGCGTGCCTTTCGTAGGAACTGGTTAGGGTTAATCCACTGCAAGAGTAACTCAATAATCGTTAGTAATTCCACCAGTTAAGTTAAGTCATTGTGAGAGGCGACCGTACCCGGGCAACTAATTAATCTTGGTAGCTAGAACGGATAGAGCGAACGTTCGCCGGTCTTAAACCTAAGGGTAAGGAGTTATGGTGGTGTCTTAGAATTGATTGAATGAGAATCGAAATCCGTTGATCTGTTGATTGCCAATGCTCTGGGGAACGAAGGGGGATTCAAAGTCTAAGTTCGTCTGTCATCTCTGTTTTAATCAACCAATTTCCAATCTGTCTTTAGTTTAAATTTTTAAACTTCTCTGCATTTCTTAGAATTAGAAGTCGTGGAACCCACACCACGCACGAAGTGCTTAAATCCGAGTAATTTGCCAGCTTATTTGAGTAGTCAATCATAGAAGACCCGTGGAATACGATCTACCCTAGCTTGTTAGCTTTGTTAGTTATTTGTTTGAACCCGAACAACGATCTTAGGTTCATCAGTATCCTTCGTCATCTCAGGTGACGACTCATCCACCGTCTCCTTACACGTCACCACAGCACATTACTTCTGAGGCTAATATGGAATCTGGAGATACCGTGCTCGTGAATTCAGTCCATACTGATCAAGCAGGAACATCAGGTAATTTTTTACCTGTTAAATGTCCTTCTTTATTACCATGGATTTTGGACAGGTGCCACTGACCATATTGTTTGTAATAGCACGTTACTTTCTTCTTGCACACCAGTTAATGATATTTTTGTGCAATTGCCTAATGGTTCTAATACGTGCTGTTAGTCGTGGTATTGTTAAACTTGGACCTAACATGGTGCTTCGTGATGTTTTGTTGGTTCCTGAATTCACTTTCAATCTCGTTAGTATTAGTCAGCTTGTTCAATACCAGTCTCTGGCCATTATATTTTCTCATAACACTTGCTTAATTCAGGAACATCCCAGTCTCAAGACGATTGGTACAGTTGAGCTCAAAAATGGATTATATGTGCTGGTATTGCCGCAATTCTCTACTGCACAAACCTTTGCTGACTGTGCAGCCATTACTTCTTCTGAGAGTACTTTCATTACTCCTTTTAATTCAGTTGCTTTCAATTCCCATTACAGTTGTAAGCAACATGATATCAATGTTTGGCATTATCGTCTTGGCCATATGAGTTCTCCTCGAATGCAATACTTGCGTTCTGTAATTCCTTCTGTTCATATTAATAACAATGATCATTGTTCGATTTGTCCTTGTGCAAAGCAAAAACGTCTATCTTTTCCTATTAGTATAACTACTACTACCAAAGCCTTTGCACTTATTCATGTTGATATTTGGGGCTATGCCTCGACTATTTCTATCACTGGTCATAGATATTTTCTGACTATTGTGGACGATTTTACTCGCTTGACTTGGGTTCATTTGCTGGTTTCTAAGTCTGAAGCGCGTTCTTATCTCATTTGTTTCTGTGAAATGGTTCATAATCAGTTCAACACCGCTGTTCAGATTATTAGAAGTGACAATGGTAAAGAATTTCTTATCCCTGAATTCTATGCTTCGAAAGGGATCATTCATCAAACCAGTTGCCCTTATACTTCCCAACAGAATGGTATTGTAGAAAGGAAGCATCAGCACATTTTGAATGTGACTAGGGCCTTGCTTTTCCAATCCTTTTTGCCTTCTAAATTCTGGGGATTAGCCGTTATGCATTCCGTTCATTTGATTAATCGAACTCCCACTCCGATTTTATTTAACAGAACACCCTTTGAAGTTCTATATGGTATCAAACCAGATTATACTAATCTGAAAGTCTTTGGTTGTCTATGCTATGCCACTTATGTTGGCCCTCATCGTTCAAAATTGGCTCCTAGAGCGATGCCATGTGTTTATCTATGTATTAACACAAAAGGTTACAAAGTGTTTAATCTTTCTACTGAGACTGTCATTACTTCTAGAGATGTTATTTTCTATGAAAATATATTCCCCTTTTATAGTCATCAGGTCAATGATAATGATCTCCCCTCTGATGTTTCATTACCATCATATATTGAACCTCTTCCTACTTTGGATACATTACATCCACAAGCCAGTTCTAGTGCTGCTGATGTTACTATGAATGCTTCATCCAACAATGCTCCTAGTGGTATTCCTGAGATAAACCATTCAACTGATATTCAGTACGATCAATCTCAATCTGATCCTTCCATTAATCTGAGAAGGTCAACTAGATCTCGCACCAAACCTGCTTACCTCACAGATTTTCGTTGCAATATTGCTCAGTCCAATGGTTCAACAGGATCTGTTTTCTATCCCATTGATTCAGTTATGTCCTGCTCTCTCTTATCTAATCATCACAAGGCTCTCAGTGCAGCCATTGTGTCTCACATTGAACCAACTTCATATCATGAAGCTGCTAAGTCTGCTGAATGGATTACTGCTATTGATTCTGAGTTGAATTCATTGCATAAAACCAAAACTTGGATTTTAACAGACTTACCACCCAACAAGAAACCAATAGGTTGCAAGTGGGTTTTCGTATTAAATACAAGTCGGATGGTTCTATAGATAAATACAAGGCGCGTCTAGTAGCAAAAGGATACACACAAACTCCTGGAATTGACTATCTAGACACTTTTTCTCCTGTGGCTAAAATGACCACTGCTAGAATCATCTTATCCTTAGCATCGATCAAAGGTTGGCACTTAGAACAACTTGATGTTAACACAGCTTTCCTACATGGGGATCTAACTGAGGATATTTATATGAAAATTCCTCCTGGTTTGCATGTTTCAGTTGCTGACAAAGGAAAGGTTTGTAAGCTCACAAAATCCTTGTATGGCTTGAAACAAGCAAGTCGACAATGGTTTGCTAAGCTAACAACCTTTCTACTTAGTCTTGGTTACACTCAAAGCAAATCTGATTATTCTTTATTCATCAAAAAGACTACTAACAACTTCACTGTCATTTTAGTATATGTGGATGATATGATTCTTGCAGGTGACAACATGGATGAGATAGCTTCGGTTAAACGACACTTGTACAATACTTTCACTATAAAAGACCTTGGCCAAGTCAAATACTTCCTTGGAATGGAAGTAGCACGATCAACAGCAGGAATCCATCTCTGCCAGAGGAAATACACCTTGGACATTCTTGCAGACACTGGATTTACAGATTCAAAACCTGCACCAACTCCTTCCACTCCTGGTTTGAATCTATCCTCACAGCAGGGGACTAAGCTTGATGATGACTCTGCTAGTGAATATAGAAGACTGGTGGGACGTCTACAGTACCTCTGTACAACAAGACCAGACATATGCCACGCTGTTAATCAACTTAGTCAACACGTTGGATCACCCTCGACTCAACATCTTCAGGCCTCTCATCGTTTGTTGCGTTACTTAAAGAGATCTCCAGCTCACGGCATCCTTTTTCCAGCATCTTCAACACTCAAAATTCAAGCTTTTTGTGATTCAGATTGGGCTGGATGCCCCGACACAAGACGATCCACCACTGGTTACTGCACTTTTCTGGGAGACTCTTTGATTTCGTGGAAGAGCAAGAAACAAACTACGATATCATGATCATCAGCAGAAGCTGAGTACAGGGCTATGGCTGCTGCTGCTGCTGAGCTTCAATGGTTGCAGTTCTTGTTTGATGAACTGTATGTTGACATTCCAAGTCCTTATGTTCTCTACTCTGACAGCCAGTCTGCAATCCGAATGGATGAAAACCCTGTCCAGCATGAAAGGACAAAACATATAGAGCTAGACTGTCACTTCGTCCGTGATAAGGTTCAAACAGGTTTCTTACAACCTCAGTACATTCCCACTGCTCAACAGCTTGTTGATCCTTTCACCAAAGCCCTGCCTATTCAGACTTTTCAAACATTAGTTTCCAAGCTCGGTCTCATTTCCATCCACGCCTGACCTTGCGGGGGGTGTTAGAGTGTGAAACGCTCCGTTTCACACGGTTAGGATTAATGAGTCAGTTAGAGTCTGTTTCGGTTAGAGTCAGTTAGAGTCACTGAGTTAGTTAGAGTTTGTTCTAACAAACTCATACTCTTTCCCTATATATTTGTAACTTCAGTCATTGCTTTAATCAAGTTTTACTTTCCAGTCATACTGACTTTTGTCATCTCGTAACTAGTTACAATGAAACAATTTTATAACTAGTTGTTTTATCTCGTAACTAGTTACAACTTACAAGTTCTTGTAAGTTTCGAGTAATGGCGTAACCATGATTGATATATGGTGGGAGCCGAATTGTAAATCAAAAAAAGGTGCCACTGGCAAAAAAATTAATCATCAATCCTAACGTCAAATAAGGGATTAAATTAATTATCCATTTTTCATATATTGTTTCCCGTTTTTACTTTTATTGTTAATGGTGAATGTTAGTTTGGCGGAACAATGTACCTTAACTCAACAATAGGAATGATCACATGTACCAAAACACGAAACAAGGAGGTAATGGTTGGGTACCAATATCCGATTTTAGGAACAAAGATTAGTTAGTTCCTATTTCCAACATTTAGGTACAAATTATGCGAAGAATATGAAGTTTCGTATCAAGAACACGAAATCGACGCCAAAAGAAACAAACTATTATCTTGGTTATGTTCGTTCTCCTTTGATTCACCAGCCATTGAAACTCTTGTTCGTACCTGTAATAGATTTGAGGTACCAAGAAGAAGACGGTCTCCGTCGATCCAATTTTTTTTCTTGTTCACCAACTTCTCCAACCTTCAATCCAAATTCGCAAAATGGTACCACTAGTCCCATGAACAAATCTAAGGTGCCAACACTGAGTTTTAGGTACCTTGTTTTCATAAGTCTATACTTGTAACAAATTTGAGGTACAGAGAGGTGGGGGAGAAGAAGAAGATGGAGGCGGGGGAAGGAGAGAGGAGGATAATGGAGGCGGAGGAGGAAGAAGGAGGCAGAGAAGAGAGGGGGGGGGCGATGAAGGCAGAGGACAAAAGAGGAAGGAGGATGCGGAGGGAGGAGGAGGATGGAAGTGGAGGAAGATAGAGGCGGAGGAGGAAGGAGAGAAGAGGAGGGAGTTAGGTGAGGTTATTACATAGAATATAAAATAATAAAAATATTTACCCTTTTAATTTCAACTTTCAGATCTTGGTAACTAATCTAACGATTTTTAACTATGTTCTCACAACAGTTAATCCAATGAGTCGATGACTAATCATAAAGTTGTCCATGCACCATGGGAATAGGGCCTGATTCATTTATTGAGAATAGTAAATACAATGTTGTGATTCAGTTGTCAGAATTGTTAAATCACCATTTTATTAGCGATGTAAATGCATATTCAACAAAATTACCATAGAATTAAATTTTAGACCAACCTATTTTTGACAATTGAAATTTCATAATTGCCTGGTTACATATTCCATGGATTCATAATTCTCGAATACCAAATACGGTACAGCTTAAATGGACTCAGTTGGGCCGGATCTAAATTATTAACATGAGTATTATTTAAACATAGGGTCATTACATTAGTAGTCACCTAAGTTTTGAGGTTGTAACACCGTAGTCACCTAACTTCGTTTTGTAATATAACACTCATCTATGTTTAAACAAGGTAACTGAGCAATTATTCCGATAGTTTTTTTTTTATGAATATTTCGATAGCTTTTGAATCCAGCCAAACTAACAACAAAACATGCAACATCATCAAACATAATGCTTTTTAATTTTCCTCATCAACTTGGTTGAACCCTCATATAAATTGAGCTAACTCAAAAACCAAACCAATACCTACAAAAATACCGACCCAAACATAAATGAGTCGATGACTAATCATAAAGTTGTCCCATGCACCATGGGAATAGGGCCTGATTCATTTATCGAGAATAGTAAATACAATGTTGTTATTCAGTTGTCAGAATTGTTAAATCACCAATTTTATTAGTGAT